>OY987301.1:39926319-40518819 GCA_963920635.1 Pseudeuparius sepicola | reverse complement strand
TGTAGTCTTACAGAATTGTCTGTGTGAGACAAAAAGAAACTTCAAACGTTGCGACACAGCGATTTAGTTAGATAGGCCTGTTCTCACAATCACAAGCAGGTCCCAACTAAGTCGGAGCCAATCAGCAGGCATCAAAACAATCAGAACAGTAAGATAACTTAAAATCCTTCAATTATATTCACGACTGGTTCCTTATTCCGGTGAGAACAAACTCATATTAACACAGTCGATCAGTACCTATAGGTTATAGGGGCTATCACCTCGGCTATCACACAGTACCTTTCGTCGTCGCATCTGCTTATTCGCCTGTCGTTTTAATCCATCTGGCTTTACTTTGAAAGTTTACTTCACATTACAACACCATTTTTGCACTATCGGCCTGTAGAATCACTTTTATACCTATTATACGAGCCACGCGGTCGGGTCACACGTCACACAAACTGATAAGCTCCGTCGCGCAACACGTTCGACAAACAACTGATGCCATGGCTTCGATTGCCTAAGATTTTACACCCACAACTGGTGAAACGACTTCCCCCTCTCCTCTATTTAACACGAAATTGTGTTAATTCGTTCAATTTAACACCGGTTAGTGTTAAGGAACACCAAATGGTGTTAAAGAACACCGCGTGGTGTGAACAAACACGAAGCCCTGTTAAAAATATAAAAAAAGTGTTAAAATTAACGAATTTGTTGTAGTGTGAATTTCACCAAGTGAGGTTTGACTAAGATATTTGGAATCCACCAATTTTCGTGTCAATTTTTCACCTTTTTTTTTTCACCACTTACACGAAGAGGATTTACACCGATTTTTTTACTGTGTATTGCTACATAGTCATTTTTCCAATGCATAAAAGATCAACGTAATCGTTGTTCTGCTACAATATCCTAAAAACATAGGCGTTATTATTAAAATTCTTCTTTCGTTTATTCAACTTTAGCATCATGTATTTTGAAGAAGAGGCCTCCAAATGAAAATTAGCATCATGAAAAATCCTGATGATTATAGCCTAAATAATCTCACCAAATTGATTAAACTACCCCCTGTACCCTATTTTTGTTCCCTAAGAGCTACCTACTGTATCACGATAAATCAAAATATAGACATTACTTTTACTGCGGCTAAGGAAACAGAGAACTTCTAGTGTTTGCATATACTGCGACACGCAGAGCCTTATTTTCAGGGGCGTGCGGTGACATTTTAAGTAAGGGAAGCAATGTTTAAAAACTTACCTATTTGTAATATAATTCTATTCTTCGATCACCTTTTGCGAATTCGTCAATGACGTCGTCATAAAAACGTCCAAGGCCTACTATAAAGACAGGCCCTGGCGCACAAAAATCACGTGACCATCTTAGTCAGACGTTACATGTCATTTGTCACATAACTGAAAGCGGCAGCTTGGGTTTTGAGAAGTGTTCAATGTTTAAAGTGTTTTTAAACGTCTTAGTTTATATTTTAGAAACAAGTTTGTGTCTAGTGCGCGTGTCCTGGCGGAGGGGAACCGCCCAGATGTTATTATGGCCTCTGGGTGTCTGGGTGGGAGTCGTGCCGTCCAAGAGTATTGGTGCCGCTCGCACCGACGCGACGCGACGCGTAAGCGCTGTAATAAGGGGAATTCTCCCCCGAACCACAGAATAGGGAACCCGGAATGGACTATTATGGACATGGGACAGTATTAGTATTGGACAGTGGAGCCTGAGACACAGAGGGGTGAACTGCTTACGGGAGATCCGCGAGTTCAGACGGTCCGGGTGGCTGGAAGCCGTTCCCGTTGACCACGTTCGGGTTTGTGTATATTTATTGTATTCACCATTCACCTTGTGCGAAATAAATCAATGTTGTAACGTACTCGAGGATTTTCGTTGTCGACCTACGCCCTGATATGATCTTCACGCTGCCGATCAACTGAGACCTCGTCAATATTTAGAGTATACCTATGAGGTTAGTTTTCATTTTTATTTCGTAAAAAATAACCTAAATACCATATATTGGGTCTGTTTATATTATATTTATACATATTACAAAAGCCAGGAAGAAAGTGTCGCCATAACAAACATTTGTTTTGCCTCGGGATGAAAATTTCCGCCAAAAATGGATTCGTAAAATCCCAACTGAGATTTAATTTCTAAAAAACCCTTAAGTATGTGTGGCTAACAATTTCAAGAAAGTGAAACAATAATTAAAGTGGACAAATGTGTTGTGGGAGGAAAATACCTATAGAGAATATCACCTAAGCTAAAGGAAGGTGCTGTCCCAACAATTTTTGAGAATGTGCCAAAATATTGTGAGTGCAGTGCCGTTTAACTCTCAGCCTAAAAGAGCTGAGGCAGGTTGAAAATGTTGAAAAAACAATTAGAGAAAGCTTGGATGCACAAATCCAATAATGTAATAGATGAAATAAAACTTGCCAAATTGTTACGAAATTTGTTTTTTCTACTTGTCTCCAAAAATGCCTTTCATTATATAGAACTAAGTTGGTCACGTGACTACGCGATTATGCGTTAGCGCCGTGGCCTGTCTCTATCGTTGGCCTCGAAAAACGTCGATGCTCTAACATGTTCTGGAGAAGTATATTCTCAATAAACAACAGCGATATCTGTGAAAGTCATTGATTCATTTTTGTGGTTAAATTTTTCATAGGGGGTTTTGCCCTTGCCCTTCCGTTAGTAATTAATTGAAGCTTATCCGCAAAGTTTAATGTTGAAAATCCCTTTATTATTAAGGTACACACTACACATTCACACACTCTCTTACTTAATTGTCCAACTTTAACATTTTCAACGTCATTCCCGACAGCCGAAGTTGACGGTATTTGCATGTCCATGTCCGTATTGTCTTCCATATCGCGCGAGATACGACGCGCGCGACGCACCAACGCAGATATAAAAACCAACTAAACTACACAAAGAACCTACTGCAACGATAGCTTCCACGCACGCTTTAAACACGCGTTCTCATTCGCGTCAGCCAGTGCGGTGGAGGTGGAAAGTTCAATAACCTCTCGACTCTCGAACGCTACAGAAAAGCTAGCGGCCGGCATAGCTTACATTGTACTGTGGCTCGGTAGGATGGGCGCAGTCGGAGTCAACGCCGCATTTGCTATAGGCACAGACCTGTTAGCATAGGTCTGTTTTTCAAACATATTGTAGGTTTGATATATGATATATAAAATAATTTTTAGCGTTTTTGAAATACCTAGGTAACTAAACTTGTTTAAAAATTCAAGGATTACATTTTGTCATATTTTTACATTGTTTTGGTTTAGGGGAAGCACTGCTTCCCTTGCTTCCATGGACTGCACGCCCCTGCTTATTTTATACTAAGCAAAGCTTTTATTACAAAAATTATTGCATGAGGATTTTGTTGCGGAATATAGCCCGTTATTCTCCCACACCTACATATTATTTTTTGTACGAAATTTGTTAATGTATCGTGACTAAGCGCCTTTATCGTATACAATTAAAACTATGAAAAATTCCTCTGTCGAGATCAGAGCGCGATTTATTAAATTCATCGACGTGTAGTGTGTAATATATCAGGGCGTCCGGACTTCCACTTTAAATCACCCGTTGGTAAACAAAGCGACATGGGGATGCCGATCCCGCTTGTTAAAGAGTCGGCCCGGAATATTTTTGACAAGCGCAAATATGCCGTCTTATGAGAGGCATGGGGAGACGTGTTTGTTTGACGCAACGAACCTCCATACCGACGAAAATTTAACTCCGGGCAGTTTAAAGGCAAGACGGAACTATAAGGTTTTTCATTAATTCCATATATATTATGACACTATCTATAATTCTCTAGAGAAATCCGTGGATAATTATATCTGCACGTTAATGTAATGTACTTATGTATTGTACACAAAATTACAGTCTCAAAAAATAAAAGGGAATTTATTTTTCGAGACTTTATATAATAGGCTTTCGTATAGAAAATGTTTTAAATTTTAGCAGAATCGGCACAAGAATGTGCGCACTAATGTTATGACCACCAAATGTTTAAAGCTTGACAGATGTTATTAGGTGTCATTTGGGTTTAGACATTTGTTTGAAATTTATCCTAAAAATGTATGAAATAAACAAATAATCCACTTACCTTATCAAGTAGCTCGAAAAGTGTGAGAGTAATAATTTTACTCTCCATGTTGCTGAGAACATTGGGTTTATTCCAACAGCCCAGTTCTAAACCAGTTCACGGCGATCTAATTGTCTGAAAACAGTTCTAGGACTACTTTTCTTTATTCTGATTCGCTAGAACTAGTCCAGAACTATGTATTGCAACGAAGCTATTAGCAAGTATTTCTTTTGCATTAAATAAAAAATAATATTTTGATATTGTATTTAGGTAAGGGGTTTCTTCTTATCCTCAAGTCGTTGGTTCATGAACTTCCTGCCTCTTCCGAATAAATCTCATATATTATTCGTGCCATCGAAACGAACTGCTTAGTATAGGCGCGAGGTGCGGGGACAACGTGTATAAAGTGAAAAACGGACTAACGAACCATATGGAAAAGCAAACTCTATAACTCCTTTTATTTAAACATTGCTCCTTCCTCGGGCTAGCCTTTTGCGGCCTTCTATGTTTGTATCATTATACAATGATGTCAGGGAGCTGTTACAGAATAGGTAGAAATTCTGAAGGGCGAAGACGAAAACTGTACTTTAATATTAAGAGATTCTTTAAGAAAGATGTAAGTAGTGTAAACCGAGGGTGGACTAATACACCAATTTGTGTAGTTGCTTATCTGATTGTATGGGTTGAGAAGACTCCACAGTATTTGAAAAAAAATGTCAACCAGGATTGGCCTGAAAAAATATAAAAATTCAAAAATTTCCGTTTCTATCTGATAAAACATACGACAACACTGCTCGTATACCCGCCACAGTTTAAACCAATAACGAAGGGACATTTGTGGGCACGCGCATTTGCTTCCTCGCCGGCTGCCGGTCTCAGGCCACAGAGATCGTACATACATAGAGTGCTGGAGCATCCTCTTTTAGAGGCTAATTTGATATATAAAATGCGCATAAATTGTGGGCCATAGGTCAACAACTAGATATTAAATGCGCATCTTTCGTTACTGTTTAATGATTTTATGCGCATTCTATTAATACAAAACACTGTCCAGCACTCTATGTATATAATATGATCTCTGGTGTGTCGGACGGTAAAAACAATCGATAAAAGCGGCGTTGTTTCAGGCCAGTCTATGAGGGTAGTGCCCAAAGACTAATTATTAAAAAAGTGGAAAATTTTAGTTTCATTAGGATTATCCGAGGGATTATCTTACTATTTAATAGATATTATTGAAGTATTTAAAGTAGGTGTAGGGGAAAGCGGGGTAATACTGCGCAGTGAGGCAATATCGCGCACCCAGAAATATAAGTGGGGGGACTCAAAACGCGGAGTATGACCACGTGTACGTTATTGCGCAGGTGCGGCAACTATGCTACGAAGGTTGGCAGCCATTCCAGAAGATTCAGTTGGATGCAGTAAAAGAAAGTGTACTTGTGCTTCTGCCGGTACTAATTTTGTGCCGCTAGGAAATAAGCGAGGTGAGTTGCAATTTTTAGCGAATCTAAATGTAGTAGATACATATATTTTCATATATTCTTAAGTAATCTTTTTATTTGTGGTTTCTTTATTTTTCGTGATAAATAACTGAACTATGGTTAGAAAACACATTCAAGGTTGAGGAGGGGTAATATCGCGCGGAACTGCGCGGTATTGCCCCACATCTAGTTCAATAGTAAATTTTCTTTTCATTCCAGATGGTCAGAAAATACAGCCGAAAGACCCAACGACAGAGCTAGTCGATTGAACATCTTAGCAATGCTATAGCTGCAATTCATTCAGGCGCTAAAATACGTGCTTCTGTTAAGTTTTTCATAATTTTTGTAAATACGTGCTTCTGTTAGGTTTTTCATAATTTTTGTATTATAGATTAATATATCAAACTATCCCTAAGCATTTTCTATTATTTTCCGGCTTCAAACAACAAAGATGACATTACCCTATCGGTGCGCGATATTGCCCCACCAGATGCGCGATATTGCCCCAGTGGGTGGGGTAATACCGTGCATAGCAACTGCTGGGTGTTTTCAAAAATTGTAAGCGAAGTGTTAATTTTCTTGAAATAATTCATATACTATCTTAAACTAAAAATATATGAGAAATGTTTACCACGTTTCCAACCCTATACTATAACAGATGTACATTTTCGAAAAGATTTCGCTTAAGTGCGTGGTATTACCCCGCCTTCAACCTACACAGATTATTCTTTGCAACAATTCGTTTTAATTGCTTCCTAGAAATAGAAACTATGATTATTAGAGTAACCCAAATATGCAAGTCGAAACCCTAAAAATATGAGCATAAATATGTAAATAATTTAGTCAAAATACGCAGCAAAATGTTGAAAATATGCAAATTAAGAAATACTTTAAAAATATAAATTTATTCTCTCATTTACAAATAAACATACAGGGTGTCCAACTTTAAAACTGTACAAATACGTAAAATCAAAATGCAAATCCAGGGCCGGCTGCAATTTTTTTATACACCCGATTTTCACGAAAACAATTTAGCGATTTTTTATTTGACCCCACGCGTTAATCAGAACACCCCAAAACCCCCATGTACCAAATTTGAACAAAAACTATACAGGGAGTTCCATTCTGTAGGGTGTCAAAGTTGAGCAAAATAGGAATTTTAAAGACATCTGGCGAGTCAAGTGTGCCATGGAATCCCTTCAAAACAATTGAATGGTCAACAGGACCACTCAAAATGTTGGTGTGAAAAGATTTAATACAAAATTATACAGGGTACCTATTTTCTCTGAGCCATCTCAAAATTCTGAAATTTTATGAAACTTATACGGATCAAGATATATTTCTTTACAAAATGTCAACTAACAAATAAAAACAATTTAACTTATTGGACCTTTCTCAACCAAGTCACTGCCTAAGATGATACATTTTCTTTGCATTTCCTGTTGTGGTACACCAGCCACTTTAACGGATATGGATTTAGTTCGTTTATAGTCTGTGGAGCGGTTTTGATATACCTACTCAATTTTTGACCCGTATAAAGTTCCAAAAATTCAGTAATTTGAGATGGCACAGATAAGAACACTCTGTATATTTTGTGTTGGACCTTTGCACATCAGCACCTTGAGTGGTCCTATTGACCATTCAACTGTTTTGAGGAGATTCCATGGCACACTTGACTTGGCAGATGCCTTTAAAATTCCTAATATTTTGCTCAAATTTGACACCATGCAGAATGGAACTCACTGTATATTTTTTCTTCAAATTTGGTATATAGGGGTTTTGGGGTGTTCTGATTAACGCTGTGGGGTCAGATTTTAAATAAAAAAATCGCTAAATGGTTTTCGTGGAAATCGTGTGTATAAAAAAATCGCAGCCGGCCCTGGATTTGCATTTTGAAAATGACAGGAAGGTCAGAAGAATCAGTTTTTGAGGGCTTTTCAAACAAAAAAAGTTTAGGAAATTATCTCTAAAAATGAAGATTTTACGGATTTGTACAGTTATAAAGTTGGACACCCTGTATATAATGTACATACAAATTTTTAAATGCATTTGTACATAGTAAAAGTAACAATATTTTATTTTAAATTTTCTACATACAGGGCGATTGAACTAAATCTAAATATGCATTTATTATAAATTATAAAAATCAGGTTGAAATTTAGTTGTAAAAACAATAAACCACTAAATGTTGCTCAAAATTCTCAATTAAAAAATTTTGTCTTCTATCAGAATATAAAAATTTATAAATGGAGAAACTCCTTTCCACATCAACCGATGTAAGAGGTGCGCTTTTAAAATTGCTCACTATCACAGGATCCAAATCAATGGATTCGGTAAAATCTCCCTTTAAAATATTTGCTACTTGGCTAAGAAACTGAAACCCACTATTTTTTTCCATCACATTTCTAAATTTTTTAAATATTTTGTTCCCAATTTTACCTGTGACATTTTGAAAGGCAACCTCAATTGTTTTACCAGTTGTACACTTCGGGTTAATGACAAATTCCTCCATTTGTGTTATTGTTTTAGAAAGAAAGCTATAATTTGCTTTTAGAAAGGAAAGTTGTTTCTTTATTTCCTTGTTTTCAAATAGTGGAAGATTCGTTCGAAAATTATGAAATTAGATCTTTCAGTTGGCAAAAATTCTCCCAATAAAAAAATGCAGCTTCCAACCAAGTGCTCCATCTTGTAATAACAGGTTGAGGTGGAAGAGGAGTGTTTGGTAGTTTTTCTTTGTAGAACTGAACCCTTATAGGCGCTTTAAGGAAGACTTTTTTCACGTTGAAAATTAAACTATTTACAAGCGGAAAATGTTTCCTAATTTCCTCAGCAACCCTATTTAAAGTATGAGCAAGGCATGTTACATGAATCAACTTCGGATAAAAGATTTTCAAATTTTGCCGGGCTTTTACCATGTACGGTACTGCATCTGACAAAACGAGCAAAAAATAACCTACCTATAATTTATTTTGTCCTTTTCAATAATTGTATTTTATTAAATAGGTATAAATACCTACTTTATTCGTTTTCAGATCACCAGGATTAGTGCGCCCATAAAATTATAATCTACCTATATTCTTTTGGGAAAAACAGGTACCTATCTAGACAGCGAGCCCTGTTCCCAAAAATTAATGAAACGCCTGCCAAAGATTTAAATTATCCAAAATTGTTTCAATCATGCACAATATGCCATATTTTAAGGATATATGCAAATATTTAAAAAATGCATATAATATGCTAATTATGCAAAATATGCGTGTTGCATATTTGGGTTACTCTATGATGATTATAATTTGACGTGTTATTATGTAATATGCCCCGTATGGGTTCCTGGTGATGTCACCAAGGACCCGAACTTTTAATTTCATTTTTAATTTTTGTGTTAATGAAATTGAATTAAATAATGACTTTGAACGCGATGGACACAAAATAAGGGAAATATTTTTTTACTGTATTAGTCCATTGTCCCCGCCAAAGCAACAAAATGATGATTTTTAATGAAATTCTTAACATACATTAGCCAAGAAAGTTAGTCGGTTTATGTAGCAAAAATTTCCGTATCTCGTTATAATTCCAGCATCCAAAATCTAATGGTGGTACCGGGAATTCAAATATGAATTGTTCCAGTGGGTGGTGTATATTGTATTATTGTCTCTATCTTGGGATTAACATTTTAAAATTCTATGGAAAAATCCACAGGACAAAGATGGATCACAGGAAGATGGTTCGTGGTGTATCCCCAAATTTCTAATCAAATCTAACGACAAATCGTCAATTCTAAAAAAGGTTGACAGATTTGGAGTATTCTTTGTGGTGGTTAAGGTTTTACTGCCTAGCAACCAAGTGTTCTGTGAGAACTTCGAAGTTGAGAACTAAATAAATCAGACCCGACGGAGATTTCATCAAACAACCTTCGCCTTCGAAGTCTGCGAAAACCGGATGATTTCAGGAATTCGGCATGTGAGCTTCTGTGATCCCTTCTGCTTGGCGGTCGGTAGAAGACTGGCGTGAATGGCGCGCAGACCCCGCTTCGCTGGATTCCGAGAGGTGGGCGACCGTCGGCAACAGCTGCACTACAGGCACGCGTCAACCAATGGCACTAAAAATGTTTCTAAGTTTAACAACAATTTTTTTGTTTTGGGTGATTTTTGATTTTTTTCAAAACAAACCTCATAGGCCTTCTTTTGAGGTCGAAACGTACCGCCAGTTATGCAACTAATAATGAATGGCATATTAGTAATAAACTGTTCGACAAAGAAACATGAATAAAATTTTCAATCTCATACCGCCAACCTTTTCCAAAATATTTACTACATTTGGCTTTAGCTACGTCTTATAGAGCTTTTTCGAATTCGTTAAGGGATACAAGGTATATTCAAAACTATAACTCTGCTAAACTTTTAATTATTTGTGCCGACGAGAGTTCGCTCACCCAAACACGTAGATTTTAATATGACGAAGCGTTGTCTGATTACCTCGACATATATGTTTTTCAATCAGAAAACCCGATTTATCGTCGCGACCCCCCTTTATTTGGATAATCAATGGAAAATTCGCGGATTATATCGGTCCTGAAAAGGCGCATTAATATTTCAAACAAAACTTTATCAATTATTGGGTGTGGGGATCTGACCTGAGCGATCAGGCAGCCAGATTAGGAAATTCATTAGCGGACTAGAATCGATATGGCTATTACCGGGAAACCCAAGCTTCTCATGCAAAATTAATGCGCAATACAGGGTGTCATATTTCGAGCCAATTTTTCAGATACGTGCACGAGGTGTAAAAACAGAATTTCGTTGCTGATTAATTTTGAATTTTTACTTACATTTTTGGTATTAAGACGATTCCTTTAAGTTTGTAGAATAGAGAATCTTTAATACAAAACTATAAAAATAAAATTTAATAAAAATTGTTGATTCTAAATTAGTGCATATTATTCCTAGTTTGACCTCTTAACTGGGACCACAGATTGCGTAGCAGGGTATACATAATTATAGGTCTATGCTGGGACGCAGTCCACAAAGGAATCGAGAATTCCAATTTTATATAAAATACCGGCACTGAACAGTTTACGTGAAGTCTAGCCGAAATTTACTTCCTAAAGAGGGCGAATGTTTACCTTGAAGAGATTGATAGTAATAAAATCGCT
This sequence comes from Pseudeuparius sepicola, assembly GCA_963920635.1. NCBI lineage: Eukaryota > Metazoa > Arthropoda > Insecta > Coleoptera > Anthribidae > Pseudeuparius > Pseudeuparius sepicola. Next base: position 40,508,111 of record OY987301.1, on the reverse strand, counting down.
GCAAAATTTTTATTTCCCTGCAGCATGAGATTTTAGTAAAAATCAAAGAGTATGTGAACAAGGTCGACAATAAATGAAGGAAAATAGTTTCAAGGCAGTCCAGCAATTCAACTAAAAGCTTAGTAATGACAAAAAAGGGACAACTGATGTCGTCTGAACTAGGTGAACATACAGAAGCGATTTTCGTTTCCAATCAGTGTATCCAAAACTTTATACATGAAATATAGTAAAGGTTCAGTTTTGCCCTAGATTCGAGGCAAGCCCTGCGCGTTTGGTTAATCAAAAACTTATAACATATAAATGAATGTTTTGAACGAACACAATATGGGATAATATACCTAAAACTCTTGGGGTATAAAAAAACAATTGTATGTGAGTGTGTAATTACCTTTTTACAAACAGATATATGTATTTTTGGGTTAATACTGGTAAGAATCCAATACCACCACTCCAATGGTCGTAATGACCGAATTTGGAAATGGAACAGATTAGTGATCCATTATAACAGATTACTGGAATATAAAATAACAGTTTGTTTTCTAATATTCTCTATAATAAAATAAGTAATTTCAAATTACATGAAATATATTTGGAAAGCTTTTATCAAACGACATTAAGTTAAATAAATGAAATTTATACATAAAAAATGGAAAACGGTAATACGCTAGTAAATTTGCATTGTTTCCTATAGTATTGCAATTGTTATTTCTGGAGTCAAAAGTAGCCATTTTCACTTATGCCTCCCTCTTGCTCATTGCAATAAAACACAGTTTTTTATTCTGAGTCTGAGTTTCTTCCAGATAAATCCTGCGTCGGCGAAACTTCTCGTTCCAAGCTTTCGTCCTCTTTTGCACGAGATATCCTCAATCTGTGGTGTGTGATCATCACGCCCTGAGGACGTCCACTGCAATTGAGGATGAAAGCTTGTAACGAAAAGTACCGCGGACGCAAAATTCAGTACCATAGTACCAGTACATTATAGAAAAGTAGGTACTGGGAATTCAAGTAGGTACTATAGTACTTGTATTTCAAATGTACTTCAAGTAAAATACTGGAAGTATAAAAAGTACTAGTTATCTTATAGCGACGAATGCAGTACATTTTTTTACTCGGTACCGGCAGCTCTGGCACTTTATATACTAATTATACAAGAAATACGTATATTTACTACAAAAACAAAAATAAAAAAACCCATACCACAAGTAGGTACCCACTTTGGCACTCACCTATTTTTTTAATTGACCACGAGTGTGTTCTTTCTTCTTTTCAAAACGTAGTCCTCCTGTGCATTAACCACGAGCCGCCGCTGTCCAGAAGAAATTCAGATTCATCATATTCTGCCTTTGGAATTTCCAGTCAAGATTAGCTTATACTTTTTTTTTATACGGGGTGTTCCGTAATGATGTGCAAGTATTTGGGATAAATGTAATCTGACAGTACTTGTTTTATAATCTGAAAATAAGGGCATGTATTTTTTGTTCCCTGTTGTTCCACTAGGTAGGTTAGTTTTGAAGAGGAGAACAAAAATATCTTTATTTGTCAACTTTCAAAAAGTTCTTTTAGATATAAGAATAACAGATTTTATAATATTTTGACGGTATTGGAAAGTAGATAAAAACATAATTTAGATCCTATAGTGTTCATAATTTCTAATGACAAAAGCTATAATAATAATCTGCTAAGGTATGGATTTAATCGATTTAAAATAACAGATAGGTATCAAGAGCAATTCTATTTCGTGTGATAGGTAGTTGATTAAATTGCATCAAATCGGTCGAAGGCTTTCTGCTATGATTTACCGTTCACGTTTATGAGAACGAATAATTTTATCGCGTCTACAAGAAATCCACTTCCTGCAAACTGAAATGCATTTCGCCACATGTTCCTCTTAATCTTTCCATTCGTCATCGGGAAAACACAAATACGTAAAGAAAAGCAATCTGCTCTATCAAAAAGGCAAAACTGCTCGCTCGCAAATGTACCGTAAAAGATAAAAACAAATCGGATACAGGCACATAAGTAATCCAATAGAGGCGGCATTGAATTTCACAGGAGTACATAAAGGTTCCGAGTAAGAGATAGAGCCCTGCTTTTGAAACGTGCACTAGGTACAGGCGTTGACTGAAATATTCGGATATTTCAGTCAACGGTACAGGTGAATAGAAGCACTGTATAACAAGAAAATTGAAGGTTAATCTATCTACTTTTTGTTAGGTATATGAAAATTATTTCGCACATTAAGAAAACAGATTCCAATCTCAAAGTTCTAGTTATAAATAGGATATAAATATTACCTGGACCCACAGTTATAAATAGGATATAAATATTACCTGGACCGACACTATATTAAAGACCCGACCATGACGTCTTATTCATTGTTGTTTGCGGACTGGAGTGGCGCTACTCGACGAAAAAAATGGCGGCTTATAGGTTATAGCGGGTATTCTGTGGTTAGGTATAGGTATGTCAGTTTCTGACGTTTAGAATGTCGCATAGTTTAAATATCCAGCTTTATTACCATTTACATTCTTTTTAAGCTGGATTTATAGATTGACGTATAACGTAACCGTAACACAACCGTAAGAAGTGGAAACATACAAAAGTAATTTATAGATTTACGGAACGTATATGCCGTAACGTAACGTTTCCGCAAGAAGTTCGTCAACTTTTAACTTCTTACGTTACGTTCTTACGTTCGACCAATGAAAACATTGGATTTTATCGATAAGACAGAACACTGATGTATTTTTTTACGTTTTAACTGTTTTTTCCTAATGCTTCTTAGTACCTTGGATACGTATTTTTTGTTTGTTTTATATTTTGTGATTTGTTTTAAAATATATTTATATTAATATATAATATAGGAATAATATACTTTTGTGTTCCTAATAAACCAAAGGGGCAAAGTTTTCTGATGAATTTGAGAGAGCTGTACAAATTATGGCCATAACAATATTAATTTTTCTAATCTACCAATTTCCTAATAATTCTCTGAGAAATAGAGAAAACTGTACATCTATAGTGATGTGAAGAGGAAATATGACCTAGACACAAAGACTACCTACTGTCAGAGATCCATATATACATACTGCAGGCGAAGTCTATGTCGCCAAACTTATCGCTTATGCCCACTGATTTTATTGTATTGGATTTAGTTATCAATAATTATTTAGTATACTAAGTCACTGCTATTATACAAGCAATCATGTGAAAGCTTTTAAGAGTACTGAAGCATATATAAGTAGGTCTTCAGGAATTGTTTAACGAGTGCTGATTAAGAAGAGGGAAGACCTTTTATTGTCGTCGCTATAAGATTAAACATTTTTTATATCAGAACTTTGAATACTGTTTAAGCCGTTGGTGTAGAGTCCTCGGTAGAACCATACAAAAGCAAATGCAGTTATTATTTATTCAATTACAACATAAAATATAATTATAGTCTCGCCAGAGTTATTTATCGAAGTAACACACTCGTTAACACATTATTTACATTGTGCCCTTTTTATTATACTGGAATGAAAAAAAAAATAAAGAATTAGATAAAAAGCCGCGTGATATTATTATCTACCAACATAATAATCAGAGAACCAATATGTTTCGCGCAAGCCGCTGGAATTCCAAACAATAGCACAATGTACCTAACCCCCTTTCTTGCACGCTTAACCATACAAGTAAATATAGCATTTTCGTCAAAAAAACCCTCAAGCTAGCACAATGCACCCCCCTCCCCAATAGTACACATCATAGACGCGATTTTTAGCTTTAGCACAATTTCACAATGGAGAAACCCACATGGTTCCTATTTCCCATATACTGCATACCCCACCACAAAACCAGGAAAATTTGGCGATTTTCACAATAAAACTCATGTAAACAAAAGCAAATCGACATCTGTCAAGTGACGTCACACTTAACTAGTATCGTTGAGTGAACAGTTCACATAAACAGGAACAAAGGCTACCAAATCTCACAGTTTTTTTTTCGCGAAAAACTCATGAGTGATTCAACAATTTTCAACAATATAAATGGTATTGTTGACTAATGTTTTCTGACCACTCCTCCGTTTTTCAAGAAATTATTTGACAGTCTCTGGCCCTCTATAGAGAAAAAATAATACATGTTTGATTTGTAATTTTAGGCAGGAAAAAACAAGTTATTTGGCACTAAAAATGATATATATACCTATATAGAATATAGAATTATCAATCTAATTTGGGTTTTCAATCTCCTTTAATCTGCAATCTAAACTCTGATAGGTAAGTGCTGCGGGCGGAAGTTCAGAAGTTTTGACCCAGTTATCTGATTTATCTTCGTATGTCACTCCATGGGCTGCATCATTGCAACTGCATCGTTTTCAAGGGATGCACTCCTAAAGATGAAGAAGAAATAAAAACCAAAATGAAAAAAAGCATAACATAATTATTAATTATATCAGTATAAAGAAACCAAAATAATAATAACAATAATACTAATAATAATAATATAAATATTATTAGATACTATTAGCACCCTCACAATACTCCCAACTAAGAGTAGGCACCCCAGAAGCAACCACATGCTTATGCGGAAGAGGGGAAGTTTCCTCTAATTGAATTGCGAAAGAAAATTCTAATAGGTGGATGTAGAATATCCAACCATCAGCATTACAACTTTCCTCAAAAGTGTTGCATAAATTAAGAATATGAGAAAAAGGTGTGAATCTTCATTCGTTTAGCCCAGGTGGGATTGCTTGGCTAAGAATAAGAATTGATAAAATAATTGTACCTACAAAGTAAAATATCCTTCAGCAGACAGCATAACCGTTGATTGATTCCTTCCTCCATCGGCGGCATAACCAAACTATCATCAAGGTTAGTTAGCGTAGTTGTCAGATTTAATCAGGAAATCACTTATTGCAAACATACAAGTTTTTAAGTTTTTGGTTACTTTAGTTTTGTGTAAATAAAAATAGTGAAATATCCTAAATCTGCAATTATTGCCAGTATATATTATAAAAAAATATATATGTAGTGTGTGCATTTGAAAAATAGTCAACTTTAGTATTTGAGTATTTTTGTTGGAAGGGGCACCTCCTTTAGTAATTATTATGTATTAAACAGCAACAAGTACTTTCTAAAAAACCTAAAATGGAAAACCTATTTTAACCACACACATAGGAAAAATCTACAGTTTAATTGAAGAATGATATAAAATATATAAACGGGGACTTTGAATAAAAAGTAAATCTAAAGACAAATGTCCTCGAATTAACGAAAAAATTCCGGCACCCGAATCAAAAAGACACACTGGGTAAAAAAAACGGCTTCAGGTATAAAATATTCACGTTTGGATCAATGAGATCTATGAGCTAGCGGTTTCCTTTGAATAAGATATTTACAGTTAGTAGCGGCAAATTCTCTGGCAAAAGGCGGATAGAAATCAGTAGAACAACCAAAACCGAGTTCCTGCACTTCCGGTACGGTAGGTACCATAGTAGCTGAACTACTCCATGGGAACACGCAGGACGAGCTACACAACAGTCGGAATCAAATCTACTGATGTTTGGAAATATTTTCCAAAATTTATGCCGAACCACAGTACTAACTGAGACTCAGATGTGAAATAGTACGCAAAACCTTGAGATCAGATGGAGGGAGCAAAAACATCAAAATTTAGACGTTTGTAGTCAACCAACACCGAAGTAAACGAACGTTACGCCAGTATGTACAACGTTTACCTGTGATAGGTTATATCCTGAGAAATAATAATTTGGCCACATAGGTACCACCCACTTTCTGCGTCCAACTGTATACACCATCAGTCACTATATCCTAAACACTTATAAATATTTATAAATTAACAAAAGACATTTGAAAATACGAAAAATACACACGTAAACAATCAGAGAAAATGACACAATGGAGTAAAAAACACAAACAATGCAGAGAAATTGAACGCGGGGGAGAACCTGGGCCTTGCCATGTTGGGTGATTTGAAGTATCTATAATCACCTCGCGATTTACTTTTAGTTTAAAATTGTCACATGCTACCCATACTATATCGGGTGGTGGCCACGGGAAATCAAATAGAAGTAAATTATGGATAGCCAACCAATGGATTGCAATAATAGGTAAGAGGGCACATAAAGAGCTTACTTACTTCTTGTAAATTTCTGAATTCCACTGAACATTCAGTATCACAATTGTCCGTATTTCCTAGAATAAATGCTGATTCTTTAATTTTTAGTCTATTTCCTATACTTCTTCTTTAAGAATTAGTTTGGACCTATCCCTCAAAATCCTATGATTGGTATTAAAAAAGTAAAGAGTGTTCCCATATTTTTGACTTAAAAATTTGGTTTTGCCTTATATAATTTTTATGTTCTTTTAAACGAACTTTAAATGGCCTACAAGTTTCCACAACGCATAGAACTTTCCACAATCACAAGAAATTTTATAAATGCAGTTTTTTGAACTTTGTACCTCATTAATGGTTTCGTTTTAACTAGCAACGACCTTAACGTATTTTTGGTTTTAAATACTGTTCTGATATTAAAACGATTGCCTATGCGTTTTAGCTTAACTGATAGTCCAGAAATATAAGGAATAATTAAATTTACTGGTCGGTCAACCAGATTTATTCCTCTAATTATATTACGATTGTTATTTTGTTGGCAATCCTGTTGGCCAGGGCCGACCTTTCCCGATATAGAGTTAAGATAGCATTTGCTCCAGTACTACGGAAAACCCTAAAACACCCTAGTAAATTTGTTAATTTGATTAATCAAACCGATAAATCTACAGGGTGGCTTAGAGGAAACGCATGTTTTTCACTTAACCATGATATTGTTTATTTTCTAATAAATACCTTTTCTACAGTGAGCACGTAAAGGTTGGAATAAATTCGGTAAAATGTGGTACTGTGCGATTAAAAAAAACGCTTCGACACGTCCAACATAATTTTAAAAGGCGCATATTTTGACATATTTGTCGTTCTTGTGACGTCATTACTAACCAAGCTATGACGTCATCTATATTTTTTTTAAATGGCAACCACTATTTTTGATAGCGTCATTTAGAAGAACGCACTTTTCTTGTATCGGTACGCAAATAATAATAATAATATACAAAATGTTTTTCATACATTTTAAATTTAACATAAATTAAGTTTTTAGACATTTCTTTATTAGACGACAGTACCTACATTGGAGAACTTATTTTTTGCTCACTTCCATTTTTAACCAGGCTTACTTTTTAATCGAACAGTAGTTACAACATTTTACCGAATTTATTCCAACCTTTACGTGCTCGCTGTATGTTTTTTTATTTTTCTTAGTTTACAACTATAGTTTGCATAAAAAATTTTCTCTTACAAAACGTCGATCAAACAAAATCAAGTGGAAGAACCAAACTAACAAAGTAATTGCTACCTATTCCATCTTTATACAAACCGGATGAATATAGTGTCCGAATCGAAAACTAAATGGCAACCTACTTGCAATACTAATGAATCTTCCTTTTCTTTTCGATCGAAATTACACCCGGAAAACACCCAAATACAGGAAGAAAAGTAAGTAATTTGAAGGTATTTAAAATAGAGGAATATCCGGAAATACTTAAAAAGTCTAGTTTTGTGATATTCATGGACCTCACATGTGATGGTACTCTTACTACCTGAATTAAAGAAATTATAAAGATCTCTAATTTTTGGCTTTTAATTTTCGATTGATCCCAGTGAGTTCGCACCAAATAATAAATCTAGATCCAATTTGATCGTGACAAGTTGAAAAATAAAACATACGGCATTATGACCAGTTTAATATTATTATTAATATTATTATAATATTATTTATATACTTGAAATTCTGCTTTCACTTTTGCAAAAGCTTGCCTCTTTAATCTTCTACCGAGTCTTTTACATTCTTGAGTTATTCTGCCTTTTAGATAGATAGTCAACTGCTGCAAGAAGTACCTTCTCAGTTACCAACAACAAGTTAAGTACCTACCTAATCATACGTAGGTAAATCTCCCCTACAAAGCCTAAGGCCCGAGAACGCTGCATAGAAACCTAACATTTATGTTTTGTGATTATACCAAAAACCAGAAAAAAATATTGTGGTGTAATTATTTAAAAGTGCTCCAATTAGCGGGAAAATAGAGGGTGGATTTTTTCTTTGACAAAACTGTAGCATATTAATTAATATTACAGTAGATATTAGTGAAGATTAAGAGAATACACTGCCACTGTCAACGTCTCTATTACTTATTATTTCGACTTCATAGGGGCTAGGGCCGACTTTTCCCGATATAGAGTTAGGATAGCATTTGCTCAAGTACTACGGAAAACCCTTAAAAAAACCTAGTAATCACAGTGAATGTGGTAATTAATTAGTAAATTGGTAAATGATATAATAATAGTGCACTTTTAAACTAATGGTGGAATGCCCTGCTTCGCGGTCACACATTTGCAACCTGTCATTTCTTCTGGTACCTATTCTCGCGATTTCTTGACGAATACCAACTTTCAGTTCTTGTATATCGTGCGGGGCTTGTTAGCTTACAAGCCGATAGCATTAACTATTTCAATGGAATGTGTTCGACAAAAAATGTTTCTTCAACATGATTGTCGGCGATGTTCCTTGGACCCCACGCTCTCCAGAGTTGTCTGCGTGCGAGTCGTGCGACTTCCTTTTGTGGAGTTATCTTGAGTCTAGAGTGTACGCTAACAAACCACGCACGATACAAAAACTGAAAGCGTTGACTGACGTATTAATAAAGACTGCTCACGGCTGTCATGTTTGACAGTTCTCTGGCTCACCATGCGCTTCCCGGAGACAAAATACAATGCAAAATACATTGTTGACCATAGGCGCCATCTACTTTCCAGGACATGAAACTATAGCCGTGAAAGGTCTTATTTATACGTCAGTCAACGCTGAAAGTTGCTATTCGTCAAGAAATCGCGAGAGTACCAGAAGAAATGATTTTTAGAGTGATGCACACCTTTCAAGAGAAGTTGCAAATAAATGTGTGACCGCGAAGCACTATTTTTACTTCATTTGGCTGTAATTAAAAAATATTATCTTAAAAATAAACAATGTTATGCTTAAGTGAAAGACATGCTTTCCACTGCGTCATCTTGTATTATTGGGCAGTGAATCTACATTGTCACATCGCTTTTGGCTATAAATCAAGTACTGTTATCGTCACTCAGAACCAGAGGTCGATCAAACGCATAAAAACAAGCAGTTATAAAATAGTCTGCGATGTTTTAAAAAATATTTTCAAAGAAATATCTAAGCAAGGAATGTAAAAAGATTTATTTCATAATGGTGGATAATGGGTAGGTATTTATACATAGTCTCTTAATATTGTGAAAAGGTCCTTCACGCCAATACAGAATAAAACATATCGTCTAAAGTTTCGGAAAACAAGAAGATTTCAAATTGCTTCCAATAACTATCTTTCGAGACGTGTTCCAAAAAGAAAACCCGAGAGGATCCTATTTGAAATCTGCAGGTATATCCGCGAGGGCGGCTATATTCTAGATAGCACTGTTGCCGTCGTTGGCCCATCGAAACAAACAACTTGCTGCTCGAGCAGTATTGTCCGATCTCAGTAATAACTTTTCTAATGGCTTCCGTATCATATCATTTTATCGGGTCTGAGCTGGCCGGTCATCAATACATTTTGTTTGTTCTGCGAGTTTGTACAGCGCGCGTTTTTGACACCAAAGACTAACCAGAGGCGCAACATTGAATGCAATGCAATATACGTACATTTTATTAATAGCATTACCATATAACATTAATCTGTTTTAACTGTTGAAATAACATGCCTATATAGCGAATTTTTTACTCCAACCAGTTGAAGCTGGGGTGTGCCACCACACCTCTCAGAGCTACCTAAACAATGCTACTTACATACAAATCAAAGAGTCCCTTCGCTTAGCGTAGCGGCAACACACTGGCATTTCATGGGGAAGACCTAGGTCACAGAATAGCCACCGTAACTAGGCTTAATTCCCAGTTAGAGCAAAAACTTTCTTTTGGTGTTTATTGACCCGCTTCGCCACTAGACGCTTGTTTATTAATTATGTTGATTGGACAAAGTCTAACTGAGAAGATAAATACTTGAATACAAGGGCCACGTGACATGGAGTAACGTCCCGGCCATACAAGCGAATACTCTGTTTTAACAATGTTGTCAAACTGTGGACGAGGCCTAAAAAAAATAAAAAATATAGATATTGTCGGAAATTTCTTTGCGGCGCAAACAGATCCATTTAATTTTTTAATTGGGTTTTTCGCCACAGAAGAATCTGAACCAAACTGATTAAAATAAAACTTTTTCATCAAACTGATTAAAATACAACTTTTTCAAGTTGTCTGGAAAATTGATAAATGCTTAACAGTAAATGAACGAAACTTTGAACGTTTAACTCGAAAAATAACTTTCTGAAAATAAATCTTCCTCCTTTCTCAAAGATAATGTCACGTCAAACGTCAAAGTCATTTCACTTTTCACTAAAAGCGTTGACTGACGTATTAATAAAGACTGCTCACGGCTGTCATGTTTGACAGTTTTCTGGCTCCCCATGCGCTTCCCGGAGACAAAATACAATGCAAAATACATTGTTGACCATATAGGCGCCATCTGTTTTCCAGGAAATGAAGCTATAGCCGTGAGAAGTCTTATTAATACGTCAGTCAACGCTAAAAGATAATGTCACGTCAAAGTCATTTCACTATGTCGTAACACTACTATCTTTGAGAAAGGAGGAAGATTTATTCTCTGAAAGCTTAGGAAACAAAGTTGTTGAAGTTATTTCTTGAGTTAAACGTTCAAAGCTTCGTTCATTTACTGTTAAGCAAAGCATTTATGAATTTTCCTGTCAATTAAATGGAAATAATTGCTGAAGTTTAAAACGTCGGATTCATCCTTAGCAATTGAGTAACTCGACGCCCCTGGTTGAGACCAAACGACCAAGGTGAATAGTGGAGATCGCTGTTGCCACCTTTCATTCTCATTTCGTTCAATCTTATTGTTAAAGTTTAAGCTGAAGAAATAAGGATCACTTTCATTTGCATTATCGGTGTTATCAATCTTGATTCTTGAAGCAAGCGTTACTTGAAACATCTTGAGAAAATGTTGTATTTACCTCACAAGCACCAGCAATTAATTCAGGATTTTTCGCGAGTTTCAGCACACACATTTCTCATAATTTTTAAATTACAAGATAAAATTGCTACCGCCAAATCGTAGCGGCGTCGACACCGCCATCCGTTTCGCCCGTTACCAAAAGGTCGAAAGACCATATTTATAATATGGGAATCAATTCTTAGACGGGCGCAAAGTAATCTTCGTTTCACCCGAATGTAGTTTCAACCTTAATGAGTTCGAGTCTCCGAAATTGCCTATATATCGTGGCGGGCGAGTGTTTATCCGGCAATCATCACTTTGCGGCGTTCGATCTGCAATCGTCCCGGGCGGCCGGGGAGCTGGGGGCTTCGCAAACACACGGGCGCGCGGGCGCGCGCATGAAGAAGAGAGATAGGGCCCGATGTTGCCGGCGCCGGCATCAAGTCACCCGTGACGAAGATAAATGGGGACGCCGCCGACACCAACGCCCGACCCTCCTGAGATAAGGCCATCGGGCGCGGTGCTCGTATTCTCGAGGAATCATACGGCGAAATTATGGACGAACCTGGATACATTGGAGGGAGCAGAATTTATCATTTTTTATAAAAACTTTTTTAGTTGTTACAAATAGTCAGACTCCAACAAATGCGACTTGGACTACCATCACATACACTGTAAAAGATGATATCATATGCCTAGCGCTGTTTCACCTTCCAAAATTATAAAATGGTTTAATGGTAGAAATGGATATCCTTGCAAACTCTTGCATGAAACAGAAACTTTTTTGGAATTACTCACAGTTTTTAATCTTTCTCAGACAAAATTGTCGTATATAGCTTAACATTATGAATAATATTGAGAATATACAAGGGTGCCCCTCATTTATTATCTTTAGTTTACTATCGACCAAACGATCGTATAACGATAATATTCTCTAATAGTAGGAGAGATAGCGGTTCATCCGACTAACCCGTTTCCCACAAAGCTAGAAATTTTTTAAATAATGTTTTATTATCGGTCAATTGAGAAAGTACCGTTCTGGCAGGCATCTCGCGGTTGCGTCATCATCCCTTAAATTTTTGAAAATGTAAAAAATAAAAAAATAATTCTACTCCCACAAGGCTACAACTATAATATGTTTTAATTTACATAAGTTTAAGCTTAAAAAAATGATAAACTATTTTAAGGGTTGCAGGTATGTGCCAGACGACAGTAAAGTTGTCATAGGGATAGTAATTCGTAACCTGCTCCCACAAGGCTGAAATTTTGAGGGAATATTATTTTAATAGTTTTAAAAGAATATGTAAACAGCCAGCCTATTCTGGTTGTTGCAAGTGTCTGCCAGACGAGTACAGGGTGACCCCCAAAAAGTTCCACCCCCATGTATTTTCTGAATTTTAATGTATTTTAACCGGAGAAAAGGCACTTCTTTACTAATTTCTTCCATATTTTCAGAATCTGCTGTTAAAAAAACAATCGAGCATCAAACAAAAAAGGTACGGATCTAACCCCACTTTTTTGAAAGTGAAGCCCAACTTTCTTTTCCATATTTGGATAGGCAATTGAAATCTCTATACGACGATATATATACAGGGTGTTCCTTAATAGTTGTCGGAATAGATGTAAATAACCAAAATTTTGGAGTTTGATCTTGATATTTTGGAAATCACTCCTGCATGGTCTACTAATGGGACGCAGGCAAAATAAGTCGAATTAATCAATATACAGGGTGTGTTGGAGGTAGATTTGAAAATATGCCATGGAGTAAACTACAATAATTATTTTCAAAGATATGAACAACTTTTATAAGGAAAAGTTGTTTAGAATAAGGAGTATTTGCGCGATATTTTTCTATTTTCACCTGTTTAGTTAAAACTAAAAGTTGTAATATAAAAAGACAAATTATTGTTATTTCCTAAGATTGCATTACAATAATAACAATATTAAAATACCTACCTAAGTATGAAAAGAAAAAATCAAAGTAGGCCGAGCCGCCTCAACATTGGGATTCTGGCATAACTCCTTATCCCAAACAACTTTTTCTTATAAAAGTTGTTCATATCTTTGAAAATAATTATTGTAGTTTACTCTTGGGCATATTTTCAAATTTACCTCCAGAACACCTTGTATATTTATTAATTCCAACAACTATCCAGGGACACCCTGTATATATATCGTCGTATAATAGAGATTTCAGTTGCCTATCCAAATATGGAAAAGAAAGTTGGGCTTCACTTTCAAAAAAGTGGGGTTAGATCCGTAATTTTTTGTTTGATGCTCGATTGTTTTTTTTTGACAGCAGATTCTGAAAATTTGGAAGAAATTAGTACAGAAGTGCCCTTTCTCCGGTTAAAATACCTTAAAATTAAGAAAATAAATGGGGTGGTACTTTTTGTACTCGTCGCTGGCAGACACTTGCAACCGCCAGAATAGGCTGGCTGTTTACATATTCTTTTAAAACTATTAAAAGAATATTCCCTCAAAATTTCAGCCTTGTGGGAGCAGGTTACGAATTACTATCCCTATGACAACTTTAAAGTCGTCTGGCACATATACTGGCCAAAATAGGTTGTAATTTTTTTTAAGCTTAAAATTATGTAAATTAAAACATATTAAAATTGTAGCCTTGTTGGAGTAGATTTAATATTTTTATTTTTTACATTTTCAAAAATTTAAGGCATGATGACGCAACCGCGAGATGCCTACCAGAACGGTACTTTCTTAATTGACCGATAATAAAACATTATTTAAAAATTTTCTAGCTTTGTGGGAAACGGGTTAGTCGGATGAACCGCTAGCTCTTAGACTATAATATGGACTGCAGGATTGCAAGATATTGATCAGAGGTCGCCACCAGGTCAGACGCGGGGTAGTCCTCAGGCTCGATCTTACACGAGTAAAGTTAAAGTGAAGCAACGCAGCAACGGCACACAGTCGGCTCATGGATGGGTGACTGCCATCTTTAAATTATTTGGATAATAAAACTTCTTTTTCCTCGATCGAAAAAAAAAATGTATCCCTCATGTTATTTGTATCGGCCTTTGAAGTTTCGGCAACTAAATTCTAAAATCGTTAAGAAAGTTTAACTTCGATGCCTTTGTACACAAATAACTATTCATTGAACTTCGAAAAAATATATATTTTTCATTGCAAATATTAAGTTCAAAATAAGCTTCGGATACATAATTTCAAATTGCCGCTTCTTAAGATTAATGATTTGAGCTTCAGATTTTCTATTCACGGATTCTGAATACTTACTGAATCATGAACTTTAGCCAAATATTTCAATAATAAAACCTAGGTACTAAAGTTACAAGGTATTCCAGATTTCGACTACCACTCAGCCCGTTTGATATCTTTCAATATAGAAAGTAATTTCCTTAGAAAGTACATGTCGTTCGGGTGTGTGTACGTGCGCCTGAAATTGTCAGACCTATTAAAAATTTAATTTATGGCTTAATCCTGACAGGCTGAATATTCGGCCATAAACTCGGTATTTTATGTATCAAACATATGTCGGCGTGTACATTTTAATAGTGAGTTTAGAGCTTCCGGCGCATTCGGTAGTAATTTTGGAGAAATATCATTCTCAGTGTTGCAAGATGTCTGTTTGCCGAGGACATGGAAGTACCGCCTCTCGAACAATAATTTCTGTTTAATATTATTATAAACAATAGAATAATCATTTAAAAACCTATATAGGTACAGTACCTACTTGTATATTCTTACACATGTATATTTTGGAACAATTGATGTACTATATGTTGTTATATTGTATATGTTTTACATTGTACGTCTTCTTGGAATCAATTTCTATTTGCGTTATTATTGTTTCGTTTTCCTACAGACATAAGTTTTTTTATTTAAGTTCTGTTGTGGAGGTTTCGTCATGTTCTATAGGTAGAGCGTAGCGGAGCGAGTCTCTAATAGAACGAGGGTTTAGAGGCGCTTGTTGAACGTGTTGAATATTATACTTTTGCTACTAATATATATCGAGATTGTTCTAGAATATAAAATAATTGAAGACAAAATATAACCTTTTGAATGCAGCAAATGATACCTAATTGAAATTTTAAGTATGGAACTAACATTATTCAAAAGCCTCATTTTAAATTGTGTCTTGACCAACAAGTGCATTATCCGTTGCCTACTTCTATTTCACAATGAGCATTAGGTAAAAAATACATAATATTGCTTTCAAGCGTGTCTAAAATGTCATTTAGAGCCATGCATTTGATTATTGACCGTCAGATAGTGACAGATTTAGGTGTCCCATTTTCGCATACAAGCCTTGGAATTATAAGGATAGTAAAGATGAATCGATCTTCCCTTTAACTTAACTTTAATCTACTCCGCAGATACCAACCTCTAAAGGTTCATTTTAGATTGTGACTTGAACGACAAGTGTATTATCCGTTGCCTACTTGAGCATTAGGTAAGCCTCGAAGTGGGTTGAAAAGTACATCGATGTTGAGTAGAATGAATGGATAACACAATATATGGAAAATTAGATTTTTCCTAACAGAAATAAAAGCTGGCTGTTGCCCAGATTTTCACGCAAGCCGTGTTCACTAAATGATTAATTAGTAGAACCTGCCTTCGGAAAACCGAAGACTTGAGTGTTGCACAATTATAATTTTCCCAACGCTTTTGGCCATCAACGGTGTTTTTCCCATAAAAATATATAAACATGCGCTCTGATGTCCCGAATCGAACCAAGGTCGATCTAAGTCAGAAAAACAAGCAGTCGCTACCGCGGCCCCAAGCCATAGTACTTTGAAAAACTCTTTCATTGCCTTATGTTGTTTTAAAACATATAAACATCAGTTTGTGGAAAATAATAATTTACGATATATATATAAGTGCATTTTACTTTGTGAGGAGGGCAATTCCATCCCTTCGCACAAAATAAAATCACTTTTAGTACGTATATCATACACTATTTTTCTGCATACAAAGACCATTGAAAGTATCATTTTAACACATGCTTTCAGTGTCATATCATTTTATGACACTGCTGTTAAAAGTAAATCACTTCTAACGCAATAAATCACTTTTAGCACTGTTAAAATTATTTACTTTTAACACCAGTGTCATGAAATGACATTTTAGACACTGAAAGCATAAATTAAAAATTATACTTTTAATGGTGTTTGTAGAAAAATAAATGTGTATTCATTTGTGATTTAAAGCAATATATAAGGCAATGTAAGTCCGATAACAGTTTTTTTCTTAACAATTCATCTTGTCTAAAGACTTTAAACAACTATAAGCTTTTGTCCGATCAAGACAATATGTAGGTATATTAGTTTAACAATAAGCTGCCGAACGCTTTCCAGTCAAACGTATTTCATAAATGTTAAAACTGAAACATAATTTAAATTTGAGGATAACGTGAAAAATCCCATATTTTCAGTTGGCTAATTCAAATCGGCACTGTCCAAGATTTCTTCATACATAATACGCGCAACGCCCACCTTTCCATTCGTCGATATCGGCGACCCAACGAAAACCGCCCTGATGTTTATACCCGCACGTAGCCCCGCCGTACAAATTGTTAACGTCTGCGTAAAGGACATATTTGGAGGGATCGCGCGGAGGATCGCACGAACCACTTGTAATACTCTACCACATCGAATTGCTAAGTACAATGGAAGTCGCACAGGTACCACTTTCATTGTTGTTTGGGGCAGCCAACTCTAGAGAGAGATAGGTTTCAAATCACAATAAGTAAGACAAGGACGCCTAATGAACGTGTCAGCTGATTCAGGCAAAGGAGGTATATAGGGATGTTGCATATTAATGGACGAATTTAATGGGCATGTTCCGTAATTCTCTTTATTGTATGATCTGCATTCCGAAATTCGGGGCTTGTTTGTAGGAATGAAAATTTTTCTATATAGCCACAATTATGTAAATATTGCACAGAAAAAAGTAGTGAATTGATTAAAAAAATTACCTACATGGCAATTTTATGTACTTGGAAGTAAATTAAAACAAATAAAACACTAATTACAAAATAAAAGTTTATTTTAAAATAAAGGCGACAAAATATCTAAGTATAAGGTATACATTTTCAACTTTAATTACTTATCTTAATTGATTTATTAATTTTAAAATTCAATTTAATAGGAAAAGCATGCAAGACGGGTAGCTTTTACATATTTTTATATAATTTTTAATGTTTAGTCATCTAACAATTAAAGGGACCAGAACCTCAAGATTAATTCCATCTTTGACTACGAAGAACTAGGTTCATTAGCACAATATTTTGCCAGTTTTTCCCTTCATAGTTTCTATCATGACTTGGAAAATAAAAAACTGTAGTAATTACATACTTTTTAAGTTTGCGCTGCCCAAAATTCTCTATGAAATTGCTCTCCATAAATTGTTGACTACAAATGCAAGTAAATACTTGTAGACAGTACAAAATTTTTCCTTTTTATTGCTGCAATCCACTTGTCTTTAATACTCTAATATCACTTTATCTCTTGGAAAACTGCAAAGTTATTAGCAAAGATTTTTAAGACTTACGAATGAAAAGAAACCCCACTATTCTTATTCTTTCCGCCCCGTTTGGTACATCCAAATATACAACAGGAGTTGACCCTCTTTTTTTGTAACAGAAAGAATATATACCTAGCTAAATTAAATTTTCTCTCCGGTCTAAAAATATAATATGAAACCAAAGACCAACTAAGAAAACTCAACGCCGTTTTATACGAAACTGTCACCACAACACGAACTCAAATCAAATATAAATAATACATTATTAATTATTTACTCCTATTCGTATTGGGACTTGGGACTGACAGAAGGAAAATTAAAATGACGTTTGACAACGGAACTCGTTTGAAGCACAGGACACAAAAATATAAAGTTAGGACAAACACCTCTTTTGTGTTATGTGATTTTTGCCGGAATCAGCTGATTTATTTACTATTTCACTTACTCAAGTTTGGCTGCCAGTTTCTCTCTCTACACTCCTTCCATCTACTTGTCATTTCAATGCTCTACCAGATCTCAACATAACAGTCCAAACTCGTTGCCTTGGTTACCACCTTTATTGTTTAACCTTCACAAATAAACTTACCAGATACCGTTGACTGACATATTAATAAAGACTGCTCACGGCTGTCATGTTTGACAGTTCTCTGGCTCGCCATGCGCTTCCCGGAGACAAAATACAATGCAAGATACATTGTTGACCATAGGCGCCATCTACTTTCCAGGACATGAAACTATAGCCGTGAGAAGTCTTATTAATACGTCAGTCAACGCAGATACTGTGACTGACCAAGAATGTTCTTTCTGCTCCAAAATTCGCACTAGATCACGTTCTAACCTTTAACTTATTTCAGGCCCAATTCCCAGGACTTATATACTCAAATGGAAGACTGGACACTACCTACTCTACTAGAATATTCCTGTCCAATGATGGATGCACAAATCCTAAAAATCTAGTAATTTTTAGAAAACCTATAGAAGCTTTACAGGAAAAACAATGAAAACTAAAAGAAAATGGGGCCCTGGGGCCTCAGGCCAATAAAGAGGTAACGGAAAATGGCTCCAAACTAATCATAAAAATTATAAAACTGTAAGTACAATACCGAAACATAAAATTTATCTGCCAAATCTTTGAGTAGGTTAGAAAACAGTGCAAACATGTTCATTAAAAGCTGATATAACAACTTTAGAGGCATTTTTCGCTACAGTACTGACACAATCCATCTCCTGCACCATCTCAAAAAATAGCAAAATGTCGATAGATATCTTCATATGTAAAGTGTATCGGGACATGTGTAATACCAATAGGCATCTAAGCCGTAATGGGCCCTGTTCACTCAATCGAATTTCGATATTTCTTACTACTAGAATGAAATTAATCACATAACTCTTTAATAAAATCCACCTCAGCATCTTTCTCGTCGATACCTAATATTGTTATTAACTAAAAAAATATATAAAAAATTTAAACTGCGCGCCTTCATTTGGAGCAATGAAATTGCGCTTGCCACGTTGCCGGTTATACTAGTAATCGAAGCCCTAAAAATTCGATTTCCGTTCTAATCTCAGTAATCTCAGACGTGCACATTGAATCGAAATCGATTCTCTAGAGAGAGACAGTTGTATAAACGGTTGTCCGAACTCGACCGTACAGACGCAGGTAGTTGTTTTGTGGGTCGTGTGTCGTGTCTATATCAATCTGTCATGTCATTCTGACATTCTTTAATTCATGTAAACCGAGCTAATAAAACTAAAAATGTTTTTCTGAAAACCTGCAAAAGTTAAAAGTTAAAGTGTATACCGTATGCTGATTTGAAATCAAATTTAATTGGTCTTGTAATAAGGATGGCGCTAGGCACTTATTTAGCATTATCAGTATTGTTACCTCCCTGAAGAACTGGAAAAAGTGATCCCGTAATTGACAGAAAGGAGAAAGGAATATTTTGGTCATCCGGAAAACCTTTTGATAGCCATTTTAGGAGATGATAGAAAACACATTCGACAGAAAGGAGAAAGGAATATTCTTTAAGAATAATTGCAAAATGAAGAAGATCAGCGGCAGAAACCAACGATGTCAGAATATTTCGAAATTAAATTTTGATTGTCAAGATTATGTCTATATAGTTGTTATAAACCAGATTTATTTAGGTTTGGACAACTTACAAGTTGGTGACCATTCTGCATGTAACTTTTAACTCAAAAAAGGGGGAAAACATTGCGATTGTGGTATATTATTAAATTAATTGATATTGAGGTTATTTTTTATTTCTTTTTATGGCCTCTGCCACAGAATAAATATTGTGAAGCTATTTATTCTGTGCCTCTGCTCTTTTTGAGCAATCTACTAGCCACTATGGGGCGATGTACGATGTACGGTGCCAAAGCGTGGGGAACCATGAGAGACTCACCCACTCGTGCACCGCCGCGCCGCCCCCTGATATTGAGGTCATGTGTTATGTCTATTTGGCAAGTTAGGTTAATTTCCTTCTTCTTCAGTCTTCACAAATCTCAAATAGAAACATATCGATATTGCCGTAAATTGTGTCAACGTCGCAAAACAGTAGCCAATCACCTTTTTGGGCCCGTGACGTCACAGGCCCAAGAAATTTGAATTTCAAAAACGTTTTTAGGGCATTTCTCGGTCGAAAAAAAATCGGAAAAAAATATTTTCGTGTTTTATTTACTATTAAGATTCATAATCAAAAATAAAAAAAAAGTGTGAAACAGGCCCATTATCGTGACACAACTTTCTGAACACTTCGAAAACATCTGTTAGCAGCATTATATCGGTTTAACAAGTTGCGCGTGCCCGTAGTTATTTTCGGAGATATCGGCGTCATTTAGTTTGATATAGAATTGATCGTTGTGCGGAAGCGAAGTTTCTCGTAATTTCTGTGGCGTGAAGAATCCAGCTCGGATTGTTCTAAACGTCCACCGCAAACCGTTTTATTGCATTCGCAGCTATAACCGCAGGAGCCTTGCGCCAAGCTCCCCAAAATTATTATTTACAATCCGTGATTGTTGTTGCACACATTGTTCCGGGAGATAACAAGGCAAATGCCCCGTTAAGTTTGACTATTTCGCCAAGATTTATAGCCCAGGAAAACAGGGGGCCCGCCACACATATAGGAATAAAGAGGAATTATTATAGTCGCAAATGCTGGGGGGTCCCGGGCAAATGGGCGTAAAGGCATAAAGGGTTTCCATTCTTGCCTAACTTAACAAAGCGTAAAATATCGGCGTTTAAAATGGTGTTTTATTACACCGGTTGAAATATTAGATATTAGATAAGCACAAGCCCAGAAAGTTCTTTTCCATTAAAGCAAACAAAAATAATTGTGTTTTACTACGTTCCTCACGCAAAAAATGCGCTGATACCAAAGGCACTTTCTTATTATATTATTCCGGTTGTTTATTACCGTAAAAATGGGGCTAATTGGGTCATTTATTTTCTTTTTTTACTACATAGAGTTAAACACTTTTTTAAAAATTTCCATATAATTATATAAAATACCGGCGGTTATGTTGAATACCCACCCTCCCTCGAAATAACTGTATTTAACCCAATTTTAACCGTATAAAGGCTAATTGCATAGACCAGAAAAAATGTTTTTAGGCGCAAAGGAGTTTCCTGAATTTCGAACAAAAAAGATATAAGAAAATGCATAACCGATTTTTTAAATCTAATTTTCTTGCTTTTTCCATTAGACTGTTAAAGTGGATTCAGCCTAAGACATTACGAGCGATTATCTTGGGAATTTTTAAGATAAATTGATGGCTGGCACGTTGTTTTTCAAAATAAATAGTGAGCTCTTCGCCCTATTCCGTCAAGATAAAATTTGTCTATATTATATCTAAAATATCTGATAGAAAAATCCTCAAGCGGGAATTCTTCATTAGGTGAATAATATGTTCTTCCCCTGTGAATAAAGTGGGATGCAAGGAAATTGCTTGTGATGAATTGTTGCTTTTCTTCCATTTATCGACTTTGTGTGACGATCCGTTGCTAACTGCTGCTAAATCAGCTCACAAATTTTCTTTCTATACTCGTAATATTTACTAGGGATGAATTTTTTCCCTTTCTCGTCTTTTTGAATGTCCTTGTGTAATGTGTACACATAGATAATTCTAAAGTTAAAAAAATAGGTGTATATTTATGTAGGTAAATGTACCTACCTACATAACCCTATATATAGAAAAAATACTCTCATCATTATGTCGTAGACCAAAAAGCCCCAAAATGTGACCCAAATAGCCCCTTCTTACCTTAAAATTGATAAAATTGTATAAAAATATAAAACGTCCCTTTTTACTTATCGCATAGCCTTATAAAGTTAAAAATATTTGTAGCTAATAGAAAATAATTTAACACGTGCCTGTTTTCCCTTGACGGCAAAAGTTTGGGAGCTTTTTTCAACTAGAAATTTCCTCCATCTTTGTTAGAGGTCAAATATCCAAACAAGTATTGTTATTCTTCAGAAATTTTATTCAAGAGGCCTACACTCAGATATTATACAGGACGTTTTCGACACAAAATAAATCTAGCAGCTTTCGAGAATTTTTAACGCCATTTTAATCTTATGTTTAAAATAACCCAATTAGCCACTATTGTGAACCAATTCGCTCCATTTTACCTTAATGTGAAAGTAATTTAATTCGGAAATATTTCGAAAAAGTTCACCCTTATAAAGGAAACCGAAATTCTGCAATGAATAAAATATTGTATCCTAACTGGTCGAGTTCTTTACAACATTTCAGCATTCATTAATAGTAAATGTTGGGGTAATTACAATAATCTCCCCCCTCGATAAAATATAACTTTATATTCAAGCGTCAGTGGCCTTATTAACATTTACACGATTTTTGGAAGGTTGCGTGTTTCGCAATCATTTCCATGTAAACGCAGCGCATTTAAAAATACATTTGAGCAGATTTTGGGGTTAACCCCGAATTTAAGCTGTATGTACTTATCTGAATTACCCACGACCGCCAACTACTTTTTTGGTGTGTCCTGTAATGACACTGTAGCGACAACCCTGTAACTCCGGTATCCAAGGAACGGAGATATTTTTGATGATTGTTTTCACTTTTCATTTTTGTCAATATTATGATAGTTGAAATAATAAAGATTTTTATAAAAGAACTGTTGTTGCCATAACACTTTCCACAAGACACTAGAGTTTCGCCTACCTCTGGGCTGGCCCACTGAAGACCCGCTCGTCCTTCGGTCTTGGTTAGTTTAGGAAGACTGGCGCTGCGGTGCATGCCATGAAAAACATTTTTTCGGTAATTTTCCTCTTGGCATTTGAGACGGAACAAAAAATACCGGAAGTCTCTATCTCCAAATAAGAAAAATGTTTTGGGAAATATTTTCAGAAAATTGAGCGTGCATTAATGGACATATTTTATTGTCCATTTTTTCCTACTCCTATCCGCTTATAATCAAAATAAATCCCAACCCTATATCTCAAATAACGGAAAAGGAGCCACCCGGTACGCATTCTCAGTTTGAAGGTTCTCGATAACTTCAAATGCGTCTTCTGTTTGTCAGTAGTGTGCAAAAATTTTCATATCGACGCCAGGTACCTACGCATTCCCAAGTCGCATCGTAAAGTCAAATTCTAACCTGTGAATCATTCCCTTGAAATAGAAAACCTCTGACGAACAAACCTAACCTAGAGATATGTTAACCATAGGGCAGCCCAACGAACTGTCATGATCAGCTGATAACGGAAGCCGGAAAACAAATAATAATATATTTTCTAAAATTTATTTGTGGCGCAAATAGATCCATTTAATTTTTAATTGGGTTTTTCGCCACCAAACTGATCGAAAGACAACTTTTTCAAGTTGCCTGGAAAATGCATAAATAAATTAACAGTGAATGAACGAAACTTTAAACGTGTAACTCAAAAAATAACTTCAACAAATTTGTTTTCTGAGCTTTCGGAGAATAAATCTTCCTCCTTTCTCAAAGATCATGCCACGTCAAATAAAAAAGACCGACCAGTAAATTTCATTATTCCTTATATTCCTGGACTATCAGATAAGCTAAAACGCATAGGAAATCATTTTACTGTCAGAACAATATTTAATACTAAAAATACACCAAGATCGATGCTAGTTAAAACGAAACCATTTAATGAGGTACAAAGTTCAAAAAATTGCATTTATAAAATTCCTTGTGAACATTCTTTTAATAACAATCATAGGATATTGTGGGATAGGTCCAAACCAATTCTCAAAGAAATATTATTGCACTTATTCAAAGAGAATAATTAGTATAGATAATTAGATAGAACACAGGGTACAATATCAGGCAGGTGGCTAGGCTATTGTTTCTGTTGTCGTGACATTTTAACCTGAAATTTATAAATCTGTCACTTCATTTTGACGTGGCATGATCTTTGAGAAAGGAGGAAGATTTATTCTCCGAAAGCTCAGAAAACAAATTGGTTGAAGTTATTTTTTGAGTTACACGTTTAAAGTTTCGTTCATTCACTGTTAATTATTTATGAATTTTCCAGGCAACTTGAAAAAGTTGTCTTTCGATCAGTTTGGTGGCGAAAAACCCAATTAAAAATTAAATGGAAATAATAATATGTTTACATTTATTGTTTGAAATGCTACATGTTTAAAATTCATTAAATTGTTGTTTAAAGCCTTGTTTCTGTTGTGTTGTTAATTTAGGTAGTAGAGGAAGCCGAGATAACGTTAGCTTTACGCGAGTTCCAAGTGTGTTGAGTTTTAAACATAAAAAAACACCGACGCGAATTTTTCTCTATAAGAAGGCATAAATGGATCAATATTTACACATTTTTTTATTTTTAAATAGAGTTTTGTTCACTGGTTATAGGACGAAAATTTAAATATTGAGTCGCTCAGTATGAAAGGGTCTATCTTTTTAAAACATTTAGTTTTTATTTATAGCTGGCGCCTGTTTTGGGATTTTGTGCTTGTAAATTTATAAAATAAGTAATCACAATGTCAATTACATGTCCTGGGTATAAACCATCGAAATAAAATGTGACTGTGTGTTATCACAATAAATTTTTATTTAAAATTTTTTCCAGTAATTTGTTGTAATTGCTTACATATTATGTTTCGATCAAATACAACAAACTACTGGAAAAGTATTTAAATAAAAATTTATAAATAATAAACAATAATACATTGTTTTTTTTTTCAGAAATTTGTTGTAATTGCTTATAAATATTATGTTTCGATCAATTACAACAAATTACTGGAAAAAATTTAAATAAAAATTTATTGTGATAACACACAGTCACATTTTATTTCGATGGTTGATACCCAGGACATGTAATTGACATTGTGATTACTTATTTTATAAATTTACAAGCACAAAATCCCAAAACAGGCGCCAGCTATAAATAAAAAGTAAATGTTTTAAAAAGATAGACCCTTTCATACTGAGAGACTCAATATTTAAATTTTCGTCCTATAACCAGTGAACAAAACTCTATTTAAAAATAAAAGAAATGTGTAAATATTGATCCATTTATGCCTTCTGATAGAGAAAAATTCGCGTCGGTGTTTTTTTATGTTTAAAACTCAACACACTTGGAACTCGCGTAAAGCTAACGTTATCTCGGCTTCCTCTACTACCTAAATTAACAACACAACAGAAACAAGGCTTTAAACAACAATTTAATCAATTTTAAACATTTAGCATTTCAAACAATAAATGTAAACATATTATTATTTCCATTTAATTTTTAATTGGGTTTTTCGCCACCAAACTGATCGAAAGACAACTTTTTCAAGTTGCCTGGAAAATTCATAAATAATTAACAGTGAATGAACGAAACTTTAAACGTGTAACTCAAAAAATAACTTCAACAAATTTGTTTTCTGAGCTTTCGGAGAATAAATCTTCCTCCTTTCACAGTCACATTTTATTTCGATGGTTGATACTCAGGAAATGTAATTTTGAAGAAAAAAAATTGGAAAACAAAAACTATTTGAAAAGGAATTTAACAGCTTTTCACAGAAATGAAACTTTCAAAAAATCCTTCTAGAAAACACAGAGAACCTCATCTGAAAATAAAAACTGAATATTGTTTAACTTTATCGTGGTTCATTGTGGGTAAAAGTCTTGTGAAGTGTATAAGTATAAGGAATAAGAAGTACCTACTTTACTGATCTGAGTGTATTATTCATGCTCGAAAATATTTTTTCGTTTGACAAAACAAGATATAATCAGTTAAAAAACTGGCCAACATTAATTAAAAGAAATAAAAAAACATGATGTTTTTAAATTTCCTTGATTTTTATCAGCCCTGATTTTGCCAAGGGGCATGCATAGAAAATTGTCACGATTTTCTACTACTTTGTCGCTGCGTCCGAATTAAACGTAATTCTACCGTGAAATGTAACTTTTCCTACGTAAATCGACCAGCCGAATCGATCTAGCATGGTCCCGAAGGCATAGCGCTCACCGGTTTCGGGCAAATAATTTTTTTTACATTTCGACCCCTCCATTTTGGAGGTTTTGGTCAATTTTTGACATTTAATACGAAATTCTCGGAAACGACTAGACGAAATCGAATTTAACCTTTATTTCCGACATCTACGGGTCGAACTACGTCGGAAAGACCTATTTTCGGGGCAGGTTAATATTTTCGGAAATTCGCATTAGTGCGCTGGCCGGGCATTTACAAATTTTTTAGAGGAATTTGGAGGCCGGATCAGTTTTCTGAGGGTCAAATTACGTCGGATAGGCTGGTTTTGGAGTCGTCCCGAGCACGTTTAAAAAGTTGCCATTTTAGGTTTTTTAGGCGATTTTCGGAAAAGTGCGCTGGCCGGGCATTTAGAAGCTTCCAAGTTCAATTTCGACAGGATTTTCGGTTTCTACGGGCCAAACTGCGCCGGATAAGCCCGTTTCCGGCCAATTTAATTTTTTTGCGAAATGGTCAAATTTCAGTTAACAAAGGGGTTGGTTGACCCCCTGAAAATCTCGGAGAAATATTCGCTACGCTCGCAGTTAATTTTTCGGGTGTATCATTTCACCCTTACTTATACATCTCGAGCCGCTGATTCGATTGCGCAAGGTAGGATGTTGTAGCTCTAACCGTTTCGGCGCAAATGGCCTTCAAAATCAAAACGAGAGTGAAAACTCGATGTTCGGGTTTTTAGTGGTATCTCCGGATCGGCTGGAGGCTGGCTGAAGCAGAGCTACAATATGTTTAAATAATGTATACATATTATATAATCTAAAATTTTACTTATATAAAGCTATATTTGTTTTAAAAGTATTTTATCCATGGAAAATTTATGATGAAAAATCTTAAGATGTATTTTTGTCAAGACTGAAAATTTTAAATGTTGAACATTTTCAAATGTATAAAAAATAGTTATAAACAACGTATTTATTGTATTTATATTACAAAAGTTGAAAATTATATTTTTATGTATATCAAAAATTTTCAATATTTAAAGTTTTAAGTCTCGTAAAAAATACATGTGGACATTTTTCATCATAAATTTTCCATGGATAATATAGTTTTAAAACCAAATCAAGCGTTAAGTAAGTAACATTTTATATTATTTATATAATATGTATACATTATTTAAACATATTGTAGCTGTCCTGAAGAAGGAATAAACAATTCCGAAATCTCGGCAATAAACAAATAGTTTTCTTTAAAGAACAACTTGACTGATTTTTTATCATTTTTGTTTTGCCAAGGAGTATGCATAGAAAATTGTCCCGATTTTCTACGACTTTGTTGCTGTGTCAGAATTTCCGAATTAAACGTAACTCTGCCGTGAAATGGAACTTATCCTACGTAAATCGACCAGCCGAATCGATGTAGCATGGTCCCGAAGGGATAGGGCTCACCAGTTTCGAGCGAATAATTTTTTTAAAGATTTGACCTCTCCATTTTGGAGGTTTTGGACAATTTTGGACATTGAATACGAAAGTCTCGGAAACGACTTAACGAAATCGAATTTAACTTTTATTTCCGACATCTATGGGTCGAACTACGTCGGAAAGTCCTATTTTCGGGGCAGGTTAATATTTTCGGAAATTCAATAAATTGCACTGGCCGGGCATTTACAAATTTTTTAGAGGAATGTGGAGGCCGGATCCGTGTTCTGCGGGTCGATGTACTACGTAAAATAGGCTGGTTTTGGAGTCGTCCCGAGCACGTTTAAAAAGTGGCCATTTTAGGAATTTTAGGCGATTTTCAGAAAAGTGCGCTGGCCGGGCATTTAGAAGCACGCAGTTAATTTTTCAGTTTCGGCGCAAATGGCCTTCAAAGTTATATCGAGAGTGAAGACTCGATGTTCGGTTTTTTAGTGGTATCTTCTGATTGGCTGGAGACTGGCTGGCGGCTATCTCCCGCCCATCCAGCTACTCCTTAAAGGCGTGGGTTTTCGAGAGCAGCGCCCTAGGTACCTACGTATTCAGATGACAAAATGATAAAAGCTGTAACTTTTAGTGAATTTGCAGTCAAGTTGGTCTATAAAGAAAACTATTTGCTAAATGCCAAGCTTTCGAAAATGTTTATTCCTTCTTCAGGACAGCTTCAATATTATGTTTAAATAATGTATAAATATTATAATAATATAAAATTTTACTTACTTTAAAGCTAGATTTGTTTTAAAAGTGTATTATTCATGGAAAATATATGATGAAAAATCTTTTTTACAAGACCTAAAATTTTATTGTTGAATTTTTTTAAAAGACAACTGACAATATAATTTTTAACTTTTACAAACGTATTTAGGTACATTATAAAAGTTGAAAATTATATTTTTATATATCTATTAAAAAATTTCAACGTTTCGACCGGATTTTCGGTTTCTACGGTCCAAATTGCGTCGGAGTCGGATAAGCCTGTTTATGGACAATGTTTTTTTTTTGCGAAATGGTGAAATTTCAGTTTTCAAAGGGGTTGTGACCCCCCCCCCCCCCCCGAAAATCTCAGAGGAATATTCGGTACGCGCACAGTTAATTTTTCAGGGGTCTGATTCACAGTTACTTATACATCTCAAGCCGTTGCGTCGATTGGCGCAAGGTAGAATGTTGTATATATCTTACCGTTTCGGCGCAAATGGCCTTCAAATTCAAATTGAGAGTGAGTAAAATTTATTTTTAGTTTCATATGAATTGGAAATATCGTAAAGATCAACGTCGTTGTTCTCTTCGTTGATTCCGATACTGCAAATTTCTTTGATAATACGTTGTTGACGAGGGCGATAAGTGGTAGAAAGGCGATAAGAAGTAGAAGGTTGGTAAGGCTTTTTATAACTGAGTCTATTTTGGTTTGGTCTAAACATATTCGAATTTTGCGAATTTTGCCAAATACTTTTGAGTTAGTCGGGAATCTTTGATTAACGATTGGTTTCGGCTGAATATTGATTGGCTGTGACGGAAAACCGGGATTCAACGGAAAACATCATGGCTGACAATTGTTAAATTGTACAGGTGAAAATTTGGGAATAATGTAATTGTATGGGAGCTATTTAGCTTATAAATTGTAATTTTGGAAATGGTACATTTATTTTAGATTTCATAACATCACTGGCACTGGTTATATTTTGAAAACATTTTATATTGTCTTCTTGAGTATACTAATTGCAAAGCTTGGTTTAAATCTGTGGGGCGTATGCAACATATGGTGGTCTCAAGTGGTTTCTTTAAGCCGGACAAAAATGTTTTGAGAGCTAAATTATTATAAAGGGTTCTTTTGAGAATTTTTCCTTCTTGAGTTCATAAAATTTTTGTGGTCTTTCGTTATGTTGTTGTCGCAACATAACCAAATCCCTGTTGAGACAAGCTTCGTCCCTTTGATCAGCGAAGTGACTATATAAAGTGTTTCTTTTATATCGTTCTAGCAAAGTGATCGTTTGAATATTTACATGAGTTTAGCATTTCCCTTGAGTTTTTCTATTAAAGAATGCATCAGAGAAACGTTTTGAAAAGATGCTGGGTTCGTGGTGTCAAAAAATTGATTTTCTATAATTGATTCACAAAACAGTCAAATATCGATTTAATTCGGTTGGATTACCGTCAAATTCGGGAACCCATTTTAAAAATTCGAGTTTGAATAAAGTGGTGATTTTTTGTGGTTTTTGAGAAATATTTTTGAATAAAACTTCTTTGACAGAGCTATCAAAAGTCATCAAAATTGCACTTACATGATAGAAGCGCAATTTTGGCCATCTGAAGTCTATGCGAGTTCGGCGATCTGGTGGTACTCTCCAAAGCTTCTGATTAGTCCGTGCGGGAAACAGACGATTTTGTTCTGATGACCGGCGACGGTTCGATAATCGATCAATCGTTGATACGATTTCGCGGCACGTTCGATACGCGGCGTTTCGATTATCCGGAAGACTGCGAGAGTTAATGATCGGCAGAGTAAAGCGGTATTTTTTAAAAAAAATATTTATTGCAGATAAAGTTACATATTATGGAAAGTGTAAAATAAGTATGAGGTATACAAAATAGCAATGTCCCACTTTTATAGGGGATGCTTCAGTGGTGTCTTCTTATTCAGCGACAGCGCTCCTTGTCGACCGCTTTGCCACCTCCTCTCGGAAAAACGGAACTATAACAAATCGCCAATTTTCCATCATTTTTTAGAGGGCAAGAGCCTGTGTAGATCTTAAGAGTATTTTTGAATATAAGTTTAAATTGCTGAAGATATTATAAAATATACCTATTGTTATTCCCAACAGTAAACATCATCAAAATGTTGTTTCATAATTCTAATTCCAAACGATCGATAGGGCTTCATAAAATATCGATAGTTTTACATTTATAAATTTCTTTCCTTGAAGAAATAAGGCGTAAAAGTTTTTTAACAATAAACTAATGTTTTAGTAACTCTAAAAATTGGTACGCGTTATTTGCGGATAAAGGTTAGAAAAATTGAGTTATATAATATATATTAAGTTTGCCACGTTACCATTGGTGAAGGTTATATAATATGTTATTAATGTATCTATTGAAAATAATAATACAGTTTTAAGTACAACATATTAAACTTATTTAATGCAGTTTGTGGATTAAAACCAAAACTGCCTCTTAAGAATCTTTATTGTGTCTTAGTTTCATGGATAATTGGATTTTTAAAATAATTTCAGGGCATTTTTAAGAAATCTAATGAAATAAATATTTACTCCAATTTAAGACAAAAAAGAGGTACAATATAGAAGAAATTTTGAATTAATATTTCTATGAAATATTTTGTGAAATATTATTAGTATTTACTGCGTAAAAGATAATAAGGGAATACAAACAACCTCTATCAAAGGCGACAATTAATTCTAACTGAAGTAGCTTGGCAAATGCTATAGTCTGCAAATTAATTTGAACAAAATAGAAAATTTGCTATAGATTCAACATTGATTAATCTTAAACCAATACATGAATAAGGCATGAATAGGGTACTGGGCCATTTTTTAAATTATAAAATTAAGGTACACGTTGCAGATCTTCCATCGAAAGAAAAGTTTTAACGAGGATGTGAAATTTTAACAGGACAAAGAAGCGGGGTTAAATAATGGCGAAAAATAATTCATGTCCAAATAATAATAGCGTCCGCAGTCTCCGGGGTAGCAGTTAAGTATTCTTGTTA
Organism: Pseudeuparius sepicola; assembly: GCA_963920635.1. NCBI lineage: Eukaryota > Metazoa > Arthropoda > Insecta > Coleoptera > Anthribidae > Pseudeuparius > Pseudeuparius sepicola. The sequence continues at coordinate 40,476,874 of OY987301.1, read as the reverse complement.
ATTATCTTATCACTACATAGGGTAATTGGGTTTCTTTCAAACTTAAATTAGTTTATCCGCGTTTGATATCTCCCTTTACTTGAAAACCGGGAGTCCGTTCATTGTGCCGGGGCACGCGGCAACTTCGAATCCTGCATAAAGATAAATTTTATTAATAAAGTTGAACGCTTTATATTCCAGTCCGTTTTCGCCCCGAACAGATGTTATAGTGCCCCAGGACCGCGCCGGGGACTGTTTCGCAAATAAACCGTAATCTGCGGAATATACAACGGAATTACTGCTGTAACAGAACAAGAGAACAGTTGTCATAAAAATAAATACAAAGGCAGTACTTTCGTCTGCTTTACAGAAAACTCATTTTCAATTTTTCACAATGCACTAATTGTAAGGGCAATACTTGTAAGAAAATACTTATTGAAAGAAGAGATTGTTATTCATACAGTGAGCCACAGGCGCCGAAAGCAGGGGGGCTCGGGGACTCGGGCCCCCCTAGAGAAATTTCCGGGGGGGGGGGGGGCTGAGCCGCCCCGGAAATTGTTTAAAATTTCAAAAAACCCTTTAATTTGGTGCAAAATTTCAGGTCTTAATCAAAATTTTTCAAGGCCTAGTAAGAATTGTTTTCTAGTAAAAATGACGAAAACCATTTAGCGATTTTTTTATTTAAAATCTGACACCTCAGTGTTAATCAGGACATTGTTCAAATTTGGTATGTGGGAGTCTTGGGGTGTCCTGATTAACGCTGTGGTATCAGATTTTAAATAAAAAAATCGATAAAGGATTTTCGTCATTTTTTACTAGAAAAAAATAGTAGTAGGCCTTGAAAATTGAGACTAAAACCTGATATTTTGCACCAAACTAAAAAAAATTAAGAGTTTTTTGTGACCCATCTATAGAAAAAAAACCTTCCAAAATCGGATGAAAAATAAAAAATTTAGTGGGGTGCCTCCATTTCAAATGGGCCACCCTATAGATACGGTAAATTCAAAATGTAGTGAGCTTCCCTGGAGATTTACATAAGTCGGCGTCTATGAGTGAGCACGTAAAAGTTGGAATAAATTCGGTAAAATGTTGTACTGCGCGATAAAAAAAACGCTTTGACACGTCCAACATAATTTTATAAGGCGGCATATTTTGTCGTTCTTCCACAATCCACAAGTCAGACAAGGAGGGGAGTTGTGACGTAGGGCTGAAGATTCGCTGAACAAACTGTAGGTAGTTCAAGAAATAAAGAGGAACAGCAGCTGTCAAAAGTTTTCTAGTGAGGATACTTACGCACTAACTTTCACCTGAGTGTTCTATTACCATCATAATTTTTTAAATTGTTTAATGTTGGCTATGGGATGTTTAATTTATTTTTTTCAAAATAAGCAATAATTACCTGTTTATTATTTTTTAATTATTTCATAGCTATTTAGACCGAACTTGATACACAAGATATCCGCATAGAATGGCGTCATATCATATCAAACCAAGGCCTACTATAAAGACAGGCCCTGGCGCACAAAAATCACGTGACCATCTTAGTCAGACGTTACATGTCATTTGTCACATAACTGAAAGCGGCAGCTTGGGTTTTGAGAAGTTTTCAATGTTTAAAGTGTTTTTAAACGTATTAGTTTATATTTTAGAAACAAGTTTGTGTCTAGTACGCGTGTGTCCTGGCGGAGGGGAACCGCCCAGGTGTTATTATTGGCATCTGGGTGTCTGGGTGGGAATTAAGTTAAGGGGAATTCTCCCCCGAACCACAGAATAGGGAACCCGGAATGGACTATTATGGACATGGGACAGTATTGGACAGTGGAGCCTGAGACACAGAGGGGTGAACTGATTACGGGAGATTCGCGAGTTCAGACGGTCCGAGTGGCTGGAAGCCGTTCCCGTTGACCACGTTCGGGTTGTGTATTTATTGTATTCACCATTCACCTTGTGCGAAATAAATCAGTGTTGTAACATACTCGAGGATTTTCGTTGTTGACCTACGCCCTGATAATAATATGGTCTTTCACGCTGCCGATCAACTGAGACCTCTTCAATATTTACAGTACTGAGGTTAGTTTCATTTTTATTTCTCGTAAAAAATAACCTAAATACCAAATATTGGGTCTGTTTATATTATATTTATCCATATTACAAAAGCCAGGAAGACAAATGTGTTGTGGGAAGAAAATACCTATAGAGAATATCACCTAAGCTAAAGGAACAATTTTTAAGAATGTGCCAAAATATTGTGAGTGCAGTGCCGTTTAACTCTCAGCCTAAAACAGCTGAGGCAGGTTGAAAATTTTGAAAAAACAATTAGAGAAAGCTTGAATGCACAAAACCAATAATGTAATAGATGAAAGAAAACTTGCCAAATTGTTACGAAATTTGTTTTTTCTACTTATCTCCAAAAATGCCTTTCATTATATACGACTAAGTTGGTCACGTGACTACGCGATTATGCGTTAGCGCCGTGGCCTGTCTTTATCGTTGGCCTCGATATCAAACCAGCGTTTTAGGTATGGCTCTGCCTCTTGCATAAAAAAATATATTTTTCTACTCCTATGCTAGTAACATACCTATTAAGTGACGGTTTAGGTTATAAGTAAGTCCACTGTTACGAACACTGACACGTAATGATTGACACGTAATAAAAAAATTACGTATATGTTGTTAATTAAAAAGCAATTATCACGGGTGCCTTGTTAGCGCGGCATCTGCGTCACCATAGCAACTAACCAACATACTAGATGTTGCCGGTCAGATAATCAGAAGAATAGTTTATCTATTATAATAGTTTCTCTTTCGTCGAAGAAAAATTATAATACAAAACTCGAGTTGTAAGCTTATTACATACTCGTGGAATTACAGCACTCGCCGCTGCGCGGCTCGTGCGCAACTTTTCCACTCATACGTAATAAGCTGTTTACAACTCTCGCTATGTAATATACTATTTTTACATTAAATCAGTTTTGACACAGAAAATGTTTAAGACATACCAATCTGCAATTTCTAGCTAGTAAATATATAATATGGATATAAAAAATTTATTTGCCACAAGGTGAGCATTTTTATGTTTATTCTAATTGTTGTTCTATTTTCTATTATAGGGATTGCGGAAGCAGTGTAACAAGTAAATCTGTTGCCCTGATCTGCGATTAATCGACATCTGGTCTTAAGCTTCTTTATGCCGTATAGGCTAAAGTATTAAATACATCCTATAATTTAAAAAGAAGGAAGAATCTATATCTATATATCTTCTACGTTTTCGAAATGTTTAAGTCCGGCTCTCCTGCCCGTACCTACATGCATCACCATCGATCACAGGCCATCCTTTTTTCTATCAACGTAACGAATTCCCGACGACTCATTCGCGTTAAAACTGTTGAATATATTCAAGCGATGGCCCTATTTCGGCGCGCCCGTCCGCTGGCATAATATCTTTAAAATGTATGAGGGCATGAGGGCGCGTATTAACCCGCACTTTACTATCGGCCCAGCCCCCGGGAACCTGCTTTATCCGTTAAGTAGATGAATGCATTGGGAGCTGGATATCCTGCTCGGGAGGAAGCCATTCGGTGGGATTTGGCCGGAGCTGCCGGGCCTAGGTCGGAGGAGCCGAGAAAAATAAGCGGGGCGTATTTTCGCACGTAGCCGCCGCCGCCGCGAGCACTCTTTTGATTGTTTCGCCGGCCGGGTAGTCTCTAATGGAAAATACGGGAACGAATTATTATATACAGGGTGAGTTTTTTTCGATGCCCACTATGGGGATCTCGGAAACTAGCAGAGCTAGAACAAAGGTTAAATGGGGAAAGAATTGCGGTTTTGAATGATGCTCAATCTAATGCCCCTTTTGGATTTTTAAAAAAGTTCATGGCTCACTAGATATTTTGAAAAGAGTGATTTTTTGCTATTTCATCAGAGCCCTGTAGTTCAAAAAATGGCCGATTTAATAAGGCCACAGCCAACTATGATTTACATGTAAAAAACACAATTTTACGTCATATCTCAAAAACCACAATCAACATAAAAAATTGGATAAGATTATCTTATTAAGCCCAAAATGATCTACAATTTTTATCTCTACAGTTTTTCTGTATAATCAGAAATAACGGAGCTACAGAGATCTGATGAAATAGCAAAAAAATCACTCTTTTCAAAATATCTAGTGAGCCATGAACTTTTTTAAAAATCCAAAAGGGGCATTAGATTGAGCATTCAAAACTGCAATTCTTTCCCCATTTAACCTTTGTTCTAGCTCTGCTAGTTTCCGAGATCCCCATAGTGGGCATCGAAAAAAACTCACCCTGTATAAATAATAAATATAATAATAATAATAAAAACAAAAAAGCATTTGATTCCGTACCTCACGACTGGCTAACAGGTATCTTAAAGCTGTATAAAATAGATCATCATACAGTTTCCATTTTAGAACACGTTATGACAACCTGGCGCACTAAGATACAACTCAGAACCGCAAGCAGCAACATCGAGACCGACACAATCAACATCCGAAGAGGGATTTTCCAAGGAGATTCACTCAGTCCACTGTGGTTCTGCATGGCGATGAACCCTCTATCACATCGGTTGAACTCTACAAAATACGGCTTCGCTATCAAAAGCAACAACGCAGAAGCGATCAAGTTGAATCACCTATTATATATGGATGATTTAAACCTGATGGCCGCAACAAAAAACCAACTAACGCAAATGCTTAAAATTGTAGAGGAGTTCTCATCGGAATGCAGTTTGGACTGGACAAGTGCCGCACCCTTAACATCGTCCGGGGAAAGTTCGAACAAGGCGCACACGAGATGCAGGACGGCCAGGAGATCGAAGCAATGAGCATGGGAGATACATACAAGTATCTCGGGATGAAACAAGCTCAAAGGATAGACCATCGAACAATGAAGATCGATTTAAGGAATGAATTCATCAAGAGAGTAAGACAAGTAGTGCGAACTGATCTTAACAGCAGGAATTTGTTAAAGGCCTTGAACACGTATGCGTGCTCTGTACTCAGCTATTCGTTTGGAATAGTGAATTGGACCAACACGGACATCAACAACCTGCAGCGAAAAGTTAGGACACTACTGACAAAAGCTCATAAACATCATCCCCGTAGCGCCGTAGAAAGAACTACTCTGCCACGTCAACTAGGAGGAAGAGGATTGGCAGACCTCAGCAAGCAATTGGACCAACAAATAATAAATCTGCGTAATTATTTCCAGAGACAGGCCAACAGCTCCACACTACATAAAGCTATATGCGGAGCAGACGTCTCAACACCGCTACGTCTGACGGAACACGAGCATCAAAATCACCACCGAACCGACAACGATACACTACAGAGGTGGTTGGAGAAGCCGCTGCACGGGAGGCATCCTAATGAGGTCAACCAGGAACATGTCGACAAGTTAGCGTCGAACTACTGGCTGACCTCGGGAAGAATGTTCCCCGAGACGGAAGGCTTCTTACTGGCCATACAAGATCAGGTTATACCAACTCGCAACTACCTAAAATTCATTGTAGGAGATGCATCGGTAGTGGATGACAGATGCAGATACGGGTGCCCAACTTCAGAAACAATCCAGCACATAACAGGAGGATGTCAGATGTTCGCATCAACGGAATATAAGGAACGACACGATTCGGTTGCCAAGATCTTGCACCAGGAACTGGGGGAAAAACTGCTGCTTGTGCAGGCAGAGAGGGTCCCATATTACAGCTACACACCGGAGCCTGTTCTTGAGAACAGCAACTACAAGATGTACTGGGATCGTACAATTCTGACAGATCAACGAGTTGCCCATAACAGACCGGACCTTATAATAGTTGATAAAATTTCTAGGAAGACAACTCTGATTGATGTGGCCATCCCGAACAACAACAACCTGCGTGTGAAGCAAGTCGAGAAGATCGCGAAGTACAGAGACTTAGAAGAACGAATTAGAAGGCAATGGGAAATGGAAAACGTCAAGACGATTCCAATTATCGTGTCAACAACTGGTGTTATACCAAAAAGTTTGCTGAGAAACATAAAAGAGCTGGGTCTAACTGATAGTCTTTACAGGTCCATGCAGAAAGCGGTACTACTTGCGACAGCCCGAACCGTCAGGAAATTCATGGGGAATGCAGGAACGTCCGACAACATCAATGTCACCTAAGGCCCGATAACATGGCAAGGGTCTCGTCTGAGCCAGATCCTTATGGTATCCGGGATACCCGGGATCTGAGTGAATGTTCCCCGTAGAGGGAGTGCGAATGCCTTTTGGCTAAGTCGATATAATATAATAAATGCTTTTATATTAAATGAAATCGGAAGTATGTTAAAAGTAATTACCACGTCATATGTTTGAGGAAATGGATAAATGAAATATCTTATTATGCGAGTTTTCAAGGAAAATTGAATTTTCAATCTCTTCCGGTCACAGTTTTGAATTTGTTAAGTTTTTATTTTAGCCTTAATTTCTTCATTTATTCCATACAGAAAAACGTTCTTATGTTTCGGGACAACCGCACTATTAAATCATATGACTAATTTTCACAATTTGATAAAATAGCACATGCAAATGAAAAAAGTAATGATTATTGTTGAAGAAGCATTTTGCTTTGGGGAAGAAAGAGGTGAGTGCTGTATTGTCACCATGTTCTTTTAGTTTAACAGAGGTTTTGTCTGAAGGTGGCTAAATTGCCGAAACGTACGTATAGAATGAATTAAAACAATTTTGTATTAGAATTTGCACTTGCCAGCTTTTGTTATTTCGTTTAATATGAAAGCATTTATTATTTTATAAAATAAGGCAATAGTCGAAGTAGCACATGTTTGAGATAAACAGCATCAAAATTAAAGCCATTTAATTCATTAGTGTTGTTGAAAATGTCCAGACCAAAGTAAACTAATTGTTTGAATAAAAATGTCATTACAACAGCAAATATTATCACCTATCATAAGGACCGAGCCCAACCGGCATACTTAATTTAGTTTTGCACTGACAAACAAGATTTAAAATAATTCGGATAAAACTCCTTTAGCAACACGATGATGACGTTATTAAAAATATTAAAATAATTGTTTATAATTCAAGCTAAAACTTAGACCCTATTTACTTTCACTTCATCTTATTTCAGTAAATAAATATCAAAGAATTCTTCGAAAATCAAAGTTCGAACAAAAAATGTATCTTTGTGGAAATAAAATTGTTTAAGTGTCGGACAGATTTTTAGAAAAATGCCACAAAGCATAAATTAAAGAAGACATAGATAATCAGAAACATTTTTGAAACCGTCCGCAAAAAATCTCGGCACACAAATATTCAAACTTTAATGTCGGGATAAAAACAAATTAAAACATATCAATTACAATGTCTTATACCATTACTAGTACTCGATACTAAGTTGAGTTATGGGTTAGAGTATTGAATAAGGAATTTGAACTTAATCAATGGTTAGAGTTTAGTTATATTTATTTTAATTTAATTATTAGTTTTTATATAAAATTTTATACAAAATCATTTATGTGCCTCGCGGACATTATCTCAACAATGGTTCTGACATTCTGACAGTCTATGGTAACTGTGTTTATGCACAAAGTCTCGGAACTGCTCGTACTGAAAGATCACGCAGGTAATAATGGACAAGTATACTTAGGAATGAAAAATAATTTTTTGCCTTGGAATTTGTAAAACATGTCTAGATAATCACGAAACCCAACCAACAGATTTTTTTTCCCATTAGTTTGCTCAAAAATTACAAGAATCATCAAATACAAGATCAGGGTATACCAACTCGCAACTACCTAAAATTCATTGTAGGAGATGCATAGGTAGTGGATGACAGATGCAGATACGGGTGCCCAACTTCAGAAACAATCCAGCACATAACAGGAGGATGTCAGATGTTCGCATCAACGGAATGTAAGGAACGACACGATTCGGTTGCCAAGATCTTGCACCAGGAACTGGGGGAAAAACTGCTGCTTGTCCAGGCAGAGAGGGTCCCATATTACAGCTACACACCGGAGCCTGTTCTTGAGAACAGCAACTACAAGATGTACTGGGATCGTACAGTTCTGACAGATCAACGAGTTGCCCATAACAGACCGGACCTTATAATAGTTGATAAAATTTCTAGGAAGACAACTCTGATTGATGTGGCCATCCCGAACAACAACAACCTGCGTGTGAAGCAAGTCGAGAAGATCGCGAAGTACAGAGACTTAGAAGAACGAATTAGAAGGCAATGGGAAATGGAAAACGTCAAGACGATTCCAATTATCGTGTCAACAACTGGTGTTATACCAAAAAAATAATTTTTTGCCTTGGAATTTGTAAAACATGTCTAGATAATCACGAAACCCAACCAACAGATTTTTTTTCCCATTAGTTTGCTCAAAAATTGAAAAAAACGGTCGCAAAAGTAGGGAATGTGACGTCACGATCCCTAATTTCAATAAGTACCTGCTATTTTCTTAGTACTTATTTCGTCTTTTTTTATATAACCAAGCATTCCCAGGCAAATTATTAGATTCAGTTTGTATGCGCCTGATGAGAAATAATCAAATTTCGTAGCATTTCAATGAAATATTTGGATTTTACTGATCCCATTCTGAACTTATTAGATGCCCCCTATAAAATATGACAGATGACATATTACTCAATGCTTTAAAGAAAATCGTCGGCAACGCCGCACTTTGCATATAACCTCACTTTCGCCGGCGGAACGCGGAAACCAAGGTTAATAACCTTAGTGAAAACTAAATAAATTCTATTCTCAGTTTTAAAAGAATCTTGCTGTGAATACTTTATTTTTTCGGTTTATAATGAAGACAAGATTTGTTAAAGCTTGTCCTGATAACTTGCCTTGCATAGATTTTGATATGGTGTGTCAACTTTATCAATAAAAACGGGGAGCAAAACATGGAGAAATGAAAAGGTATGTTTGTTATTTGATTTGTATATTGTTTTAATATTGCTTAATGATGATGATATAGCTTAAATTCTGGTTTTAGGTAGACTAGAGAATAAATATTATGGTAACAATGTTATTGGAGACACGCAGAGGAAAGAACATAGCAATGAATGCATAATGCCCGGTTAAGGCAAAAATTACCCCCGAGCACAAAATTAATAAGAAAAATGTTAATGACACTGTGGTTAAAAATGAAGAAATTCAACTGAATAGTTGTGGAAGTAGGTATATTATGTTGTAATTACCCAACATAAGCAGATTAGTCCTAAATTATGCACATACCACGATGTACGAGGATCATACATCGTGGCACATACGTAGATACAGCTTTTTGTGCTTCTAGTTTAGTTGCTAGTACAGTAAAGAAATACTTATTGTGTATATACCTATAGTTAAGATATGGGGGAGGGGGCATGGGGGTGTCGCACACCCCAATGTTGAAATCGATTATCAAAACAAGAAATCATGCGTTTGTAAAAACGATCGTTGATATCTACATGTGAGAACCATGATTAAGAACTAATTTAAATAATCTAGTGCAAGTTCGACAGCAGAGTTTCATTCGATATCAAGTGCTTGACCGTCAATGACTAGTTTTTGCGGGTATTTTTTTCTTGTATGATCTAATGAAGTATTTAAGTAATTAAGTCCGTAGTAGTACACTTTGTCGCATCCATTTTGATGCGGAAAGTTGTACTTTTCTGCACTAGTGACATTAACTTTGTCAACTAATAATAGAACTAAGTACGCTTGTAAAATTTTTGCAGGTAGGTACATATTAATGGAAAACTTATTTTAGATGAATGTAAGCAAGGTATTGCTTTTCTTTGCTGACTTCCTGGAAATAGCGAAGAATCATGGACAACATCAGTAGATTGTTATATTGGAAAAAGTCAACACAAGTGCAATAAAAAAATATGAAAGTCTACCTTACAGGAGAGTTGACAAAGACATACCGACATACCTCAATAATTATTATACGTTGGAGTAGTATGAAGGAAGATTTTTGGCAAAAATCAAAACGTATTACAAGGAGGGATTGTCTGACATGTTGAAAAACGAAAAATGACCTGTATCTCCGAAACGAATCGAGATTTTGAGATTCAACTGAGATTCAAAAATCGAGCACAGTACACCTACCTACTCTTTGTCCATCTCTTGGCAGAATAGAAGAAACCCCCCCAAAAAAAATCCAGTTTGTTACACTCTGTGCATGCGACATGAAAACTGTATTATTTGATTTTGGAATATTTTCAGTAAATTTAATAGATAACTTATTTGAGGTTTTGCCATAGAATGCAAAATAATGTTGTTTTTTTTCTTGCAAATTAAAGAAATCTTAATTTGTTGCTGGCTGCTGCATTATATTTTTTTATTTTTAACTTCTATTAACCACAATCACAAAATATGCTTATGAAAATTTATTTTCCAGAATGAATATAGATATAATATGTATAGTGAAAAAATTCTAAAGAATTATGTCATTTTTTATGAGGATGCTTCGGCAATCACAATATAATTTACCTAAATGGGTCTAAAATAGTTCAAGCTATGACAATAAAGTTTTTCGACTGAAAACTTGGCTTTATTGCGTTTTACATGTTATATTTCTAACATCACCAAGAACTGGCACCTTCTCCAATATTCTAGCGTTACATTTTTGAACCGATGCAGGTCTAACTACTTCTTGTAAGTAAGGGCTCATGAAATTAAAGTAATAAATTTTTTATATTCGGACCAGGTAAGTGCTTGACGTCTATAGGATTAACTTTTCTCAGTTTAGTTTATAACCAATCAATGCTGTTGATTAACACTAGCACAGAATAAATAGGTGAAGCTATTTATTCTGTGACACTAGGTATTGAGGCTAAAATATCATCAGTTTCTTCAAACAACTAGCAGTCGGTGGAATATACTTGATAACAAGTAAAAAATCGTTTGGCAGAGCCAATAATCTAAAATCGTCAGCTAAAATGTTACACCTGGTTGGTTCTTTATTGTCTTTAATATATCAGCAAGTCTAGATATCTAATTTATGCAAGTTCAGTTAGGTACTTACGAATTGTGTCGTTTTATAGATAAAATCGACTTGTTTCCAATAAAAAAAAGTTTTGTAAACCAACCAGCATAACGTCCGAATCATCAATACCCATACCTAGTGTTCCCAGCATTTTCCTCAGTAAAATAGAATGGTTCATTTCCGTCATGGATTATTAGAATGAATGGTGAAAATAGTTCAAATCATAAAAAATAAAAGCTTGTAAAACACGCGGGGCCGCGGGATCCGAGATCCATATTCCGATTTGTGACGTCACAAAATAGGTTATGTTTATGTTTTCGCAGGCTGACAGCTTGGAATTGAGGTGCGGCGTTGCCAAACCTGGTGCCATGGCGGTAAATTTAGGGAAAAATAAAATCCAACAGGTAGTTACGTATATTGAACTTTAAAAATTAATTGCGGCAAAACGGGGGCGAAAAAAAAATTAAAAAAAAATACAGCAAGTATATCTCACCCAATACTATCCGATGAGCAAATAAAAAAAAAGTGGTGTATTAGTCCATTCCGCAATGAGGTTGAAAATTTCATGAGGCCGTGTTTGGTCTTTTAATATTGCCAAGATCAACTTTTAGAAAAAATCGTACCTACAATAATGATTTAGAACCTATTTCTGAGCTTTTAATGGGGATTTTGAATCTCTTTTATTTATCACAATAGCTCTGAGACAATTAATCGAGTAAATGAACTTTACTTTGTTAATAACCTCATAAAATTGTAGAAGACGCCGAAGTCTCCTACATCTCACCGCTACTAACTAATATCAATTGGAACAAATGACACCTAGCCGATAGAACATAGAACCCGTATCTTCGGTAGCTTAGTTGGTTAGGCGCCTACGGCTACAGTAGGAGTCCCTTGTTCGAGTCCCGGCTGGAGTGCATTTTTTTCAATTGATATCATTTTCCTGATATGCCACTAAACATCTTTTCATTTTATTATAGTTGTAGATTTTTGTTAAAATGTATTTTTTTGCCTTAACCACTTTGTATCTCGAAAACGAAGCTTTAAGACACGCGTTTATGGGAACTTTCTTCTTTTTTTTACGAGTTAAATTTTCCCGATTGAAATCTGTATTTATTGTCAAATACTGCGAAATGGAGCTTCTATCACTACACCACTATGTGCATTATATACAAATGGCTGCCACGAGGCCAACTATAAAGACAGGCCATGGCGCTAACGCATAATCGCGTAGTCACGTGACCAACTTAATCCTATACAGTATGGATACAAATTGTGGAATATTGCTTATTATTTCTTAAAATATTCCTCATATCAAAAACATGTTTTAATAAAAGTGTTAGGGGTAATTATTTCCCGTTTAGTAATAATAATACATACTAATAATAATAATTTCCCCTAACACTTTTATTAAAAAATGTTTTTGATATGAGGAATATTTTAAGAAATATAAGGAATATTCCACAATTTGTATCCACACTGTATAATAAAAGGCATTTTTGGAGATAAGTAGAAGAAACAAATTTCGTAACAATTTGGCGAGGTTTCTTTCATCTATTACATTATTGGTTTTGTGCATCCAGGTTTTCTCTAAATGTTTTTTCAAAATTTTCAACCTGCCTCAGCTGTTTTGGGCTGAGTTAAACGGCACGGCACTCAAATATTTTGGCACATTCTCAAAAATTGTTGGGACAGCACCTTCCTTTAGCAGGTGATATTCTCTATAGGTACCTATTTCCCCCCCCCCCCACAACACATTTGTCCATTTGCCGCGGTGGCGTCGCTCGTAGCGGCGCTGACTTTTTAGACTGCATATTTTTCTGCCTTCGGTCGACCTTGGTTCGAGGCAGGCGCATGCATATATGTCTTTAAAGAAAAACACCGCTATGGCCAAGAGCGCTGGACAAATGTGGGTTCACGGTATTGCTCCTAAATAGGCTTTATCCGTGTGATTTACTAATAATTGTCCTACACTCGCTGGGATTACTACGGTTTTCTAGGGTTTTCCGTAGTACTTGAGCGAATGCTATCCTAGTTCTATCGGAAAAAAGTCGGCCCTAGTCGCAAATGGCAACGAAGACAAAATAATAGTAATTGCCCCCCTCCCCCGCACAAGCATGTGGTTGCTTCTGGGGTACTCCTAGTTTGGAGTATTGTGAGGGTGAGAATTATTATTATTATTATTAATTGTTTCACTTTCTTGAAAATGTGTTAGCCACACATACTTAAGAGTTTTTTAGAAATCAAATCTCATTTGGAATTTGACGAATCCATTTTTGGCGCAAAATTTCATCCCGAGGCAAAGCAACTGTTGTTATTGTGACATTTTCTTCCTGGCTTTTGGAATATGTATAAATATAATATAAACAGACCCAATATTTGGTATTTAGGTATACTGTAAATATTGACGAGGTCCCAGTTGATCGGCAGCGTGAAAGGCCGAATAGAAACCGTATCAGGGCGTGGATCGATAACGTAAATCCTCGAGTACGTTACAACACTGATTTATTTCGCACAAGGTGAATGGTGAATACAAAATACACAAACCCAAACGTGGTCAACGTCAAAACTCGCGGATCTCCCGTAAGCAGTTCACCCGTCTGTATATCAGGTTCCACTGTCCATTCCGGGGGAAGAATTCCCCTTACAGCGCTCACGCGTCGGCGCGAGCGGCACCAATACTCCTGAATGGCACGGCTCCCACCCAGAGGCCATAATATCACCTGGGCGGTTCCCCTCCGCCAGGACACACGAGCACTAGACAAAAACTTGTTTCTAAAATATAAACTAGGACGTTTAAAAACGCTTTAAACATTTAAAACTTTTCAAAACCCAAGCTGCCGCTTTCAGTTATGTGACAAATGACATGTAACGTCGGACTAAGTAGGCCTCGTGGCTGCCAGACATACGCAAATTCATATATTTTATTACATACATCATAACTATGTGTTGATTGTGTTTGTCTTGTCAATTTATATTATTTCATCTATTATCCCATAATAAGTACCATCTTTGGGACACCCTGTATTAGGGACAATAGTACAAGGAGTTAAAAACGCATCCAGAGCTCGACGTTTACTGCAAACTTCCAAAATAAATCCCTCGAAACGAGCTCGCCCACGCTGAATATTAATCTGCTGAAGCGCCTGAACAGAATCGCAGCACAACATCGCATCTGCTTTTTCCCTTGTGAGAAAAGACAGATTTTTATAGCCCCCGCATAAATCTGTTCTAATAACACATATTAAAAGTTTCTGAATTTGTTCTCGCTCGCAGCAGTTCAGCCCCACTAATTACCGGGGAATTAGGACAACTTACATTCATCGTAATTCTTTGGGACTGCGGGAGGAGGCCGGCGGCAGTGCCACAAATGAATTTATGGCGCTCGTCCGGAGGAGATATCTCGGCAGCGCCGCGTGCCCGGAAACGGAAGGCGATGCGATGGTGGGGAAGCGGCTCTGGATGGATGCGGTTAATGATGTAGATTAGGAAAAAAGATATCTTGTTTTTCGTGCTTTTAAAATATGGACGCGAAACAAGAAGGAAAATTTACGAATTTACGATCAGTAACCAATGACCGCTCTAGGTCCCTAAGAGTGAGTATGAGATTTTGTATAATAGATACTCAAAATAGACACAAGAATATCATATAGACACAAAAAGTCAAATGAAATACGAATGTACACTGAAAAAAGGAACTGTGAAATTACAAAATTATTACAATTAAACTACGATAAGTATACATGAATTGTAATGTTTAAATACAATTTTATGTTAATTTGCCCCAAAATGGTGAATATACAAAATTGTTTGGTGGAAAAACCTAACTTATGTATATTTATCTGTACAATGTACATTATTCCTTTCCTTTATGTAATTTCACATATAAGTGTAAGTTCAAAATGTGAATTCACAAAGATATGAAGCAATATCACGTTAAAACTAATATTCACAACTGGCGATTGTGAATTAACAGAAGTTTTGTAATCGTTCGCCAATAGTATTTCAAGACGAGATCACGTGCGACGCCGGCCGCATTTCGTGGCCTTGCTGTTCTAACCACGCGCACGGCGTCAGTCGGCGTTCTTTACGGCATTGGTGACAGATCAACAGGTGCAAAGTCAAAAGTGGTGCAATCTTTATAGTTTATAACTATTACTGTGTTTGAAGTAAAAGGTAAGATATTTAAGAAATACAACACGATTATTTGCGACGTTTGTTCTGTTAATTTATCAATATCATATTCATCTGAGCTATCACAGGCATCTCCCTGGAATAATTTTCATCTGAACTGTTTTTCATCTTTTAAAAATTAGATTAAATTTAAAAAACACTTAAGTGAAAAATAAATTGCTACGATTACCAAAACAATCAACTGTCTCTATCAAATTGCAATTTTAAATCTAAGTTTAAAATTGAAATAAAAAACATATATGTTTTACCATTTGCGAAAAGATGGTAGGTATGTATCTATTTTCTGAAAGCTGCAAAAGAATTTTTAAAACCTGAAGTTTAATATTCTTTTAGTTAACATAGTGTACCTATATTTTGTTTAAAAAAGATTTGTTTTTTAAGGAAGCATTTGGTTAAGAAGTAAATGTTTTGTGTTAGGTATAGTTCTTTTCTCCTGTTCATATTTAATAACTGTCTTTTTTATGTAAATGTTTTCACTAATTTAAATGTATCAATTGGTTTGTTTTTTTTTAGGACACATTTGGTTAAGAAAGTAAATATTTTGTACTAGGTATACATATACTTCTTTCCTTTTGTTCATATTTAATAACATGTCTTTTTTATGAAAATGTTTTCGTTTATTTAAATGTATAAATTGATTTGTTTTTTAAGGAGGTTTTTGGTTAAGAATGTAAATATTTTGTGTTAGATATAAATATAGTTCTTTCCTCGTGTTTATATTAATACCTTTTTTATGTAATACATATTTTCGTTTATTTAAATGTAAAACTTTGGTTAATAGTAGGAATACCTGTATATTTTTTACTATAAATGTTTTAGTTTATGAATATAGTTTTTTGAAATGTAGTAAGCGTTTTAATAATTTTTTATACCCACTATACAGTGTGGATGCAAATTGTGGAATATTGCTTATTATTTCTTAAAATATTCTTCATATCAAAAACATGTTTTAATAAAAGTTAGGGGTAATTATTTCCCGTTTAGTAATAATAATACATAATAATAATAATTTCCCCAAACACTTTTATTAAAACATGTTTTTGATATGAGGAATATTTTAAGAAATATAAGGAATATTCCACAATTTGTATCCACACTGTATTATAATTTAAAAAGTAATTTTACAAAGTAGTTCTAAAAAGTAACTTTGCAAAGTAATTTTACAAAGTAATTTCGCAAACTGGGTGTATTATTATTCAGGAAAATTACAAATAAATTGTAAATATTAATTACAACATATAACTAATTTCACAGATTCTTTGTAAATTAATTTTACAAACTAAATGTAATTTAATTGATCCTCACATTACTTTTGGGAATTTACAAGATATCTATTGGTCGCACTAAAAGCAGTCAAATTATTGTAAAATCGCAAAATCCTTTTTTCAGTGTATTCCAAAAATGTATTACAAAAATATTGTTATAAGGAGATGGTTTGCTCCAATGCCGGCTCGTGACCTTATAACTTGCCAGTACTGCGTAAAATATAGTAAGACCAATATAGCATAATAAATAAACCTATTTAAAATATACTTAGTTATATCGCAACTTTTTCACTATCGTATCATCTCATGAAGAAACTTATATACCTATGTAGATCAATTAAATATTTTGTATCTGTCTAACCAGGCCATATAGACTATTTCGATGCGGGAACACAAAATATTACTATTATTAGTTATTTATTCAAGTAACTATGGGCCCATCATCATTTATATAGTAACAGTTCCGCGCTGAGGTTGAAAACTTAGAATGATCGCGGGTTTCAAATGTTTTGCCGCGTTTGACCGAGGCACACGGAATAGAAGGCCTCCAGCCATTCCCTCTCCTCAGCTACAACGCCACCCTGTCAGTCTGATGCCAAACGCCTCGTTCACGCTCTCAGTTCTCAGTTGAGGCGCACCGAGGCATGTCGCTTTACGGCGCGGTGTATATACAGCTACTAATCCTCATATTCAGTTATCCTTTCTTATGTTTAGCGCAATTCAGGTATTCAGGCCGTAGATCATCATTTAATTGAAAAGAAACAGGAGCAGTAGGTACGTAATTACAGATGTGTTAAACTACTGGAAATTTGTCTCAAAATTCTGCAAAATATGTCATTATTAGCAGTAGGAAATAATTGTTCTTGCGATTTAGCCTATCATCAGTTAATTGTAAAATGTTTGGTTACACTGGCAAACATATTTCTTGATAATTACCGAAAGATAAAATGATAGAATAATGGCACAAAAGGCTAAGGGAAAACTAAAGAAATTAGCTAGTAAGTGATGTTTCATATTTTCATTCATTATATTATATTTATTTCTACGTACATAATCGCTAAAGCAATTTGCGTGTAAGTGTTTTTCTTAATTTTCATTTAGCTTATTACGTTTGTTTCTACGTATTATCACTTCACTGTCGCTACATTATCATTAATAAAAATATAGATAAATGTTCATAATGTTGCTTCTTGCACGAAGTTTTTATTAGAAGATAACCCACTTTTATCTTTGTAATCTGCTCCATACAATGATAGTGGAGTGATAGAAAAGCGATAGTGAACGCTGCATAAAGCCACCTTTAATAATTGTCGAATTTCATTGAATTTATTATGTTTATTACTACGAACTTAATTGTTTATAATGATTTATTTTCTGCTGTGCGTAACATTTGTCAATTTCTTATGGTCTGTGTTAATAAATAGAATAAATAGAAAAAAATGGCTTTAAAACTCCCCAAAATACCGCAACGCATAGAATATCTTAGTTAGAATCGACCCGAGTGTGTGACGTCATCGATCGAGGCTGCCATCTATCCCGTATGTTCCTTGGTTTGACGAGCGAGGTTCCTGTCTGACGTTTGGCAACGCCAATCCAATTTAAAGCAAAAATCCTACAATAATGGATCATTGCCTATTTCTCGTATTTTAATGACTATTTTGGCGTTCTTCACTGCCGATTTAAACTAAATAAAATTTCTGTGTTATAAATTGACATGCAAAATGTAAAGTAAATATCTTTTGACATACTTAAACGGCATCTTAAAATTCTTATTATACCAACATAGAATACAGCAAAATTTTCTGGGATGTTCATTTCATCACCTAAGAATTACATATACCTAAGGGGCGCCGTTTGACGTTTTAGGTAATCAAATTAATTTAATGAAATGACCGTTAGCGCCAATTAAAGAAACTTTGCAAGAATATTAAAACAATGTGACGATTACGATTGTTACGAGAGCCCTTTAATTTTAAAGGATATTTTAGTTATTGAAATTGGGCTCTAATTATTGCATTCTCAAATTCTCGCTTGGAAAACGAAAACAGAAAACTGAATGTTGTGATTAAGAGCAGTCTCTTCTGATTGCAATGTCAGTTAATCATTTTATTCTCAAATTTTCGTCCTCTGGAAAGCCAAAGGCGAATAGGTACAAGTTGCCCAAGCTGGCAAGCGCCTTCAAGAATAAAAACTTATAGCTACTTCAAGGTACCTATTATTACAGTCTTACAGCTTAGGCATTTTGAGGCTGCAAATTGCTGTAGGAACCAGTGAAATTAAACCCCTTTTCGCCAGCGACTTTTACACAACCTCTGATAGGATAGCCGGCTTCCGCCATTGTGTACAAACGCCAACCACAACAATTTTGTAGTTTGACACACACAAGGTTATTTTCAAAAAGACACTGTCACCCACACTCCATCAGGCAGTTTTTTTTTTCAAACACATACGCACTGTCTAATCACCCGACGATATCAGTTGAGTTAGCGGCGGTCGCACGCACTTTTCAAATCAACCGCGGTGAACCCGCAAGCCTTGTTGCCAGTTGTTACCCTTAGTATTCATCAACTACGTAGGTTGTAATTTCGGTGTCGCGTTCACCGGTATAAAAAAAACGTTACCGCGGGTTACCCTAAAGATCGAGCCAGGCAAGGGGCGGGCATTGCTAATAATTTAGAGAGTGCCCGAGGCAGGGGGGCCTGCGGGGGCGTCCGCTGCGGCGCTACAGCAGTAAAACACGCACTCGACGGGCTTTGGGGATCTCCGAGTGGCGCGGTCATTCCAACCTATCATCATCTAGTGGCACTTGGCCGGGACGCGCCAGGCATCCAGGCCGAAGGGCCCGGCCGCCGCCGGCGCCTGCGGGCCGAGACAAGATTGGCGCTTGTTTGCGGCCTTGTTGATGGACGAGAGGGGGTTCCGGTAAGGGTTTCTGTCGGGATTTTTGTTTATTTTGTTGCCTGCTCCTGCTAATAATATGGGATGTTTCGGTTTTATTGTGTTATTGATAAGTCTAATGATTAAAAAGTTAGATTGAACGCACAGATAACGTAACCTAGATTGGCAGGGCGGGTTGTTCCTTCAATCACCGCCAAAATATAAAAATTCTGGGTGATTCTTGTTTACGCCGAAAAGGTCTCCGCCCCCCGATCGATACGGATGTTGTCATAGCAACCGAACACACTAGTCCGGGCAGAATATTAAAATAATTCCGGTTTCTTTGTAATTAATACGAGATGGGTATTTTATGACATGCAATAAAACTGAGATCAGAGAACAAGG
The DNA here is from genome assembly GCA_963920635.1 of Pseudeuparius sepicola. Lineage (NCBI taxonomy): Eukaryota > Metazoa > Arthropoda > Insecta > Coleoptera > Anthribidae > Pseudeuparius > Pseudeuparius sepicola. The sequence continues at coordinate 40,457,164 of OY987301.1, read as the reverse complement.
AAGGGTGTTCTCTGGTATAATCCTACGGCAACTTCTCCCCATTTACAAATATTGCTAGGGGCTAAATAGAATTATTCATTCGATCTCTGCTCTTTCGGAATCGTAAGTGTACCTACCTATATTGTTATTCTGGTGAAGCGAATCGTAGTTTGGTTTGAATAATGTTAATATAGAGTGCCAGGAACCTAATCAAAGGAAACCGAAGAAAAGAAGAAAGGGTAACAAGTGTGTTTTTATGAATTGCAAGAATATTGCAGGCCATGCTGTCATGCATAGATTCCCCCCGAACGAAACAATACCTATCGAGAGAGTGGATTGTAAGATCAGGTATAATAAGCATATTTCGCACTATTGTTATTTACTTAAATGGCGGATAAACTATCAATTTTTTTAAATAGGTAGTAGCATAATTAGAGGGTGCGTTATCTTTACGCTACCTCACAATTTGTAAGTTGTGAAATACAGTGTGTCCCCGGGCAAAGATGTACCCTATAGATCAACATACAGCGTCTCCTGCTCTGATGTCCGGAAGAGAGAAAAGTTTTTTATTCGTGGGTTTACGACAAAAAGTCACTCTTTATAAAAACTCCTGCTTGTTCCAAAAAGTCCAAAACTGTTAAAATATTTTTGATTTTTTATACAAGTTGTTCAGTATTTCGAAAAAGTTAGAAAAATATTGTTAGTCACCAATAATAAAGTAGTACCGTTGTTTTTGACAATATCGAAAAATGTTATCAGGAATGTCATTTAGAATTCACAGGTGGTTAAAAATTCGAGTTTTCAGCATTTTATGATGATTTTTTAACAAGGCCTGATTCTTGCCTGTATAATAGAAATTGAAATTTATTTTTGTACATTTAAATAACATTATTCTTTGTTCATGAAATTATCCATATTGTTGGCAATAAATTGACGTAATAATATTAAAGAAATTGATTATTGTACAAATTCTGCAAATATCAAATAAAGTGGCAGAGCTAAATTAGCTGCCCGACTTGTTAAAAAAAATTAAACATAAATTGCTGAAACCTCAACATTTTTACACCTTATGGATTCTAAATGACGTCCCTGATAGTATTTTTCGATATCGTCAAAAACAACGGTACTCTCTACTTTACCTACTCTTGGTGACTAACAACATTTTTCTAAATTCTAAATAGTGACTTCTTGTCATAAACCCCATCAATAAAAAAAACTTTTCTCTTTTCCGGACATCAGAGCTCGACACGCTGTATGTTCTTCTTAATGAAACTTTACATCCAGAATTCCTTTGCGCTATTTCAAACTGCAAAAGCATAATATAGAATATAGGAATTTTTTATGTGGTTTCGATATTTCGATAAATAACTGACGTTTTTTTCTTGTCAAATGTCAAATTTGACAGTTACCACGTGACGACGAGACCACTTTTGCGAACGTAATTTTTATCCTTGTACAAGCACAAACTGCTGGCAAAATCAAATTTTAAATAGTTCTGCAAAAAATTCCCTTATTATACAGACCTTATTTTTTGTCACATTGTATATTATCCAAAGGAGAAAAATGGTCATTATAACTTATATTATATAATCCTACATTGTCCTTCCCTCGCATTCATCTATAAAACGTTAAAATAACACTCCTACCACCTACCACATAAATGTGTAACCTAAATAGGTACTTCCACACTAGAGTTCAAGAAATTTCCTAGTTGTGATAACTGGTTGTTAGAGAACTGCAACACTGTCTGCCTTATTTTTTTTTTCTGTACCTACCTACCTCTACCTATTCATAAATACAAAATCGCCTGTGCGGGTTCGCAGTATTTTTTTACACAATACTCTCATAATGAGCGCCCCTGGTAGAATTGCCTATGAGCCTTCCATTTTGAGAGAGGAAGGGCCACCGGCAGAGGGAATGGGAATGGATTTATTGCACTTCTTGACTGCCGTCGACAGTTTTTGCGACTATAAAGTAGGGTTTTGGAATATTTTCTAATAGGTGACTCTGAGGCGAATCCGAATTCGGAGAACAAAGGATCTGCCAATCTAGGTTACGTTATCTGTGGATTGAACATACGGATTAGCCGGGTACTCGGGGTGCGTTCTGGATAATACGTTGTCCCACTTCCACATCTTCTGGACCGCAGTGTTGCCAAGTGGACGGTAATACCAGGAACTTCCGTACATTCGAGCCGAAATGGCCTTTATATTCTTCTAAAATGTTTATTTTTTTATTGGTATTGAGACGTCAAATAAAACACTTCTCAAATAGAAAACGTAAAAAATAAAATAAAAACTCTTAAAAACCAATTTAATGCTTAAAAATTTCCCCTTGGTGAGCCTCATAGTATCCTAACGTAGCATAAACCTCTGGACATTAGCCAGATTTCATGTAGAATGTTGCTGCTTAAATGTATTAGATATACATGCTGCCCTCGGTGACAATTTGTATAAAAAGTCATTTTCGAATAAAAGTTTCGATAAACCGTTAGTTTTTAAAATACAGAGATCGTTCGAAAACGCAATTATCTTTGTATTTTTATTCTTTATCTCTAGAGCGAAAAGCAATGTCGACTTCAAACTTGTGGGATTAAGAAGTGTCCATCTAGATTCACCAGTGGCGTGCGTAGGGAACTAGCTTGCCTTTTTTTAAACATAATTTCTAGTCCAATGTCATTTGAAAAAAATCTGTTCGTTTTTGAATTTCCAATAAATATTTCCATGCGGGAAAGGGTTTCTTGTAAAATTATCCTGTGTGTTATTTCTTGAGAAATTTGGGGAAAAATTTTTTTTCATGCATGCTAGCTGGTAGCGGAATCACGAAATTCATCACAACAGGTGGAGTGTTTAGCGTTTTTTTATTTTTGTTACGCACGCCACTATAGTAATCTAAATGAGCAGCGGTTCTTCAACGTAACTGTGAGCCTTGAGCTTGAGACTTGTTACAACTTATAAAGTTCGAACTCGATAGATTGATATACCTTCTGTTTCCTTCCAGATATGAAATATAAAATATGAAAATAATATTTTTTAAGTAATCTGTACCATAGCCGAACAGTATCGTTCGGCTAAGTCTGTATTTAATTTAGAATTATTAAAATATTCCTTGTTTCCCTATTTCCTTAAAAAAATACAGTAGATGCGAGCGTGAAAGAAAATATAACTAGAGTTCGCTTATTTTTACCAGTGACGTGCGGACGGGTATTTTATACCGATTTTTCCAATAAAGCTTTGGCATATTTCAAATATTTTGTTGAGTTTCATTCGGTTCTACATAAAAAAATGTTTTTTGCTTTGTCGCCGCATGCTTAGACTTTGTATAAAACTGAAAAACTGATAGATTGCACCCGAAAAGGATTACAACGACATACTTTTGGTGTCAAAATTTGAGAAATCATAATAGGGCTATTTTTATAAAAATTCTGACTAAGCCACTAGATATACCTGGAACATCAAAATAAAAAAATCTCAAATAAATAGTAAATTTTTTTTGTTCTACTAATCCACCATTTATTTCGATATTCGATATATATTTTTCACACCTCATAATTTTTACGATAGGATTTTTGTATCTAGGTATATCTATTGACATTTGTCTATGGTTACAGTCTCAATTATCGTTTTCAATCCACGTGCAATTTGATTCAAGCAAGGAGGTAGTTAAATCTTTATTTTCATTGATTTGTAGAATTTTTATCGTTCAATAGGTAGGAGTTTTAAATTCTTCCGAACATTTTTTTTTTGGCTTTACAATTTTTTTAATTTTGGATTCGTATTATGCTATTTTTTTCACCTACATTTAAAATTTTCTATATCTAGACAGAATCACCCTGTATAGTAGACGATTGTACATTGGTAGATATGCATATACCTATAGCAATGTATGTGTATATATGGGAACCTATACCGTACTTTCACCGTTTTAGTAGACATAGGTGAATAGGCCGCGCGTCGCCGTGCGTCCACCTAGGTTTGTCAGTCGTTGGCGGGGGGAGTACACAGTAGTCCCGCACCGCTTATCAGTCGAATTTTGCGAGCAAAAAACACGCCCCGCCCCCCGCCAACGACTGACGAACCTAGCCGAATACACGGCGGCGCGCCGCCCAGCCATGGCTATGTATACTAAAACGTTGAAAGTACGGTATATACTATACTGGGATTGATACATCTATAGCTTCCTATTAAAAATGAATGAATCTTTATCCTCTTAAAATGTATACTTATTTTATGGCCTATTTCGTTCGGTGAAATAACCGAAATAACCCATTCGGAAAATACAAAGTAGATAGCTTCGCGGCGGTCGCCGGTCGTCGCAGCAAAGCACGCCCCCAAATTTTACGACGAGCCGGAAACGCGAAGCCGAAAGTGCCCGGGTATCAATTAGAGAGTTAAAATATAATTGCCTTCTCCCGCCCGCCTCCCCCATAAATCTTTTTTGATGGAGAACAGCCAGCGCGAACTTTGATTAAGTTTTAACTCCGCTTTGTTCCGACGGCCAACAATGAAGCGGTCCCGACCCGAAGAAGTTTGGGAAATCCGCGCCCGCTTCGCCGGGGTCGCGGGCGCTTTCAATTTTGATTTTTGTGTGGACGCGAGGCCGACCCGAGCGACCGAGCGGTTCCTTTTGCTCTTAAAGGCCGGGTAGATTGGGCGTGGAACAGTGACCCAAGCCAACCAAATTAATGTAGTTTCATTCACAATCTATAATATCTATTTACATTGTTAAGCCAAACAAAAGTAGGAAGGAGAAAGCATGGGCGTACCGAGGGGGGGGGGGCAAGGGGCGCAGCTGCCCCCTATTCCTGAACTGCCACCCCTGGGTCCTTCCTACCTCCGCTCTATTTAGTTGGCTAATTATGTGCCTATGCCTAAGTACTGTTGCTACTACTAAACTACGGAAATAAATAAAATTAATAGTAAAAAAATTTTTTAAAACCAAGCTTTTATTTAAATACTCTGAAAAGAAGAAAATAAACTTTATAATAAATCAAACCAAGGCAAACCCATAATTTTGTTACATTATACAACTGTATATGATATAAATGCTTGTAGCGAGAATATATATTTCTTGAAAGTAATTTTAAGTAGAAAATGTATTTTTCTATAAAAGAAATTTACACACGAGAATCTCGCGACCATATAATATATATCTTGACGAAAGTAATTATAAGTAGAAATTGTATTTTTCTATAAAAGAAATTTACACACGAAAATCTCGCTTGCCTTGGTTTGATTTATTATAAAGTTTATTTTCTTCTTTTCAGAGCATGCCGTGTTGGAGCGGCGGCCATATAGAATTTAGTGTCATGTCACTAACTTTATAGTTTTCTACTCTTCAAGTCCTTTCATTTGATACCCATATTAAGGGGGTTTACAAAAAAATACATTATCCGCCATCTTGGAGCGGAGGCCATATTGAATTTAGTGTGATGTCACTAACTCTATCGTTTTCTATTCTTCAAGCCCTTTTATTTGATACCCATATTAAAGGGGTTAACAAAAAATACATCATCCGCCATCTTGTGGCGACGGCCATTTTGAAAGTATTACAGTATTGAGTATTGTATATTATATTGTCACCGGAACTAAAGGTGTATGCAAAATTTCAGCTCAATCGGATGTCAGGAAGTGGTTCTAATTCAGCTTGCAAGATTTGACCTAAACATACATTGCAAGTTAAATAAAAGCTTGTAATAACACTATATCCAGATTGAGGTATAACATTTTTATTTGTACTAAACATTACAACTTATTAGGTACTTTCATCATCACATGAGTGAAAGAATTATTTCGGCAAAAAAATGCAACAATTTTTATTCGTAAATCGGTTCAAAATGTTTAAAATAAAACTTCGAAAACCTAAAATTTGGCAAAAAAAATTATGTATGTGTGCGTATTTGCCCCCCTTAGACCAAAAGCTGGGTACGCCCATGGGTGGTAGTATTATTAGGTCGAAGTCAGAAAACACTCACCAAACTATCCAGAAAAGTAGTGTTTTTCGGATAGCTTTTATTAGATCTAGTCCTCAGTAGATGGCGGGGCATGTGCCTACGTTTTATTATTTTTTGGTAAAAAATTGCGGCCAATTTTTCAGCAACTCCTCTTTTTTCGAGAGGAGTACATTTTTATATAAATTGACTTTCAGTTAATAAGTTATTAACGACGAAAAATAAGTACTTAAATTTTTAAAGTACCTTTATTAGAATTAGGAATTATATATTTCTCAAAATATGTAGAATAATGCGTCTATAAGTTTGTGGGTATAATTTTTTAACTTAGAAAACAAACAATTATTAATTTTTCTGATTTTACTGGTAATAAATTGTTTGTTGCTCTTGTGAAATTCTAAATTACACTTATTTTCTATCGCGCATTTTCACTTATTTTCACTGAAAAATAATAATAATAATAATTCTCTCCCACACAATACTCCAGAAGCAACTAATTGCATGTGCGGGGAAAATATATTCCTACATTTTACGAATTTAGTAGGTACACAGTAAAGCCGGTTTTACACGTAACTATATTTACCCTTAATCGATCCACCAATAAATTATACAATTTATTGTAGCACCACCTGTCAAAACGTAAGCTATTAACTGACAAGATTGGTAGATTTTGAATCTGTCCTTATCATGGCAATCTATGACATAGTCGTTCCGCCGAATAGCGAAGACATTAATAGTTCGTTTGACATTTGCCAAACTCCCTAGATTTTCTGGAATGACAGGAAAAACTATGGACGTATTAGGGCGTTTCCAAAAAGTCGAAACGAAACGGGACCGATCTATTTCTATTTCTAAGAAACTTCCTATGCCTCATGTAAATTATACATAATTGAATTTGAAGATTTTAAAATTTTTCGCCTACGGCGCACTTTTTCACTACCAAAATCTAAGTTTCAATTTCTATATTTTAAATCCCCCCTCCATCTTATCGACAATGTTGGAATATCAGCCCCAACTCGATTTTATTCTTGTCACACATTACACTACATAGATATATTATGTAGGTATGCGTCGATCGATGGATTCTTAATAATATTAATAATTAGGTATACCTAAATACAATAATCTAGTTTTTGGATTCAATACCCTCTTGGCATCATAACCCACTAGGCTAGGTATTTTTGTTCCAAACACTAATCCCTTTATTTGGAGATCCGATTGCACGGGAATTGTGTTAGTTAAATTCGGGCTAGTAGCCTGAAAGTTTTCCCGTCAATTTAACATCGGGAGCCGACCGGATCACACGGTTTGTTGGCTGGAATCCTTTCACGCAGGCCGGTCGGCCGGGCCGTTTGCATCAATCAAAACAAATTGCGAAATGAAAAGGTAATTCGATATGGCCGGCAGGGCCAATTCGTTAGTCCGGCATTGGGGCAGTCGCCGGTGCGAATTAATTCTTTGTTTTCGGCGTCGGCGGCGCTTCGCAGGATCCGCGACGGCAGGGAAACAAAATTCGGTTTTTCCACGCCAGGCGGCCGGACGTAATTTCAAATAGCAAAAGGGGAGCGAAAAAGGAAATGAAGAAGAGCTGGCTTTTAGCATTCGTCTAAATTGGCGGGGGTGCGGGAATTTGAAAGAGTATACGAAGGTAAGTTTGTTTAGCGTTAGTTGATTGGAACAATGGCAGTTTTAAAAGCAAAGCAATATAGGGTGATTCAATTTTAAATGAACAGGCTGGTATAGGATCAGTAAATCGTCTATCAAAAAGAAGCTAGGGATAGGGATAATAAGTCATGTTTGGATCAATCGCTCTGTTTCCACCTCAGCATCAACGAATATAACTTTGTCGACTTTTATGTTAAGTAAAGTTGGAAGTGAATTACAATATAGTAGTTTGCACGGCAAGAGACATTACACTCGAATTGTACAGTGTGTTCCAAATTGGTCACTTTTGCCGCAAACCGGATCTCGATGTCTTGATTAGTTTAGAAGGTGCAGGGTGTCGCGTTTTCATGAAAGTCCCGTCAATTTTGTAGTTGATATTTTTTATTTTTCTAAAAACAACTTTAAGGCGATTTTGTAGGTGTAATTTATATTTAAGTTGACTTCAAATTTCTATATGTTTCTATTTTTGAGTTATAATAAATTAATTGTTTAATAGAAAATTTTCATTACAATTTTAAAACATAAAAACGGTAAACTACAGAAAACTTTTATCTTCAGGAATCAATTCCAGGCAAAAAAATACACAAAATGTTTTTAGAGAAATGAAAAATGTTCACAAATAAAAAAGTTACAAGCCGTTTGTGGATTGTCTAGATATTGTCGTTCTATACCTTCAGTTCGTTTTTTTCTTTTTTAACTGGAGAATGTAAGAAACTGAAGTTCAGTCGGTAAATTATATTTTGATATCCTTTTGATTAAGATAAAACAATTTATTTTTGGACAAGTTGTAACAAAATTTTATTATACCTCCCCATTTTCGATCAAAGATAATCATTACTACCGATTTGCCCTGTCGTCATAGCTATATGATCGATATTCCCAATATCACATGCATTCATAGTGATGTCGTCGAGACGAGAGATTCTAGACTCTCGTCTCGTCTCGTCTCGACGAGAGGACAATTTTCTCTCGTCAGAACACTCGATACGAGACGAGAGAACACGCTTGTCTCGTCGAGAATTATCGATTCTCTCGAGGTCTCTCGTACTCTCGAAAGACGGATTACAAACATAATAGTGTCCTTATTTTCTAAGTAGGTACCTAACTATTTTCTTTCTTTTTTTATTATAAATATAATATAATATATAACATATAATATATTACATAAATTTAACACCCTGTAACTTCTTTAGGGAGCCCCAAAGACATTAAACCATCTGTATTTCTTCAGCAAGTTATGATGATGTTATTGCTTAGGTCAAATTTGATAATTTATTTGAAGCCTGTTGAAAGTGTTGCAAAAACCAAATACGTGTGGCATTCAACACTATGGTATATAGTTTTATCGATTATCAAAAATTCGAATAGAGGGCGAAGTTGTCTTAAGGAGCCCAAAAAATTAAATGTGCTAAATCCGGCTCTGGAATTTTTGAATTTTTATTTTACGTATAGGTATCTACATTGACGATTACTAGTGTAATAAACCCCTAAAATATTATAAGAATCTAACAAGCCGTGCAATAGTTTTTATTGCCTGCGAAAATATTAGTCAAAATTGATAAATCACCCTGTACGTCTGGAAAAAAGATAACTGATGGTTTTTAATAGCCATTTTCGATTAACCTGAGCTAGCTCTATCCGCAGTAGCAATATCTCCGTTTCCTCCCGGAACACCCTGTACCTATATAAATAGGCAAGTGATGATGATGTTATTAAAGTTTTTCCTAAACGTGAAATAGGAAGAAGGGGGTATAAACTTTAATGGCAACTTTTCTGGATGTTATGAGCAGTAGTGGTCAGTAGTCTTACTTAGACTATTTTAAGAGAAAACCTATTTTTTTACCGATACTCGATTACATTATTACATAATCTTTAAGCTTGTATTTTCTCTACAAATAAAGGTATGAATCCGTAATGTTAATATCATTTCTCATTTAAAAGCCCTATGTTTTTAGTTCAAAGCACTTACCCCATTATGAAGGCCAAGTGGTGCCCTTACCCCCCAGATAGCGGGGTAAGAGCGCCACCCTGACAAACATTTATATCAACTAGTTTATTTTACACCCATTGTTCACATTTACATTTGCTAAATACATGTGGCATGCGCCATACCAAAATTGTGTATGTACTATACTGCTTATCAAACGTACCCATATTATTTGATTGAACAAACATAATTTGGGGGCGCACTTACCCCAATTCACCTTACCCTTCTGTAGCCTTACGACAAAATGTTATTAAAGAAAGTTGTTTGGAATGAAACAGTAATTTTTTCAAATTTCAAAATCCTAGTACTACAATAGGTTTTTTGCTCTATTTTCTCTCTTTTTCTTGAAAAAGTGTCTTTATGGTAGTTATTCAGAATACAAATGTATGCCCATATGCCAAATTTAAATTTGGACACAATGAATACACTTTGACTTGACTTTGACACACAAAGTGTGTTGATTGTATCCAAATTTGGCACATGGAATATGGGCAACAATTTATAGCCTGAACTTATGGACAACTTTTCTCAATAACATTTTGTAGTATCTCCTACCAAAAAGGCGCTTTTCCAAAAAAAGAGAGAAAAGGAGCAAACAATCAAAGTAGGCTTAGGATTTTGAAATTGACAAAATTACTCATTTTTTCATTCTGAAGAACTTCTCTTAATAACATTTTGTCGTAAAAGCTAAAAGGGCAATTTACTGGGGAGAAAACCTTTTTTTAAATATCCAGGACCTAGGTACTTCATTTTTCGAAAGAAAAAAATATAGGTACAAGATGAAACTTTGTAGTTATGTTTAAAGTGGTCCTTAGCAAGAATCCTTCATCAGTTTAGTCCTAAAAAATCGATATTAGCACTTTTCCAAATTTGAACTCTGATCAATCATAGTTGGACATGTGTTTGGCTTTCAAAAAAATTGAATAGTGCGTTGTTTTTCAAAATCGGCGCACGAATAAAAATTTTAGGAAAGTGGCTAGCTTTAATTGGGACACACTGTACATATTAATTTTTAAATAATTAATAGAATCAAATAACTACCTCTGTACTCTTGTAGTATTTACTGAATATACATATTGTTTTTTCATTGATTACAAGCTTTTATTTTTAATTTCACTACTTCATGTATGTGTGGGTCGAATCTTGCAAGCTGACATCAGATTGAGCTGAAATTTTGCATACACCTTTAGTCAGGTGCGGTCTTAGGGGGGGGGGCATGGGGCCATGCCCGCCCCCTAATAAAATGAAAAAATAATAATAAATAAAAAATAGATACGAATAGCTATTATTACTAATATTATCTAACCTACAGTGTCCAGGATCACGGATTGAGTTCACATGAAGTGTAAATAAAAAAAAATCGCGTTGAAATTTGAGCTTCTGGAGATCAGCGCTGCTTGGTTTGAAACTAATTTGTGACATAATTTTACTTTCGAAAAATCACCTTGGAAATCATGAAGAAACTAATTTTCCACATCAGTAAAGTGCTCTTTTTGTAGGTTTTACGGCAAAATTTTATTAAGGAAACATGTTCAGAATGAAAAACTGCGAAATTTCGAAAGTCTATAATAGGCCTATACTTTCATTTTTTGGCATTTTCCCGACTTTTTTTAGAAAAGTGCGTTTTGTGTAGTTTTCACATCAAAATGTTATTAGGAAAACTTATTATCAACGAAAAACTGGATAGGTGTGAAAAATTCCAACAGCCTAGATCTACTTTGATTTTTGTGCGTTTTAATTTTTTAGCAGAAAAAATTGACTTGAGCTTTTGAAATTTTTCACACCTCTCCAGTTTTTTATTGTCAACAAGTTTTCTTAATAACATTTTGATGTAAAAACTACACAAAATGCACTTTTCTAAAAAAAGTGTGAAAATGCCAAAAATCAAAATATAGGAATAAACTTTCGAAATTTCGCAAACCTACTGAGCCTTTCATTCTGAACCAGTTTCCTTAATAACATTTCGCCGTAAAACCTACAAAAAGGCACTTTACTGATGTGGAAAATTAGTTTCTTCATACAAGGCATACGTGATTTTTCGAAAGTAAACTTATGTCACAAATTCACAAATTAGTTTAAAACCAAGCAGGGCTGATCCACAGAAGCTCAAATTTCAACTCGTAAATTTGTTGTTATTTACACCTTATGTGAACCTCGATGTGAACTCAATCTGTGGATACACTGTATATAACGCACACGCAAAAAATTGTGTTTACATAATTTTTATTCAAAATATTTTTTTTATATTTTTGTGAGGAATATATATTTTTAAAAGCTTTTATTTAACTTGCAATGTATGTATGTATGTATGTATGTATGTAATTTGTTCGGGTGGAATCTTGCAACTCAATTTTGAAGCAGATATCTTCAACCGATCGAGCTGAAATTTTGTACACACGTTTAATTTGGATGACAATGCATGATTATATGTGTGACGTCATTCTAAATCCAACATGGCGGATCACCCAAGATGGCGGACTAGTTAAATTTCAACCGATCGAGCTGAAATTTTGTACACACGTTTAATTTGGATGACAATGCATGATTATATGTGTGATGTCATTCTAAATCCAACATGGCGGAACACTCAAGATGGCGGACTAGTTAAATTTCAACCGATCGAGCTGAAATTTTGTACACACGTTTAATTTGGATGACAATGCATGATTATATGTGTGACGTCATTCTAAATCCAACATGGCGGAACACTCAAGATGGCGGACTAGTTAAATTTCAACCGATCGAGCTGAAATTTTGTACACACGTTTAATTTGGATGACAATGCATGATTATATGTGTGACGTCATTCTAAATCCAACATGGCGGAACACTCAAGATGGCGGACTAGTTAAATTTCAACCGATCGAGCTGAAATTTTGTACACACGTTTAATTTGGATGACAATGCATGATTATATGTGTGACGTCATTCTAAATCCAACATGGCGGAACACCCAAGATGGTCATTAGAAGGTCTCCTCATTGAAGAGCTAGACTGTTCTAAACTAACCGGCAAACGACCTTGCAACAATGATGCGTTAACTGAGATGAATAGACTCAGACACCTGGCCAAACTAAAAATTACAAAATAAATTAAAAGTAAAAAAATATTTTTAAAAAAAGCTTTTATTTAAATGCGCTAAAAAGAATAAAATAATCTTTTCTTTTAAAACTTTTACTATCAACTTATAACGTCATTCCACAATTTATATGATATAAAAGCTTGTCGCGAGATTTAAGTTTTCAAACTAAGTAAATGCCACTACTTAAATCTCGCGACAAGCTTTTATATCATATAAATTGTGGAATGACGTTATAAGTTGATAGTAAAAGTTTTAAAAGAAAAGATTATTTTATTCTTTTTAGCGCATTTAAATAAAAGCTTTTTTTTTAAATATTTTTTTACTTTTAATTTATTTGTGATATAGCCTTATTGAAGTTTTATTGTTATAGTAGGTAGGTACTTAAAAACCGCCTTAAAGGAGTACATATCCAGGTATGCCCCCCCCCCCCCTTCGCAAATGGATATGACCGCGCTTGCCTTTAGTTCCGGTGACAATACAATATGCAAAACTCAATATTGTAATACTTTCAAAATGGCGGCCACTCCAAGATGGCGGATGATGTATTTTTTGTCAACTCCCTTAATATGGGTATCAAATGAAAGGGCTTGAACAGTAGAAAACGATAAAGTTAGTGACTTCACACTAAATTCAATATGGCCGCCGCTTCAAGATGGCAGATTACCTATTTGATACCCAACCCAACATGGATATCAAATGAAAGGGCTCGACTGGTAGAAAACAATAAGGTGAATGACTTCATACGAAATCCAATATGGCGGTCGCCCCAAGATGGCGGACTAAAATTCTTTACCACCCTCCTGTCATGGGTTTTTGCAAATTGAGAAGCTTGTCGCGCGAATTGTAAAGAAAAAATGCATACTTTGGCAAATAGGTACTTGTTTATCAACCAATCACTGTTCAATAAAATTAATTGGTACCTACTTTCATCAACATTTCGCGCGACAAGCTTTTCAATTTGCAAAAACTTGTCGCAATTTGGAATTGAATTATCTTAACGAAAACCTAAACTTATTTTATTCGTTTTAGTAAATAAAAGCTTGTTTTTAAAAATGTTTTTTTTTATTTTCAATTTTTATCTATTTTTAGTAATTTCCGTATTTAATTAAAGTATCTATAACTTGATTCCCCCGACCGTTCCTCGTCGTTCACTTCCTTTTTCGAATAAAACGCTAAGATTGATAAAACCGTCCAAGCTGTCACCGCGAATGGAAGACGTTAAAATTATTATGAAATTCAATTTAAGTAGAACTCCCAAACAAGCTCCCCGCAGAAGCGCTATTTTGAATATCCTTGTGTACCGCGGGCTGACAAAAACTCTCGAGGCGGAGGCGGCAGCTATCTCACCAGTAAGTTCTCAGTATCAGGAGTCCTGATGACACTCCCCCCCCTCCTCCGAACCGCTTATTAATATTCCTGCTGCGCCGCTCAAGGACGATGGCTGGTGCAGTGGCGTGCACCAACAGGAAATCTCGATACAAGTTACGGTAAATAGTTCGTAAATAGTTCGTAAATAGCTCGTAATTTTTTGACAGATCTGGATTGAAGATGACATTTCTTTGAGAATATAGGTATTATCGTGGAAGTTAAGCAGATCCTTACATTTTCGAATCTGGTGCACGTTTTTATTTTATCAAACAGGAAGAAAGTATTAATTTTAGGCCATACTACAAAAAGGGGATCAACCCATTAATCACTGATTTGTAGGTCTAAAAACTCATCACTTTTACTATGCCATTTTTCATTAGTCTCGACTAACAAAATACAGGGTGAAAATTATGTTCATATTGATTTTTTGGCAGGGATTTTTTCTTATAGAAATATTTGTGTAATTGTAGTTTAAGAAAATCGAACAAAAAATGGTAAGAAGGGACTGTTGTGCACATTCACCCCCAATTTTTTTATGTTCGCCTATCATGTAAAGATATAATTTTTTCAATCCGGTATTTATATCCATTAATTTTTTGACTCTTAGAAAATCTTGATTTAGGGATAGATAGATATTGCAACTTGTTTCGCTGTTTACTAAGAGTTTTATTTATTTTAGGCTGGGAACTCTAAAAGATTTGTGTTTATATCTAACTCAAATTTAAGTTTTAGTATTAGCAGTCACCCAATTAGTCATCTTGGCTGGGCAAACCTTTTCCTAGGTAGTGATTATGACTCGGATTATGATTAATAAGACCAATAAAAGATAAAAATATTATGCCAAAATCCAAAATTTACATTTGGGACTTATTCGAGAAAATATACTCGCGGCAAAAAACATGGGCTATTAGGGATAGATTAGTTTTATTGACACTGTTCACTGTTTATAGTTTACAACCTTGTTATATCTAAACTAAAAAAAATTAAAAAAGTAAAATTAAACAAAAATTTTATAAACTAAAGCTAAAGTGAAAATTAATATTAACATACTGCCTAGCACTGTACTGAGTAAATTTACATTTCATTATCTCCACCAAAGTTTTTAATGTTTTCTTGCATTAAAGCTAGGACCTGATCCTTCATACGGTTCCGAAAATAGGTACTAATACTAAAACCGAGTAAGCGTTATGTATGAAAGTTGCAATTTTCATTTCCAATTACTTACATATTTACAATTCGTATGTACGGAAGCGCAGAAGGGCCCATTTCGACTTTTAAAGTTGAAGTCTGAATTTGAAGACGAAATTTCAAACTTTAAATGTCCAAGTTTAACGTCAAAACTTTGAGTTCTAAGTCGGAATTTCGACTTCAAAGTCGGACTTCGACTTTAAAAGTCGAAATTTCGAGTTCGAGAAAAATAAATAAATGGTGTGGCCTTCTACGCTTCCGTATATATGACTGAAAGATGTCTGATATTATATTTATATTGAACTATTAAACACCATTTTCATGAGAAAATTATGACCGATCCCAGAGTTTTTTACAATTTTTTAATTTTTGTGACCCAAAATGACCGTTCACGAAAATATCAAACAGTTTATGAAGTTTATATGTGATGTAATGTTAAGCAATCTCGTATTGAGAAATTCGCAGATTTTGGGGGCAATGTTTCCAAAACCATAGGAATAGTATAGATTGTGTAAAGTAAGTAAACAAAAATCCAAATAAATAGCCAAATATGTTTAAGGCAAATTAATCTTGGATTTTTAAACCATAGACTTATATAGAGAACTGGTGTGGGGTCAAGATGTACCTACATCACCCACTTTTTGTACCGTTTTTTTTTTCAAATTTATTTGTATAAGAATTTATTTATATAAGAATCCCCAAGCAAACTTCAACTATTTAATTATATTACAAACAAGGAACTTACAATAGGAGTTTTACACATTGTATTTTGAAGAAGGTATAAACGTCTAAGTGAAAATCCCGTAGGATACCTACTTTCATTATTTCAGGCTATATGTGAGAGATTGTCCATTTTTATCATTGTTATAGCGTATCAAATGTATATGTAATGTAAATTGTTTGAGATTCTAAAGCAGGCAGGGCCGTATTTGAGGGGGGGGTTTGGGGGTTCAACCCCCCCCCCCCCGAAAAGGAAACCCGCCCGAAAATTGCCAACAAAACATAATTTTTGGATCAGTGCAGTACCGAGTTTTATCATCAGAATATGCTTTCAAATAAAATAAAATATGGCAACACTGGACAATAGTAAACGGTGAACGGTGGTGCATGGATGCGTGCGCCATGGATTAGGAGAATAGGGGATTCCCAGAGTATCTTTTATGAATAGATTAGTACTAATTTGTATTTGAAGATTTATTTATTATTTTTATGAAATGTTCAGTTAGGCAAGTGGCGCGAAAAAATCTTTTACTATACCTACTGGCATAGCCGAAAAACCTACCTAAACACTGCTACTGGCAATTCTAAAGGTGTCATCAGGCCAGGCGAAGAATTGTGTAGGAATATATCCGTAATAATAAGAAATCAAATAAGTAGAAGAGGGATAGGTATAAATGCGAGAAGGAATATTTAGCTATTATTATAATTAATATTTAATATTTTTAAAGTTTTAATGTTAAACTTGTTCAACTTAAACCTGTTTCAGTTTTTTATTAAAAACCATTTAAAAATAGCAGGTTTTTTTTAACCTTAAAGCTATTTCAACTTCAACAGCCACTACTCTAACCCCTCCAGGGCCGGCTCTAGGCGGGTGCAAACGGTGCGGCTCACGCGGCCTGCGTTTTGACTGGCCCCGCGCCTCCGAGTCCTGTGTACAGGGTTATCCAGTCAGTAGCGTATTTAAAAGGGCGGAGTCGAAACCATTTCCGAATTTGAAAATATTCACCGCAACTTGAAAATATTCAGATATTGGGATTTCCTAAGACTAATTTTAAACTTTTCCTTAACATTTCTAAAAAATTTCGCCTGCGGCGCAATTTAACAGAATTATTTTAAATGCACTTGTTTGAAAGAAATTCACAAAAATTGTCCCTTCCCATCCGAAATTGATTTCTATATACGTTACTAAAGTGATCTAAACTCATCGCCCCGGCCAACTTTTTTAAAAAGTGACATGCAAAAAATATACCATTCTAGTGGCGTATCAACTTTAAAAAATTTGTTCTTAATGGATTAAATAATTCCTTGCCAGGGCCCCGTACTTTCATCCGCCACCCAGCCCCACAAAAGCTTGAGCCGATCCTGAACCCCAAAATTTTCGCTAGATACGGCCCTGAAAGCAGGTGCAAGTTAGCCCCAAGAAAACTCGAGAGCCACACTGCTAATGCATCATCTACCCACCAAGATGACGCAAGAACCAAATCCCTTCGCTTCCTGTGTTACCCAGGGCGCCGTCACTGCCCGATATCGCCTCATTGTTCGCCCTGAATGGAACACTTCGACGGGGGTCTGTCACTTTTTACGAGGCGCCGCCTGAAAAGCCAGGATTCGAACAGTACAAAAGGTTCGTTGGGGGCTCGCGGCGGGGACTAGGGGAGGATCTCGCGTAGGCGAGGGGGAGCAAAAATTCAAGTGATATACAACGCCGGGGACGCAACCTGCACGTAATTGAATATTCTGAGTGTGAATGGACTTGCGTGCTTACTACCAACCATCCGCATTTCCTTGGGAGAAAGGTGAGGATTGTGATTTTTTTTTATTTTTTAATTACATTATGCTCACTGATAATGGACTAGTCTGGCCACGAGGTGTTCCGTAATGATTTGCAAATATTTTTTTCAATTTTAGCCTCCTCTGCAAATTTATTCCAGCCTTCAGAGGGACAAAAGGACTGGTTTTGAGTTTTTTACTTCAAAATGGTTCGCAATCTTGAATTTGGCATATTACAGTGACAAGCAGAACGAACACAATAAATAAAGTTTTTATTTTGGGCCGAAATAAGAAAAACTGACTATGGGGCTACATTAAACCAAAATAGGTCCCTATAAACAGGGGCGGATTTAGGCATGGTCTTTATGGACTGCAGCACAGGGCCCCTTCTACACTAGGGGCCCCGAGCTTATATTTATTGTAGTTTCTTAGCGAAATTGCTTAACCCATTAGCGCCTTGCGTTACCATATGGCAACGTCCAACAGGTGATCTTTTCGACGCGTCCTAACTTGTCAGCGATTTTATTTCGTTTACGGTAGGAATCTTATTACCGACGCGACGTATTACTGTTTGGAATACATTCGTACTGGCAAATTCAGTTTACATTTGATTGTTAGAGTGTGAGCAGTGCTAGAATATACCATTCAAATAAATCATCGAAAAAAATGGAGCCTCGGTTTGAGTAAGTATGTTTATTTTTATGTGTCACATATTTTTGTTACTTTGGATTTATATTTATGTATAGAATGCGTTAGAGTATTCATTGACAAAATATAAAGACATTTTACTAAAAACTAGCTGACTTACATATTCGTAAACATGACTGTTGCCATATGGCAACGCTAGGCGCTTACATTCAATAAATATTTATTTTTCAATTCCAGGAGAGGATTCTCAGTTTCTCAAGCACTAGATATGATTTACAATGATGAAACTTAGACCAATGATTGAAATGCTAAAAGATCGATGTATCCACAATTTTGTTCCGGAATTGAACCTAGCATACGATGAAAGTATGGTAAAGTATTATGGGAAGCACAGTTGCAAACAGTTTATTCGGGGCAAGCCAATCAGGTTTGGCTACAAAATCTGGAGCCTATAGGCTCCAGATTTAGTGTTTATAAACACTAAAGATGGCTACCTAATAAACTTTGATTTTTATCAGGGAAAGAGTCCTAAAATGAATTCGGACTATGATGTTCTATTTGGTAAAGCCGCTAGCCCACTTCTGATGAACTTCCGCTAGGAAAAAGACAGTTGGGGTATACTTTCTATATGGATAATTTATTTTCTAATCCAGCACTATTTTCTTTTTTGCAATTTCGCGGCTATTCCGCCATTGGGACAATTCGAGAAAATAGAAGTCCAACACAGTGCACCCTAACTAACAACTTTCGTATCAAGTTCGTCCTAAAGGTGCTGGAAGACATGCAGGATCAATAGAGTCCTCAGATAATAGCCGTATTTCAGATAATATTAGATTTGATAGAATTGACCACTTTGTTCAGCATACAGAAGGCCATAAAAAAAGAAGGTGCGCGCGCAGTACATGCAAGTCCATAATTAGAACAATGTGCTGGAAGTGTAATGTAGCCTTGTGTATTGACTATTTCCAGCCATTCCATTGTCGATAGCATAATCTGCTATTGCATATTATTGAAAATAATATATACTTGACGATATTACAATGTTTCATTGCTTTCCAAATAACTGCCAAAACCTTTTTGATTTCTTATAAAATTAGACACTTTGACTTCACAAGCTCCTAGCGTTACCATATGGCCTATATTTCAAAAAGTACTACTCAGATATTTTTGGAATAAAATATTTTCGTTTCAGGGAGTCATTTTTTACAGTTATTTAAGAAAAAATATCGAAATTTGAAAAAATACATAATTCAGGCGTTAATGGGTTAATGAAGCGTTGTAAACAATAGTGTGTAATTACGTGTTTTTAGTGTAGATTTTTCAACTGTCTTAATTTTTGTAGCTTATATACTTACTTCTAAGCAAACAAGGTAAGATAATAATTTAGAACTTTTTTTTAACTAGTTTTTCAGATTTTGGTTGGAATGTCAGCTATTGGCTTACTATGTTATGTTTATGCTAAGCCAATGCCTGACATAGGTGTCAACCAATGAGAAAATCACAAGTCATGCAAAAATGATCTCCAAAATAAACCTTATAACTTATAATGGGTACAAATTTCACGTCAATGGGTTAAATATTTCCAACGCCTGACACCCCTGTCAGCCATTGGCTATACAATGTGTCAGCTATTGATCACATTTGGCACTGACTATGGCTGACCTGGGAGTACTGTCGTTAAGAGCATCAGAACATGTATAGATTTGTCGCTCAACGATTCTGAGCCACGTCTTCTTGTCGAAAGCGCTGAACACGACCAATTACTACTATTACGATCTTTAAAAGTTTACAATGTCAAATTAAATTCAATTGTTCAAAATCAGTTCCAAGATGTGAAGAAACGACTCTAGAGAATTTATGCGGTCTGTCAGAGGAAGAGAAGAAACAGTATTTTTAGAAGAAAAAAAAAAGAGAAAGATAGGGAGAAGAAAAGAGGGAGCGGAATAGAAGAACAATAAATAGAAAATATTAAATGAGAAAAAAACAGTTGGAGTTAAATAAAATGGGAATACATTTACGAGAATCAATATTATCATAGAAAAATAAAAGAAATAGGTAAATAAAAGTGAACATTATTTGTAGCATAATGAACAAATAATAATTTACAAAATTGGAAACCCACAGTTTTCTACTCAAGAACAAATTACTACATGTTCCAGAAATGAGAATGTATGAATAAATAAACATTTCTACATACAATATCACTTGTGTTTTCGTTTCTAAAAATTGCTGTGACAATTTTTATAGGGTGTCAGGTTTTGGGCTTCTCAGATTCAGGCTAAGGGTCTAGTCAAAAATCACTATGTCAGTTACTGGATAAAAAAATATAAATTTTAAAATATTGTTTACAAAAAAATGTATTGAAGATTTGATTTGGGTTGCAGGTAATTATTTGCAGTGATGTCTTTCCTACTTATTTCATATTAAGAATCATCAATAAAATTTCAAACCTAGCTGCCAAGGTCACAGCGATTTGGTGCGTAAAATTTGGCGGGAATAATATCATGCCGGGACATGCACGAAGTGACCTATCACTGTGCGTATAATTTGGCGGGAAGTTAATATCCATCACGCGCGATTCTGCGCGAAGTAGACCAGTTAGGGTGCGCGTGAAATGTAGTCGGAAAACACCAGAAAACCACGTATCGCTGCCCCGAGGATTTTTAATATCACGGTGGTCACGCATTATTCAGAAAGAGTTTGAAATAACATCGCGAATATTATGCAAAAAGTCTTAATACGTAACGCGAGAACAGACTTAAGGAATGTCCTACGAGGTAGAGTTACAGAACAACGCATTTTTTGTGGTTTAGAAGTTGAAAAAGAGAAATAATGCATTTTTTGTTAGAATCCTAGATGCCAGTAGATGCATGTTATATCCGACCTCAAGCATCACCTTGATCATAACCTTGTTTTTACCCTTGATTCTGTTTACTGTTGGATATTATGTTCTCATTCTCTATTGTTCAAGATGCTTACTACACAGATATCATTTACCATTGTATATTGTTCTAGAATGATTACTAGAACATATCATATTCCTTTTGAGTATTGTTAAAACTTGCTTACTGCAAGAATTGCAGAACTTGATCTTCCCTTTGTCTTTATATTCTTTTCCCATGAGAACCACAACACCTCAGCATAACAGATCTGTATAAATAGGACCTAGTAAAGTAAGAGTGTTAATTCTAGTCTTGTCTGTAGTCTAAGCCGAAACTCTGTAACTCGCGTTACTCGAATAAAAGTTTTTTAAAAAGTCTTCGTCTTCACGTCGCCCGTAACAATTTGGTGTCAGAAGTGGGATCCTCGATAAAAGGGTCTTCAACGAGGGAGATCCGGAGGCACTTAGAAGGACAGTCTCCTCGGGGGTCACCACACCACTACGATTGGAGCCAGCTGAAAAGGGTCTTCGACAGGAAGATCCGGAGGCACTAAGAAGGACAGTCTCCTGAGGCCAGCATCCAGCAACAACAACAGCATCAACGACATCCAGCGAGCATGAAGTTACTTCTATTGTAAGTGAAAAACTTGAAGTGAATTTTATTTGTGATTTTTTTTGAACTTTCTACGTTGCTATTATTGAACTTTCTACGTTATAACGATATTACCTTTTCATTTCAACATGCCGAATAACGAAGCTATAAACTCTAATGTAAACAATGAAGCAAACGCTTCAAATAACGACGAAGTACCATTTAAATTAAGCGAAATATTTTCTATCATCCCTGAATACGATGGGGATCAAATCAATTTAAATACTTTTATCATTGCATGTGATAGGGCCATGCAAATGACTGTTGGCGACCAAGCCATTTTACTTGTTATAAAAATTAAAAATCAATTAAAGGGACGTGCAGCCCAACTCATTAATTCAAGAGATTTGAGTACCTGGCGCGAAATCAAACAATTACTTAACGTTCATTTCGGAGATCCTCGCGATCTAACTTCATTAATTCAAGATTTACAAAGAATGTGTCAATCCCAAAATGAAAATGCTTTGACTTTTGTAGGCAGAGTTCAAACTCACTGCTCGAAAATGTATGCCGCAATAGGAAAACAAAGCCTTCTCACTAGGGAACAAAAAGAATCGCAAGCTACATTAATCGATAGCATGTGTTTAAATACAGTTTTGACAGGTCTAGAACCAAGAATAGGGCAACTAATTCGTGCTAGCAATCCACCAAACATGATGGATGCTATAGCTTTAATTAAGAGAGAATTGCAACTTTCTTATTTTAAAAATCAAAAATTTCAGAGGCAAAATCGTGTACCAGTCTTCAATAATAATGTCAAAAGAACCAGTAATAATTTTCCAAAATTTTGTAATTATTGCAAAAGAAATGGACATACTATCAATGAATGTCGAACTAAAAATCAAAATAATTATTACAGAAATGGTCCAAATCCTTCTAGCTTCTCTAACAATTTCCAAAATAACTCCCAAAGAAATAATTTCTCCCAAAATAGGTTCCATCAAAGACCATCTTTTCCTCAGCAAAATAATTTTCAAACTCCTTCTTTCCAACCTAGGAACCACCCTCAAAACTTCCAACCAAGAAATCAACCTCCTAGAAATTTTTCTAATAATGCTCCAAGAAATAACTTCCCCAGAACTTTTAATAATAATTCAGGTTTCCAGCCTTCTAATCAAAATTTTACTCCTAGATTCCCAAATTCAAATCCAAATAACCAAAATAGAACTCCCCAACAACATTATCTGGGCCAAAGCGAAAATTTTCAATTAACAGCCTCGGACCAGAATCCTATTCCCAACTTCAAGAATCTTGGTATGACCAATACGGACCAAACGTTTGCATAAATACCGTTGACAATAGCAATCTATATTATATTAAAGATAATACCGATAAGTACAAAATTTTAATTGACACAGGAGCTGGTATTTCAATTTTCAAACCAGAGACGGTTCAGCAATTTTTAAATCGATGTCCAGAAAATTTTCAAATTAAAGGTATTTCTGGCCAATCAATTCCTATTACTGAAGCGGTATTTGTTTCTTTTACGGGTCCTCTTTCTCCCCATAAAGTTTATATTTGCGATCTAGATATAGGATTCGACGGAATTTTAGGCGCTGACTTTCTAGAAAGGTACGGTGCAATAGTAGATTTTAGGAATAAACAATTAATTACGTACTATAAGATACACGAATTACTTAAAGACGGAGATGAATTAAACGAGTTAACGAATAATAATGATAATAATAATCGAGTCGTTTATAAAAGACAAGTTAATGTTGACGAAAGGTACGACAGCCTCCATATAAACGCTTATGAACGAAATAATAATAATAATGATTACACGGAAAATATAAATAATTTTGAAAGCGAAAATACGAGTTATAATATAAATCAGGTTACGATAGAACCGCGTTGCGAAAAAATATGCAAGTTTCATACGAATAAATATACGAATAAAGAAATGATTTTATGCGCACAACGAGTAGAAAAGGTATACGTGCCAAATGCTACAGTAAAAATAAACGAAGACGGTAATTTTTATACGACAATATTAAACGCTAATGCCATAACAAAGGATATTTGTTTCGAAGAATTTGAATTTGAGCCTTACATTAAAGAAACGAACACTAGTACTAATATAATTTGGAATTTTAATAAAACGAAAAGCAGAGTAGAAGAAATAAAAGAATCATTAAGGCTAGAACATTTAAACGAAGAAGAAAAAGAATTAATTACTAATTTATGTTTGAATTTTGAAGATATATTTTACTTTGACGGAGATTTCTTAAGTTTTACTAATGAAATAAAACATACTATCGATACAGGCGACGCTAAGCCAATTTTTACTAAATCTTATCGATATCCACAAGTTCACAAGGAAGAAGTAAAAACACAAATTAATAAAATGCTTTCTCAAGGAATAATTAGACCTTCTGTTTCACCATGGTCGTCCCCAGTATGGGTCGTTCCAAAAAAATTAGACGCTTCAGGCAAACAAAAATGGAGAATCGTAATTGATTATCGGAAATTAAATGAACTAACAGTTAATGACAGGTATCCACTGCCTAATATTTCAGATATATTAGATCAGTTGGGTAATTGCCATTATTTTACTACTTTAGATTTGGCTTCTGGTTTTCAACAAATTGAAATGAATCCAGAAGACATTTCGAAAACTGCTTTTTCCGTTGAAAATGGACATTTCGAATATTTACGTATGCCCTTTGGCCTTCGTAATGCGCCCTCAACCTTTCAGAGGGTTATGGATAATATACTAATGGGGATACAAAACGAAAAGTGCTTAGTTTACATGGACGACATTATTATTTATTCTTCGACAATTAATGAACATATCTCTCGTATTACTGAAGTTTTTCAAAGATTAAGAAATTCAAATCTAAAAATACAGCCAGATAAGTGTGAATTCTTACGAAAAGAAGTAATCTATTTAGGGCATGTTATTACACCTGAAGGGGTTAAACCAAATCCACAAAAGGTACAAGCTGTTATCGATTTTCCTCAACCTGCCAATACTAAACAAATTAAACAATTTTTGGGTCTTACTGGTTACTACAGGAAGTTTATTCCAAATTTCGCAAAAATGACAAAGCCTTTAACTCGACTTTTAAGAAAAGACGTACCATTTATTTTTCATAAAGATTGTCGTGAATCTTTCGAACAACTTAAAAATGCATTAATAACTTCACCAATTCTAATATATCCTAATTTTGAAAAAGAATTTGTTTTAACTACAGATGCAAGCGCTTTTGCTGTAGGCGCGGTACTTTCGCAAGGACCTGTTGGAAATGATCTTCCCATAGCATACTTTTCAAGAACCTTAAGTCCAGCAGAAATGAAATATAGCGTTATAGAGAAAGAACTATTGGCAATAATTGCTGCCGTAAAAAACTATAGACCTTATCTTTTCGGACGAAAATTCTTATTGGTTACAGATCATAGACCTTTAACCTGGCTTTTCTCAATAAAAGATCCCGGTAGTCGTTTAGCACGTTGGCGACTTAAATTAGAAGAATATAATTATCAAATAATTTATAAACCTGGAAAAATTAATCGAAATGCCGATGCTTTATCTCGAATCAAAATCAATCATATAAAAGAAGCTGTTTCCTTTCATACTTCCCTAGACGAACCATCTACTTCCCATGATAATCCTCAAGACATTGACCCGCCTATTGACAATAATGAGACTGACGAAATTGCTATAATCTGTAATGAATTTGACAGATTTTTTGATCTATACAAGACGACTTCAATGATCGACTATTCTAAAATCCAATACACAAATAATCAACTTTTAGACAAAACACACAAAGACATTGTACTAATTTTTCAACAAGACAAATTAACAGACCTTCACGAAAAAGTTATTGATGATTTACTTGAGCTAAATCCTGATTTTAACTATAATAAAGCAAATGTTCTTTCCAGTCAAACCGTAGCTAAAAGAAAATACTATATAATTCCTGTTCCTTTTAATTTTGAAACCGCAATACAAGTACTCTTCATATCTCTTTATTACAGTAAAGGTATATTCGAAGAAAATAAAACTTATTACATTGAAAACAATCCAGATTTTCCAATTTTAGAAATGTTTAATTTTTTGTTCTCAGATAAAAATTTCCAACTAACAATTTGTCAGAACATTGTGACTATACCAGACGAAGACCAAATACCTATAATAATAGATCAATTTCATTCAGGCAAGACAAACTTACATCGAGGAATAAACGAAACAATTAGACGTATTAAACAAAAATATAACTGGACAGGACTAACTAAAGACGTCGAAACATTTATTCGGCAGTGCGAAATCTGCCAAAAGACAAAAATTTGTAGACAAAACTTGGACAGTCCCTTAGTTATTACCGAAACTCCTAAAACTCCTTTCGAAAGAATAAATATCGACATCCTAGAAATCCCAGTAAAAAATAATATCCTTACCATAAGAGACGAACTAACAAAATTTACCCAAGCTTATGCACTTCCTAATAAAACAGCGAGATCTGTAGTAGACGCTCTTTTACTCTATTTTCAACATTTTGGAACTCCCTTAAGAATCCATTGCGATGTAGGTAAAGAATTTAATAATCAATTAATGAAAGATCTTTGTAAATTATACAATATAAAATTAACTTTCTCTAGTGTTAGTCATCCGCAATCAAATGGCTCCTTAGAAAGATTTCATGCCACCTTAACTGAAATGATACGCGCGTGTAGTACAGAAAACCCTAACGAACACCCATTTCAAATGCTCCCTTAGGCTTGTATAGCATATAACAATTCTATAAATAAAACACACGGCTTTACTCCTTACGAATTGCTATTTGGTCACACCTCGTCTCGACCTCCAGAAGTTTTGTATAATCAGCAAGAATTAATCTCTAAGTACGTTCGCGATTTAAACAATAAAATAAAGCATTATTATGAAGTGGCAAGAAAGCGTACGGATATGCGCAAACAAAAGGCGAAACAGCGATTTGATACACACGTTTCGGAGCAGCGACAATTTCGCGTAGGAGAAAAGGTTTATGTCAAGGAGTCCCAAATAAAAAATAAACTAGCTAACAAATTTAATGGACCCTATAAAATTAAAGAAATTTATACGAATTCAGCTTTGCTACATAACCCAATTACTAACCAAACTACAAAAATGAATTTTGATATGCTAAAGAAATGTCACGAATTACAGGAAGAAGAACTAACGGTTAAAGAATTCTTTTATACTCTAGATCGAAAAATCCCTATTGAAAATAATAACGTTTCCATTGAACTGGGCAATTTATTTGATGCCCCTGAAAATATTTCCTTAGCCCACTGTGTATCTAAAGACTTAGAAATGAATGCAGGAATTGCAAAAGAATTTAAGAATAAATTTGGACACGCAGATGAACTAAAAAATCAAAATAAGTCAATTGGTCAAATAGCAGTACTTCAACTTCCGACAAGAAATATTTATTATTTAATAACTAAAGAATTTTTCTATTATAAACCAACTTATGCTAATTTATTTAATTGCTTAAAGGAATTACGAACAATTTGTCTCGAGAGCACTGATGAAAAAGATAAAATTATAGCTATACCCAAGTTAGCTTGTGGATTAGACAAATTAGATTGGGATACAGTTCTCCCTATGATCAAATATATTTTCAAAAATACTGATATTAAAATAATTTGTTATATCGAACCAAGTTCCTAATTCTGAAACTTCGTTACAGATTTTCTTTGTTCGCTACCGCTATGGCACAATATACACTGCGACCAATTAATAACACCATAGGCGTGTTCTATCAAGAGCAATCCGGACTCAAAATTTCTAATGACAAGTGGAGTTTATTGGTATATAAAGACATTTCATCTCTAAAAACAACGTTCGAAAATAATAATAAAATTTTAGAAAATATGCAATTTATAATTCAACCAAAAGACGTACGAATGGCCGCCTTTCTAAGCGAAGTTAAGTCACATCTCACTTTACTAAATCAACTTTCCGAAAACATTGCGCTCAAATTTGAAGAATTAGCTATTGATGTAAGAAGATATAAAAGAGGTTTAATTAATGGTTTAGGGTCAGTTTGGAAATTTATTACCGGAAATTTAGACGCTTCAGACGGACAGTATTATAACGATTGTATCGACAAAATTAACAGAGACGAACACGAATTAGAAAAATTAATGAAAAAACAAATTTTAGTAACTACTTCAGTTATCAAAAATTTTAATGACTCTATCAACAAATTACAAATTGATGAAATTACTTTTAATAATGACATAAAACAAATCGAAAATTACATTTATAACATTTCTGATAATTTTAATTATTACACTGCAAAATTACAAGTTTTAGAGAAGCAATTTAAATGACATTCTAAACTCTATTACTTTTGCAAAACTACATATCATTCACACGTCAGTTATAACTCCTGAAGACCTAGTTCATCATTTGCAAATAATCGCTCAAACTTTAAACAAAAATAATTTGCCCTTAACTCCTCAACTTCTAAATGTTGCAACTTATCTTGATTTTATAGAACTAAAGGTTTTTCAAACAGAAAATAGACTTGTTTTTATATTAGATATTCCTTTAGTAGAACCTCAATGGTATACTCTTTATAGAATTTATCCTATTCCAATTTTCGACAATAAAACTGGATTTTATCACATGGTATCCACTGATACTAAATTTGTAGCAAAAAGCGATGACCCAACTCTCTATGTAATTCTCTATGATATAAAAAATTGTAAAGAACTAGCATTTGATTTAATAATGTGCAAAGATTTATATCCTACTCCTATTGAC
This sequence comes from Pseudeuparius sepicola, assembly GCA_963920635.1. Classification (NCBI taxonomy): domain Eukaryota; kingdom Metazoa; phylum Arthropoda; class Insecta; order Coleoptera; family Anthribidae; genus Pseudeuparius; species Pseudeuparius sepicola. Next base: position 40,428,514 of record OY987301.1, on the reverse strand, counting down.
TCACATTCAAGATGTGAAGCTCAATTATTAGAGGTAAAAACCCATTTACCTAATACTTGTGACATAGTCACAATTTCAATTGAAAGTTACACCGTACAATTGATTCAAGAGAATCAATGGTTAATAATTTTAAGTGAAATATTTCCTATAACTATTAAGTGCAAAAATCAAAATCCTTTGACTATAATGCTAGACAAAACTTCAATTTTAACGTTAAAATCTGAATGCATTGCTTATATTGGAAGTACTAAAATTCAAACGAAAAATTTAAATAAATCGAATCAAACCTATAAATTTCACCCAATTAATATACCATTTTAATGTTGCAAAGAAACTCCAAATAAACTAAAATATCCTGACTTAAAACCTTTACAACTAAATAAATTTAATTATGACGATTTAAATGTCGCAAAGCATAAATTAGACGAATATGCAAAGGATCTTGATAATATTATTAACGAACCAACTGTAAATAAGTATACGCCAATATTGACATATCTATCCATTACTTTAATCATACTTTTAATTATTGTGTACTTTTATTTTAAATGTAAAAAGTCTAGGAACATTAAAATAGGCATTATTACTACTAACAACGGAGACGATCCTCCACAACCTCCTAGAACTCGAAATCACGTTTTTCAAAATTTAAGAAAATTTGTTACTGTCAAAAGAAGACCTTCATATAGATTGGACGAACCTCGCGAAGAAGAAGAAATTGAACTAAATTCTAATACTAAAACATATGCCTAATTTAATGTCAAAATTTGTTAACACAAATTTTTAATATAAGGGGGAAGGTGTTATATCCGACCTCAAGCATCACCTTGATCATAACCTTGTTTTTACCCTTGATTCTGTTTACTGTTGGATATTATGTTCTCATTCTCTATTGTTCAAGATGCTTACTACACAGATATCATTTACCATTGTATATTGTTCTAGAATGATTACTAGAACATATCATATTCCTTTTGAGTATTGTTAAAACTTGCTTACTGCAAGAATTGCAGAATTTGATCTTCCCTTTGTCTTTATATTCTTTTCCCATGAGAACCACAACACCTCAGCATAACAGATCTGTATAAATAGGACCTAGTAAAGTAAGAGTGTTAATTCTAGTCTTGTCTGTAGTCTAAGCCGAAACTCTGTAACTCGCGTTACTCGAATAAAAGTTTTTTAAAAAGTCTTCGTCTTCACGTCGCCCGTAACATGCATTATAATAGAAAAGAGAAATCCTGTGTAGGGGATAGCTAGGTATAAGAAACACTTGCTAGCAGCGTATACCAGTTGAAATTTAACTACACAAAATCCAGTCTCAATGTGATCGTCACGCCAAGATGATATGACCCATGCAATGGAGGATGAAAAATTGGAACGAGAAGTTACGCCGACGTAGGATTCATTCGGAAGAAACTCAGGTTCAACACAAAAATCCATCAAAAAGTATGTTAATTTACAATACAAATATAATTGATTTTTTTTTTCATTTTCTTCCCACTTCAAGCCGGTCCCCCCTTATATTGAATTAATATATTATATATCGAAGACCTATATAGGACGAGCTGAGAACTTCAGAAACAAGTGCAAATAAACCTGAGGAAGAGTCCAAGACTACATCCAAAGAGGAGTGTCCAAATTGCAGATGATGACGATGACACTGCCTTTTTTACAACGAATGCAAAGCAACTTCTATAGTTATACGTTTTCGAGACTACATCGTCTGAAATCTATTTAAATGTAAGGAATTATTTTACTTAAATAAATAGCCTAACAAAGGGTTATCCCGCAATTAGTTCAATGTTGTTAGTAGACGGAAAGGGTTTACTGACAAACTACCCGTTGAGCTGCACCTTCCAGGCTAGTCTTTTAGTGGCCCCGATACAAAATTCGAGAATATGCTTTCAAATAAAATAAAACATAAACTGGCAATACTGGACAACAGTAGACGGTGGTGCATGGCTGCGTGCGCCATGGATTAGGAGAATAGGGGATTCCCAGAGTCTCTGAATAGATTAGTACTAATTTGTATTTGAAGATTTATTCATTATTTTTATGAAAGGTTCAGTTAGGCAAATGGCGCGTAGAAATATTTTCCATACCTACTGGCAATTCCAAAGGTGTCGTCAGGCCAGGCGAAGAATGTGTAGGAATATATCCGTAATAGATAATAAGAAATCAAATAAGTATAGGGAAGGGATAGGTATAAATGCGGGTAAGAATATTCAGCTATTATTATAATTAATATTTTTAAAAGTTTTAATGTTAAATGTGTTCAACTTAAACCTTTTTCAGTTTTTTTATTAAAAACCATTTAACAATAGTAGGTTTTTTAAACCTTAAAGCTATTTCACTTCAACAGCCACTGGCATAACCTCTCCAGGGTCGGGTCTAGGCGGGTGCAAACGGTGCGGCGTACGCGGCCTGCGTTTTGACTGGCCCCGCGCCTTCGAGTCCAGTGTACAGGGTTATCCAGTCAGTAGGGTATTTAAAAGGGCGGGGCCGAAACTATTTCAGAATTTGAAAATATTCACTGCAGCTTGAAAATCTGAAGATATTGGGATTTCCTAAGGCTAATTTTAAGTAATTTTCCTTAGCATTTCTAAAAAATTTCGCCTGCGGCGCATTTTACAGAATTATTTTTATTTTAAATGCACTTGTTTGAAAGAAATTGACAAAAATTGTCCCTCCCCACCCGAAATTAATTTCTACATATATACGTCACTGAAGCAATTTAAAAAAATTCAAAAGTGACCTGCAAAAAATATACCTACCGTTCTAGTATGGCGTATCAATTTTCAAAAATTTGTTCTTAATGGATAAAATAATTCCTTGCCGGAGCCCCGCATTTTCATCCGGCACCCAGCCCCACAAAACCTTGAGCCGATCCTGAGCCCTCCAATTTTCGCTAGATACGGCCCTACTGCGTTCGGAGATCAATTTGTAATATTATTAAAACATTGGGTACTTTAATGAACACAACACATAATATAGAGCTACAGATCGGTGGCAGCGGCATCCAATTTAAGAGAAAATAGCGTCGCTTTCCAGCAACTATAGATATTCCAGGTCCGTACCAGGGGCGGGCGCGGGCCGACCGTGATTTTTGTATTCCACCCGGCCGCAATATGTTTGTCGATTTTCCCGCGGCCCAGCCTTATAGTTTACGTGACGTTATTAGAAGGTGAGGCTGTTTATCATCCCCGTGTCAGTGGGAAGTAATACCCCCGCCGCTTCGTACACTTTACTGTCTGGCCGCCGAGTCGGGCGGGCGCTGAGTTATAGGGGTCACTTTATTTTTAATGTCCCTCCGGCCGAAGCCGGGCAGGGTTTGGGGAAGTTTGGGCGGTTGGGCGCCTGCATTTTTAACTGAATTGCCGAATTTGTAATTATGACAGACGTTCGGTCGAAATTATGGCAAGTAGGTATATTATTATGTAAAGCCGGTACCTAAGTACTTATCAAAGTGGGGGTTTCTAACTTTTGTGACCAGAACATTTAGTAACTGTTTTAGCTTTTTAAAAACTCAAAAATATTATTTCCATTTTTTCGGTATGGGCCGATTCACTAGGAATGCAGGTACCTACGTGATGTGCCAAACTCGACACCCCGGGCTTATTATTGGAAAACGCAACTCGATATGGAAAAATCTAAGTAACCTGATTTTTTACGGATGTTATTATGTAACAAAAGATTTTCCCATTAGTGCGTGGTCGGAGCTTATCTCCTAGAGTTTGTAAGATATCATCTTGATTTCTTTTACGATAGTGGGGGGCAACCAGAGGCACATTTTAAAGATAGTTTTGATTTCCAGCGATCACATGATACAATTTCTAACTAAAGTTACTTTTTTAATGGAACACCACCAATATATTTTTTTAAATTTTGGATAGCCCTTATCACTATCAATCAAACGATATTGGAAATGGTTGGTCAGAACTAATTCAAACGGAAAAAACTGGCCTTAGCTCGTATTCCCTGTGTTGTAGTTTGTTCTGAAATTAAACATATTGTTTCGCCGGAAATCGGATTTTAAAGAAATTTGAAGCTGTCTTTGAGAGCAAAATTATTAACTGGCTGATTTTTGTTATACTTTGTAAGTGGAAACTAAGTCTTGTTAAATTTTTTGAAATTAAACAAAAATTGATAACGGAAGTATTTTTTCTTTAAAAATAAATAAATAAAATAATTTTGCTCCTCCTATACAAATGACAAGTGACAGTTAACATAGTGAGGTAGTATATGTATATGCACCGTAAATAAATGTTTAATTGTGCCCTATATGATTCAATACAGTTAGGTATATTGTAAAAAGTTTAAAAAATAGTTAAGTAATATTTTTGCTCTACCGATACAAATGACAAATGACAGTTGACCTACATGCGCCCTAAATAAATGCCTAATTGTTAAGTGGCAGTTGATCTATATGCGCCGTAAATAAATGTTTAATTTCGCTATATATGATTCAATATAGTTACATTGTAAAAAGTGAAACAAACAAAAAACAGTTAATATTTTTGCCTATTCTATACCAATGAAAAGTGACAGCTGACGTACATGCGGCTCAGATAAATGTTTAATTTTGTATAAGTTACATTCTATTTGTAAAAGGGAATGATCATCTGCAATAAAAACGTAGTTAATATTTTTGCTTTTGCCGAAATAGAAAATTATCCGATTTTTATCTTTCTTTGTCGATCTAAGTTACTTCCATATTCTTAAAATGTTTAATTTCTTAATATGTTAGCAAGGGAAGTTTTTTACCTAAAGAGTCTAAAAAAATCCAGTTAACATTTTTGCTCGAAATTTCTAACGAAAAATAGGTGTTTTTTGAGGTAACTCAAGATTCCGTTTTTTTCAAAATGTTTAATTTTTGGTTTCTATCAACGTATTTACTTATAACCTTGATATGGTAAAACAAAATTGCAGTTAATATTTTTGTCTAGGTCAAATTCTATTTTCCCTGGCCTAAAGGGGGGGTTTCCAGGCCCTGGTTCTACCTGAAAAAATTAAGTAGTTGTCAATTTTAAATTTGATTGTATTGTCAGTCGTCAATAATTTAATTATTGATTTAATATTCAGAAAGTTACATCTGCGAGTATCCTTATCTCTGGACAGGTGGTAGGGTGAAGACATTGGGAGAGATTGATAGGAATGTTGAAATGTCTGTTAAGAAAAGTTTTGGGAAAAGCGCTTTTGTCTTATGACGAACTCTCAACTATTCTTTGTGAATGTGAATCTGTTTTAAATGCTAGACCTTTGACTTATATAACTGAAGATGAAGAAGATTTACAACCGATAACACCAGCTATGTTTCTACAAGACACAACAGAAATGCAAGTGCCAGAAGTTGAATAACTAGAGAGAATGAAGCACAGAAGAAGATTCTTATACCGGAAGAAACTTTTAGAAAGTTTAAAAGCAAGATTTAGGTTGGAGTGTCTAGGGAACTTGAAAATGAAGAAATTCAAAGGCAAAACTGGTCGTGTAAAAGAAGGAGACGATGTGCTGTTAGAAAAAGATGTTTGTAAAAGAACAGATGGGCCTCTTGCAAGAATTGAAAAGATATACCCCGGAAAAGATGGAAATGTGCGTTTAGTAGAAGTGAGAACTTCAGAAGGAACATTTTTGAGACCTATTCAGAAACTCTTTCCTTTGGAAGTCGACACAGGTCAAGATTTGATATATACACAAAAAGAGAAGAAAGAATACGCGTCAATAAAGGACACCACAAAGCCATAAAGTTTGCCACTGACCACAAAATATGGCAGAAGAATCAAAGTACCTGATAGATTAAGCTATTGATCTTGAATAACTTGGATTTTCAAGCCTCAAGGTGGGAGAATGTTGTAGTCTACCTATTATTTGTTCTACCTGAAAAAATCAAGTTGTCAAGTTTAATTTTGATTGTATTGTCAGTCATCACTAATTTAATAAAATATAATATTCAGAAAGTTATATCTGCGAGTATCCTTATTTCTGGACACTGCTACCACTGGTAAGTGGTAGGGTGAAGACACCCTGTATAAGAGAAGATATAAAAAAAAAAGGTCTGTCTACTAAAAAATAGCAGTAGTTTTAATTATCGAATTTGCACTTTTGCAAAAATAACGTTTCTTCTCTCAAAAAAATAAAAGTAGTCGCTTAGGACCCTTCAGGATCGGCTGCAGGTCCCAGCGGGCGCTGGTAGTTCGTTGTCGCACACTGAAAGCAGGTAAGGGATCCAGAATTGAAGAAGAAGGGCGTCGGGTTCGTAACAAGGCATTATTCACCATAGAGACAACATCTTGGCGGCGGTGACTCAGGCTTGGAGGAGGTAGCGTTCGTGACGGAAAGGCGTGAGAGCGTTTCTAACCAAGTGACGCGTGGAGCTGCGCGTCGAGACGAATCGCTCAGTTCTTGGTACCAATCTAGGATAACACCAACAGCCCGTGATAGGTCGCCAGAGACTCGAGACGCAGGCCCGGTAACCTATCACCCATTCTCTAACTTCCCAGTACCTATATGTTCTTTATTCAGATCCAAGTGGCGGCCAGGAAATCTATTGATCCACTGGATGCCTTGGCCACAGAAAATATATTCAGAACAGAGAGCCCCTTAATAACATCTGTCAAATGGACTCCAACTTTGAAGCTTAATATTTTCCAAATGCATTGATATTGAGGTCCACTATTAAATGTTGGCTAATCTACGAATTGGGAAGATTATATTCAGGGAAAATATCATTTCATAAGAAATGCAATCTGCTTGTTGTCCATTTGACAGGTATCGTTAAGGAGCTTTCTGTTGTGGAACTATATTTTCTGTGCCTTGGCGGTCAAAGCTCCGAAATTTACACCTGAATTATTGTTTATGTCACCAATTTGATGACCAACTTTTCGGCCGGTATTTTAATTATTGCTTCGATTGCGAATATTGATTTATTCTGAGTTGGCATGTGTTTGTCAATAAATCCTTTCTATTTGTAAAATTATTAGTTCAGTCATTTAGTTAATAGATGTCCTTACTTTTCAGCTTATTCAACTTACTCCAGAGATGTCGCTTTCCTTTTATAAATTCAAACTTTAGTCAGGGCCTGGAAACTACCTCTTGTACTTAGCACAGCCTTTCCAATAGTTTGTACTTAGCTATGGCTTAAGGGCGGAAATTATTTTAATTTGTGGCCTTGCGTTTGACATGTTTTGCTTGTGATTCTAGGTTCGTTTTATTTATAGTTCTTCATGTATTGTTTCATATTTTCTGCATTTTTTAGTGTTTTTTTATTCATTTATATATTTATCGTTAGTTTCATATACATATTATTTGGTTTGGTTTTTTTAAATGGTTTTGGTTGTGAAGAAGGACGACGCGACGGTCGAAAATGGAAATGCATATTTTTCCCAAAGACGAAACGGTAAGTAAAATATCTCGATTTTATTGTGATAAAACAAACTCTGCTATTTTTACAGCTTTGTAGACTGGGTCTGAAAAAAATGGGAACAAAAAATTAAATGATCTTCCCCTTCAATCACTAAGAAGATGCTACAGGGTTTGTGACATGCATTTTATGCCACATTTTATACATGTACATTCCAAGGAGGCAAATGGTCAAACTCTAGGATTAAGAGAGATTCTGTATCTTTATTTTGCCCACAGTTTGCATTGGTAAGAAGTATTACAAATGCTGTTTATTTCTTCAAACGTTGTGACTTGGGGCACGTGTATGTGCCGCTATGTTTACCACACAGGGAGTCTAAAATTAGTAATGCATACTAAAATTAATGATATATTTTTCGAAAAAAAAAACAGACCTAGGTAATTAAAAAAATCAAATGTCCCTTCTTGTTGCATTCGGCAGCGCCTTAATTACTTATTTTGATTTTTTCTGAAAAATGTAACAGAGTACCAGCTAGCGTTCCTGCAGTAGTAAAATTAACGGCAAGTTGTCCTACCTTGGATTTACCTTATCGTTCGGGCTTCGTGTTCAAGATTGTTAAAAGATTTCTAAAAATTCAATTCTATCTGTAATAGGTTGCCTACTGTGAATTTTTTTATACTCCAAAAATCCTAGAAATCGTATTAGTAATTTTTTATATTAGATATTTTATCTTTTTTTATACCTTTTTAATAAATTACTAAAATTATATCTAGGATTCTACGAGTATCATACCCAGTGCTCCATGAAAGACTAATAATAATTATTATTTATTATTTTCTACAGATTCACCGAGAAATTCATCCAAGGATTTACCCAATCCACTAATAGCTAGTGGGTACCTATTAGTTGAGAGTCCTCTGCAGCTGAACCATCAATACTTGGAAACATTTCTTCACCGGAAAAGCAAAAAAAGTATATAGATTTTAGATTTTATCTATTTAAACAATACATTTCTTTCTTAATTTACTTATAAATAACCTTAAGGAGATTAAAATGTATTATTCACATATAATTTTTGCTTTCATTATACCTATCCTAATATTGTCACTATCGCGTTTAAATTTTATAACTCGACATAGACATAGATATTATTTTTTATCATAGGTCTATGTGGAGTTATACAATTAAAAGTGTTTTAAAAATTGTAAGTATAATAACTATAAATGATTTCAAATTTCTCGCTTAAATAGTCTAGCTTGTACTTAGGGGGGCGTATGGCATACAAAAATTATAGGGAGTTGCCTATTTATCCCTATATATAAATCCTTTATCTATGACTTTAGTTTTAATAACTTCCACAAACTGTCACTTCGTGACAATATGTATAATATATTTTTTAAATAATGTTTTAATAACAGAAACAAGCTATTAAAGCATTACACTATTACTTAAAAGTAGAGACTGATTTTTTATTAAGATAGTGCAGAATGGACAAGTATACTTAGGAATAAAAAATATTTTTTTTTTCATTGGAATTTGTAAAACATGTCTAGATAATCACGGAACCCCACCAACAGATTTTTTTGTCCATTAGTTTGCTCAAAAATTGAAAAAAACGGTCGCAAAAGTAGGGAATGTGACGTCACGATCCCTAATTTCAATAAGTACCTGCTATTTTATTAGTAGTTATTTCGTCTTTTTTTATATAACCAAGCATTCCCAGATAAATTATTGGATCCAGCTTTTATACGCCTGGTGAGAAATAATCAAATTTCCAAGCATTTCAATGAAATATTTGGATTTTACCGATCCCATTCTGAACTTATTAGACGCCCCCCATAAAATATAACAGATGACATACGAGTCGATTGTTTAAGGATAATCAGCGGCAACACCGCATTTTGCAGTTGACATTGTGTTTTGTGTTTTGTGCGTTTATTTATAACCTCACTTTCGTAGACGGGAACTTAATCATTTCTGTTCTCAGTTTGGTTATAAGAATCTGGCTGTGAATACTTTATTTTTTCGGATTATAATGAAGACAAGTTTTGTTAAAGCTTGTTCTGGTCACTACTTGCTTTGGTGTGTCAAGTTATTAATACAAACTGCGAGCAAAACCTGGAAAAATTAAGAGGAAGGTATGTTGTTTATTTGATTACTGTTGTAATATTATGATTATATACGTAGCTGTGAATGCTCCCTTTAGGTCAACTAGAGAATTGACTTATGGATATGTGCAGAAGAAAGGACAAAATAATAATGAATGCAGGGTTAAGGCAAAAATAACCCCGACCCCGTTAACAAGAACAATAATTATAATGTCATTGTGGTTACCAATGCATAAAGATATTCGGTTGTGGAATGTGTAAAATGTGTTGTGATTGCCCAACATAAGTAAATTAGTCCTAAATTATGCACATGCAGCATTACGTTTCTCGAGACGGCAACGAAATCAGAATCAAGAATCTCGTTTTTACAGCACACCAGCTAAGTACTGGTCCTACGCATAGTGCACTAATGTCTACCACAAATTGATAAAATACTTAGTCAGTACACCAGAAAACAACAATTGAATAAATTAAAAGTTAGGTTTGTATAGTAATAATTATTGAGAATGAAATAAATTGTTTAAAATTCTTATTTCCAGAGATGTTTTCGTATCTTACAGTTTACCAAGAAATGATGCCAGCAGCAAAATTGATATATACCTATGGGGCAACCCCAAACGAAAAAATTCAGAAAACAAGAAAAATCCAAATTTCCACAATTATTGATTTGGCACCAGCTTAAACTATTTACCAAAATGGCACTGGAGGCATGCTAGACACTGGGGTAGCACAGAAACGAAAAACTCAGGTGCGTACGTGGCAATCGGGAGATCAAAAACAAGAAAAATCCAAATTTCCGCAATTAATTTTTTGCAGCTTGAAATATTTAACAAAATGTCACTAGAGGCTTGCTGGACACTGGGGTAGCACAGAAAGGAAAAAACTCAGGTGTGTACGTGGCGTTCGGGGAAATCAAAATACAAAATACAAGAAAAATTCTAACATCCAATAGTTGTTATAACAAAGATTACCAAAGTATAAATAAAACAGTTAATGGTGTTTCTAATGGATAATGATATATTGGAAATATTTTGTTGATGTAACAATTTACTTTAGGTAAGCAAATAATAATTTTTGTTTGTGAATAAAATTTGAAAAAGTCACAGGTCTAAGTATTTTATTTCTATGTACTTCATGCGAAAAATCCGACCCCCTCTATTATTTTTCTATTTTTTGTCGATAAGATATAAAAGTTGCAATGTAACTACTATGTTAGACATATATTTTTTCTTATTACAACAGTACCTAGTGTCGAATATACAGTGTCCGGCAGAAAGTACACACCATATGTTTTTTTTTTTTATTTTAATTTATCAGAAAATTTTACTCTTGATAAAAGGTGTGCATTCCTGCAAACTCAAAACGCAGTTTTCAAAATTTGAATATCTCATTTCGTATATGGGGGAGGTTCGAAAATATGAAAAAGACTAGAAAGTACCTTAGCGTTGAATGAATATGAAGAATAAGAAACGCAGCCTTACGGGACGCAGCATAGCCGGCCCGAAAAGCGTCCGAGACAACAAAATACATATCCTTCCAGAAAAATAAAAAAATATATAAAATTGTACCGTTAGCCCGTTGCACAGGGATCAATGTTCTCGAAACCGTAAACAAGTTGTAAAAATTCGTGGTCGCTAGGCGGCTAGAACGAGTGGGGGCAACGAGGGACTTCAGGGTAAGCACACTCCGACCGGACACGCAATTTTATATGGACTCAACGCCCTTAGGTATTGTTAATTCCTTTTATAAATTCAAACTTTAGTCAGGGCCTGGAAACTACCTCTTGTACTTAGCACAGCCTTTCCAATAGTTTGTACTTAGCTATGGCTTAAGGGCGGAAATTATTTTAATTTGTGGCCTTGCGTTTGACATGTTTTGCTTGTGATTCTAGGTTCGTTTTATTTATAGTTCTTCATGTATTGTTTCATATTTTCTGCATTTTTTAGTGTTTTTTTATTCATTTATATATTTATCGTTAGTTTCATATACATATTATTTGGTTTGGTTTTTTTAAATGGTTTTGGTTGTGAAGAAGGACGACGCGACGGTCGAAAATGGAAATGCATATTTTTCCCAAAGACGAAACGGTAACTAAAATATCTCGATTTTATTGTGATAAAACAAACTCTGCTATTTTTACAGCTTTGTAGACTGGGTCTGAAAAAAATGGGAACAAAAAATTAAATGATCTTCCCCTTCAATCACTAAGAAGATGCTACAGGGTTTGTGACATGCATTTTATGCCACATTTTATACATGTACATTCCAAGGAGGCAAATGGTCAAACTCTAGGATTAAGAGAGATTCTGTATCTTTATTTTTGCCCACAGTTTGCATTGGTAAGAAGTATTACAAATGCTGTTTATTTCTTCAAACGTTGTGACTTGGGGCACGTGTATGTGCCGCTATGTTTACCACACAGGGAGTCTAAAATTAGTAATGCATACTAAAATTAATGATATATTTTTCGAAAAAAAAAAACAGACCTAGGTAATTAAAAAAATCAAATGTCCCTTCTTGTTGCATTCGGCAGCGCCTTAATTACTTATTTTGATTTTTTCTGAAAAATGTAACAGAGTACCAGCTAGCGTTCCTGCAGTAGTAAAATTAACGGCAAGTTGTCCTACCTTGGATTTACCTTATCGTTCGGGCTTAGTGTTCAAGATTGTTAAAAGATTTCTAAAAATTCAATTCTATCTGTAATGGGTTGCCTACTGTGAATTTTTTGTACTCCAAAAATCCTAGAAATCGTATTAGTAATTTTTTATATTAGATATTTTATCTTTTTTTATACCTTTTTAATAAATTACTAAAATTATATCTAGGATTCTACGAGTATCATACCCAGTGCTCCATGAAAGACTAATAATAATTATTATTTATTATTTTCTACAGATTCACCGAGAAATTCATCCAAGGATTTACCCAATCCACTAATAGCTAGTGGGTACCTATTAGTTGAGAGTCCTCTGCAGCTGAACCATCAATACTTGGAAACATTTCTTCACCGGAAAAGCAAAAAAAGTATATAGATTTTAGATTTTATCTATTTAAACAATACATTTCTTTCTTAATTTACTTATAAATAACCTTAAGGAGATTAAAATGTATTATTCACATATAATTTTTGCTTTCATTATACCTATCCTAATATTGTCACTATCGCGTTTAAATTTTATAACTCGACATAGACATAGATATTATTTTTTATCATAGGTCTATGTGGAGTTATACAATTAAAAGTGTTTTAAAAATTGTAAGTATAATAACTATAAATGATTTCAAATTTCTCGCTTAAATAGTCTAGCTTGTACTTAGGGGGGCGTATGGCATACAAAAATTATAGGGAGTTGCCTATTTATCCCTATATATAAATCCTTTATCTATGACTTTAGTTTTAATAACTTCCACAAACTGTCACTTCGTGACAATATGTATAATATATTTTTTAAATAATGTTTTAATAACAGAAACAAGCTATTAAAGCATTACACTATTACTTAAAAGTAGAGACTGATTTTTTATTAAGATAGTGCAGAATGGACAAGTATACTTAGGAATAAAAAATATTTTTTTTTTCATTGGAATTTGTAAAACATGTCTAGATAATCACGGAACCCCACCAACAGATTTTTTTGTCCATTAGTTTGCTCAAAAATTGAAAAAAACGGTCGCAAAAGTAGGGAATGTGACGTCACGATCCCTAATTTCAATAAGTACCTGCTATTTTATTAGTAGTTATTTCGTCTTTTTTTATATAACCAAGCATTCCCAGATAAATTATTGGATCCAGCTTTTATACGCCTGGTGAGAAATAATCAAATTTCCAAGCATTTCAATGAAATATTTGGATTTTACCGATCCCATTCTGAACTTATTAGACGCCCCCCATAAAATATAACAGATGACATACGAGTCGATTGTTTAAGGATAATCAGCGGCAACACCGCATTTTGCAGTTGACATTGTGTTTTGTGTTTTGTGCGTTTATTTATAACCTCACTTTCGTAGACGGGAACTTAATCATTTCTGTTCTCAGTTTGGTTATAAGAATCTGGCTGTGAATACTTTATTTTTTCGGATTATAATGAAGACAAGTTTTCTTAAAGCTTGTTCTGGTCACTACTTGCTTTGGTGTGTCAAGTTATTAATACAAACTGCGAGCAAAACCTGGAAAAATTAAGAGGAAGGTATGTTGTTTATTTGATTACTGTTGTAATATTATGATTATATACGTAGCTGTGAATGCTCCCTTTAGGTCAACTAGAGAATTGACTTATGGATATGTGCAGAAGAAAGGACAAAATAATAATGAATGCAGGGTTAAGGCAAAAATAACCCCGACCCCGTTAACAAGAACAATAATTATAATGTCATTGTGGTTACCAATGCATAAAGATATTCGGTTGTGGAATGTGTAAAATGTGTTGTGATTGCCCAACATAAGTAAATTAGTCCTAAATTATGCACATGCAGCATTACGTTTCTCGAGACGGCAACGAAATCAGAATCAAGAATCTCGTTTTTACAGCACACCAGCTAAGTACTGGTCCTACGCATAGTGCACTAATGTCTACCACAAATTGATAAAATACTTAGTCAGTACACCAGAAAACAACAATTGAATAAATTAAAAGGTAGGTTTGTATAGTAATAATTATTGAGAATGAAATAAATTGTTTAAAATTCTTATTTCCAGAGATGTTTTCGTATCTTACAGTTTACCAAGAAATGATGCCAGCAGCAAAATTGATATATACCTATGGGGCAACCCCAAACGAAAAAATTCAGATAACAAGAAAAATCCAAATTTCCACAATTATTGATTTGGCACCAGCTTAAACTATTTACCAAAATGGCACTGGAGGCATGCTAGACACTGGGGTAGCACAGAAACGAAAAACTCAGGTGCGTACGTGGCAATCGGGAGATCAAAAACAAGAAAAATCCAAATTTCCGCAATTAATTTTTTGCAGCTTGAAATATTTAACAAAATGTCACTAGAGGCTTGCTGGACACTGGGGTAGCACAGAAAGGAAAAAACTCAGGTGTGTACGTGGCGTTCGGGGAAATCAAAATACAAAATACAAGAAAAATTCTAACATCCAATAGTTGTTATAACAAAGATTACCAAAGTATAAATAAAACAGTTAATGGTGTTTCTAATGGATAATGATATATTGGAAATATTTTGTTGATGTAACAATTTACTTTAGGTAAGCAAATAATAATTTTTGTTTGTGAATAAAATTTGAAAAAGTCACAGGTCTAAGTATTTTATTTCTATGTACTTCATGCGAAAAATCCGACCCCCCCCTATTATTTTTCTATTTTTTGTCGATAAGATATAAAAGTTGCAATGTAACTACTATGTTAGACATATATTTTTTCTTATTACAACAGTACCTAGTGTCGAATATACAGTGTCCGGCAGAAAGTACACACCATATGTTTTTTTTTTATTTTAATTTATCAGAAAATTTTACTCTTGATAAAAGGTGTGCATTCCTGCAAACTCAAAACGCAGTTTTCAAAATTTGAATATCTCATTTCGTATATGGGGGAGGTTCGAAAATATGAAAAAGACTAGAAAGTACCCTTAGCGTTGAATGAATATGAAGAATAAGAAACGCAGCCTTACGGGACGCAGCATAGCCGGCCCGAAAAGCGTCCGAGACAACAAAATACATATCCTTCCAGAAAAATAAAAAAATATATAAAATTGTACCGTTAGCCCGTTGCACAGGGATCAATGTTCTCGAAACCGTAAACAAGTTGTAAAAATTCGTGGTCGCTAGGCGGCTAGAACGAGTGGGGGCAACGAGGGACTTCAGGGTAAGCACACTCCGACCGGACACGCAATTTTATATGGACTCAACGCCCTTAGGTATTGTTAATTTTAGAGAAAACATGTAGGTATTATGAAAACTTTAAAATTAAAAGGTAAGGCCAGCAATGAAGTTTCAAGTTTCTATTCCATAAAACACCTTTTTGACGTTTTTATGATTTACCCCGTGTAGAAAATAAAACCACCACTTTATTTAATATGCCAGTTACTTTTCAGAGATGTATCATTTTTCTGGTGCAAACTTTCTTCGTGTTATATCTTTACTCCATGGTATATCATTTTTTACGAGTATGCATTCGGGAATATAATTTACCTAAATGGGTTTGAAGTAGTCGATTCAATTCGAGCGATGACCTACTATAAAGGTTTTCGACTAAAAACTTGGCTTTATTGCTTTTTACATGTCATATTTTGAACAATATCTAGAGCTGACACCTATTATATGTGTTGGAACCGATGCAGGTCTTACTGACTTACATTCTGTAAGTAAGGGCTCAATATGTTTAATTGCCCAATCTTCTATACCTATTAATCCCTGTTTATTAATAAACCATTATAACATTTTTTTTATATTCTAACCAGGTCAGTGCTGGACGTCTATAGGATTCGATGACTTTTCTGTCTCAATTTCTAATAAATCAATTATTAACTCCACTGTTTATGTCTTGCTTTGAAAAGAACTGGTAATGCTTTTTGAATATCATTAGATTAATTAGATTCAGGCCAAAATATCAGTTCCTTCATACAACTAGCAATCGGCGGAATATACTTTACAGAAAACTGTATGACAAAAATCATCAACTATTATAAAATATTACTTTGAACCTGGTCGGTTCTTATCATTTTTTGCTTCATAATGTATCAGCACTTGTATCCTTTTGCACCACACTCCTATACTTTTGTCAGACCTAAATAAAATCGACTCTTCTTTACAATAAACAAATTGCTAGGTTTTGTAGACTAACTGGCATTATCTCTGAGTCGTTAATAGAGTTCTCAGGAGAATAGAATGATTGTGATGCTGCTACCTACCTGAATCTCAGTAAAACAAGTATTATTATTGACAAACAAAAATACAATTTTATTGAAATTTCGCTTGTACTTGAACAAACAGGTACAAAAAAGTCTTTTTCCTAATCATTTCCGTTATCTAATGGAATGAATGGCGAAAATACAGTGAAAATAGATCAAATGTAGGTAAAATATTAGCAGGATCTGATTTGTCCTTGCAGATTTATAGGTTAAGTTCTCTTGACATTGAGGCGCGCCTGGCGCGGCGTTGCCAAACGTGGCGCCTGGCAGTAAATTTAGGTAAAAATAAAATCCAACAGGTAGTTACGTATATTGAACTTTAAAAATTAATTGCGGCAAAACGGGGGCGAAAAAAGTATATCTCACCCAATACTATCCGATGAGCAAATAAAAAAAAGTGGTGTATTAGTCCATTGTTTATCGGGCAAAAAAACTGCAACCAAATTTAAACATCGCGCCACATTTTGGACCGTTGGGAGTGTTTTTTATTACAACTCAAACAAGTTAGAACCAGACAGGATCTTGACAACAACGCTAAAAATGAAGCAATCCGCATTTTAGAGGCATGCTCCTAGAAAATTTGTTTTTAATATTTCATTTAAGCCCCTTTCCCGGTCGCAAAAAATCGGGAAGACGTATTTGCAGCATATTTCATGATGCACTTAGAAAAAAAAATAGTGTGAAAAAGGCCCATTGAGACACTGACGGCAAGTTAATGAAAGCGTTCCGCAAATTGAAACCAATGCGGATACCTCATTCTATTTTTTTCTGCAGAAAATATGTTGTTTTCAAGAGGGATATTTTTGTGGCATAACAGGTAATCAGTTGAAAAAATGCAATCCAACCAGGACTCGAACCCGGGACTCCTACTGGAGCGCTTTGTGGTACCAGAGACTATACTGGTGGTACTTCACCTATATTTCGCAGCTATTCTAAGTACCGCCTAGACGATGGAACCCATATACTTTTGCATTGCATTTTTTTCAACTGATTATGCTTTACCTGGTCTGGTATGCCACAAAAAAATATTTCACAGGTACAAAAATCCATCCGTATTTCACAGATTTAATTTGGTGGCTATCTATGATCTTTTTGGCTTTTAGACAGATATTTATTTATTTGCGAACATCGCTATGTCTCTCAGCACTGTGTAATAACGCTTTCGTATGCTGGTGATTTTTTCAGTCAAGTGGCGACAGATTCGGCGAACGGTCTATTCTCGGCAGTTATCGGCCGTCCAAAGCGTCGTTTTATGGTCTCTGAAGCCGGCATAGCACATCCGATATCGCCATTTATTTGAAATATAAAATAATTACGGGCAGCTGAGACTGCCGAGCCATCTATTTATGGTCCACATTAGCCCCTTTAGGGTAAGATAAGGAACGGCCCCCCTCGATACTTTGTAGTTGGATAGGAACACGGAGGACTTTTCTGAGATCCGGCAAGATATACAGGGTGATCCGTGCGTCAGAGAATGAGCTAATAATCGACAAATAAAAATATAAAAACTTGCTTTTGAAAGCCTAATGTGTAAAATCGCAGTCAATATTCAGTCTGGCACAACTCCACGTTAAATAGCTGTTTGTGTTACTATAGGAAGGAAGGCATTAAAATCTAAGGTACTTTCCACTAATGTAGAATATATAATTCTATCTGTTGAAAATAAGATGGAACTTAATTAAAATTTATGATAGGTGATATGACAGCAGCAGGGGCGGATTTAGGCATGGGCTTTATGGGCTGCAGCCTGTCACACAAGGGGCCCCGCCAGTCCCGGCCTTACCGCGGTGAAAATTAAAAAAATTAACGTCAACGTACCAGTGCCACATTGCCTAAACCTGACACATGCTTTATTTAATTATAATAAAAAATAAGGTAATAAGCAGATATAAATCCATTCTATTGAAATGTTTATGTTGGTAGAAATCACAGTATCACAGTTATGAGTTAGGTATACACTGTGTCCCGGATAAGAATGAACAGCATGGGGATATTGCAAATGGTGAGAGATAGGGCAACGGTTAAACGGGGAAAAAGTTGCACAATTTTGAGGTCAATAAAATGGCACAAACAGATTTTTAATATCTTTTTTCGTTTTTGAGTTATTTTGAAAAAAGTAAAATTTTGCGTTTTCGATTTTATTTTTTCTGAAGTTGTTATCACAGATAGAAAAAAAATAAAAACACTTTCTTATGGCACTTTTTAACGGGCCTTAAGATGACATTTTTAGATTTGTTCTACAACGTTTCGTTTTTGAGAAACCATCTTCAACTTTATTTTTTTAAATAAGGACCTGGATTTTTTTTGTAGATTTTGAAAGCACTTTTCATTGCAAATACCATGCTGTATGACACGAAATATTTTTAAAATGTTTTGAGACAATTATACTGAAAATTCCTTTTTTTCCATTCATTTTTGTCTAATGCGGCCCTGTATTTAATAATAAGAAGTCTAAATATTAATCAGTATTGACAACAATTTAACTTACAGTTTATTTTTACTTCGAAAACTTAACTTGCTTATAAGTTTTGTAAATCTTAACCGAGAGCAAAAAACGAGTAGAGTAGACCAGGGCGAAAGTCCGCACTGGGTAGAAGTCTAAATAAGGTTTACGCATGCGCCAATTGACAACAGCTGAGAATGATATGCGGTATTGTTGTGCTTGTGGCCCGTCTTATAGAGTTTTGAAAAAATGAGGTAAGTGCACAATCAAAATTTTTCGTTTTACAAGAAATGGCTCGTGGCATATGGGACAAAATGCTTTGGTAATTGGCAACACCAAACTAGTTTCCAATATCTAATGGAAATTATGTATGGGTCTTTCGGAGGTGTGCAGACCACGACAGGTACCTGTTTCGGGCTTGTTGGCCCTCATCAGGCAGACGCAGCGCACCTCAACCGAAAAGACCCAGACACGTTGGCTATAAGTGGAAAAGGAACTAGTATAATGCGGTGAGCATTTACCATCCAACGCCATCTAGCTGGTACTGCCAAAACCAAAGCAATGTGAGTGTGTATATATCGACCGGTCGATCGACATATAAAAAGAACTCGGCAAAGCGGCGCAGCGCGGTGGAAAAAAACAGAAGAAGCATACATACGGGGAGCCAAGAAACTCGTTTGATTCATCACCGAGTATCTTCTAATATATAGAAATCAACAAGGATCGAATCGTGAGTTTCAATCCTCGTGTGCTTACATCTATAGCCAAACGATGATTAAACAAAATGAATATTTAATGTCCCCATTATAACACAACCAAAAGTTGCGAAAATATTTGGAGAAGCTTACATGAAATGTTGTAATATCGACAGAGCTGTAAAAGTCATGTGGAATTCATGTGGAATAGTACCTTTAGACAGATTTGTGTTCAGTGATGAAGACATTTTACCTTCCTCAGATACCGATCAGCCTCTTTTAGAAGAAAATCATGGATCTGAAATTGATTCTGATGCAAGCGATGATATTCCACTTAGTCATCTAAGAAACAGAAATTTAAATGGAACAATTCTGTAGGTATACCCTTTCAAATAAAAAAAGAATTGTCCAATACGGTTTATAAATGACGGAGTTAGGTACTGAAGTAACAAACATAAAAAAAATACAACCGAATTGATAACCTCCTCCTTTTTTGAAGTCATCATGATGTCGGAAAGTAGGAGCATTGCTTTTGCTAATAGTTATTCAACCTCAGCTAATTCCTTACAGTAAAAGACAGGAGTAGAGCTCCTTCACAAAAAGTTTCAATTTAATATTAAAAAAGTAGTCACAATTCGTATTAGTCCTACTATAAAGTACAGTTTGTTCAGCGAATGTTCGGCCCTACGTCACAACTCCCGTCCTTGTCTGACTCGTGAATATACGAACGGGTCGTGGCCTGGCGTATAGACAGTTTCGCGAGTCGCGCGGCCATGACCTTGTAGGTATTCTATTTGAGGTTCAAGTGAACAGTGGGATTTAGTTGTTGTGCATACATGCACATTTTGTGCTTAGTTTTGTGTTTGATTTTCTACTGCAGTCTCCGCAAACAAACGTGCATCCGTTGAGGGAAACCAAGTGCTCCCTACGCCTAAGCAACTACTGTTGGTTGTCATTGAACAATCAAAAATGACAAATTCACTTAGATTATGCATACGTTGTTGAAATATCTGGAAAAAGAAAAAAATAAGTAAATTTGTGATATTTTGTGCAACTGGCAACTGCGCGCCGGGTGTCACCGTTGGGAACGCGCGAGTTTATCAGCTAACGATTCCGAATGCCGTTAATAAGAGGTTTTAATATGCACTTCTGAAAATATTTTTTTGTTTTTTTTTTGTTGACTTTCGAAATTTGTAACTTCAGATTCGTATTAAGCTATTTTTCCCCACCTACATAGAGTTAAAATTTTTTACGTCATGACTGAATCACCCCGTATGTAATATGTGCCACGTCATTCCAAGAAAGCTTTTCTAAAATTTCCACATATTGACAGTAATTTGAATTGAGTACCAGTCACGAGCGACCAACAAATATAACTAGTTTCCTTGTTATTTTATTGTTATTAAAACATACTGCCAAAAAGAAATTTTATGAAGAAGAAGAAATAGAAGAAACTTTTAAACTGTTTCCTTTTCACGTTACGTTCTTAGACTCGATTGGCAATATTGGGATTACTGTGGGTAAAACAGAATGTTATCTTATCGAAACCTCCATTCCGGGCCTAACTTTTCTAATATTTTAACGATCTGCTTTATCATAAAGTAGATATTAAGGCGCCTGTATGCGCTTTCGAAGCGCAACTCTTAAGTTGCCTTTTAATTTGATCCATTACTCGGGGCTTCGGTATGACAGCAAAGCCCTTCTTTCCACTTTTATCCCTTTAATTCGCGTCACGTTTTCACGCACGGGCGTCGGGCGTCGCCGTGGCAGGCTCTTAAAGCGCCGGCCGGCGATAAGGCGGTGACAAACGAGCCGCCGGCGGCGCTTTATTAAAAAAATTAACGCGATTAACGTCGGGTCCTGGTCGGATTACAACGAACGAGCTTGCAAAACGCCAACAGTAATAGCGGGCCCTTTGTCCACATTCCACACAGTGGGGGATTAAGAAGTTTGCCGCCCCTAGGCCTTTCAATACTTGCCGCCCGTAACTTGGTAATAATAATAATAATAACAATAATACCCTTTATCTTATTATTATTATAGATTATAGTTTATTGAACATAGAAAATATAAATAGTAATTCGTATTCGTAAACAATAACAAATTGGTAAAGCTACACAAACAAAAATAAATGTATGACTGATTATTCAACATTTAAAATTTTTTAAAAAAATTTTGTGTAGGTAAAATCTTGCAAGCTGAATTTGAACCACTTATTGACATCCAACTGAGCTGAAATTTTGCATACACATTTACTTCTGGTGTCAATACAATATTATGTTATACTTTCAAAACGGCCGCCGCTCCAAGATAACAGATGATGTATTTTTGTTTTCAACCCCCTTATATGGGTATGAAATTAAACAGCTTAAAGAATAGAAAACGATAAAGTTAGTGACATCACGCCAAATTCAATATGGCCGCCGCTCCAAGATGGCGGATTTTATTTTCTTTTCATCCCCCTTAATATGGATATCCAAATGAAAGGGCTTGAAGAGTAGAAAACGATAAAGTTAGTGACATCACACTAAATTCAATATGGCCACAGTTCCAACATGGCGGATAAATTTTCTTGAACTAAAAAAAAAATTAATAGTAAAAAATATTTATAAAAACAAGCTATTTAAATGCTCTGAAAAGAAGGAAATAAACTTTTAAATAAATCAAACCAAAGCAAGCCCATAATTTTGTTACATTATACAATGTATGATATTATTACAGACCTATATAGCTATATAGGTCTGTGATATAGCGAAGCTATATAGGTCTGTGATATTATATAAAATGATAATATATTATATATAAAAGCTTGTCGCGAGAATATATGTATCTTGAAAGTAAATCTAAGTAGAAAATATATTTTTCTATAAAAGAAATTTTCACACGAAAATTTATTTTTATTTTATTTCTTTATTTATTTATCGAAAAATTTTATCAAAAAGATTGTTTAGAATGCAAATTTAAGGCCCTGTGCCAAATTTTAAAACAATCGGCATACTTTGATTTTTTTCCAAAAGATCAAGGTGAAACTTGAAAAAAAAACTTAAAGTATGCCGATATGCCGATTGTTTTAAAATTTGGTATGACTTAGATTTGCATTCTGAACAACTTCTTCGAAAAAACTTTTCGATATCTCTTAAGGAAAAGGTAGTTTATTATTGTCCCTGTCAAGGCCTGCTTGATTTTTAAAATATAAAAATATGGAGCAAGTTTCAACTCGATTTTTTTTTGTCTTTTACACCTATCGTATTTGGGTCCACCCTGTATAATATCTTGACGAAAGTAGTTCTAAGTAGAAATTTTATTTTTCTATAAAAGAAAGTTATCTCGAAATTGACACACGAAAATCTCGCGACAAGCTTTTATATCATATACAATTGTATAATGTAACAAAATTATGGGTTTGGTTTGGTTTGATTTATTTCAAAGTTTATTTTCTTCTTTTTGGAGCATTTAAATAAAAGCTTGTTTTAAAAAATATTTTCTTACTATTATTTTTTCTTTCAGGCCTTCAGATTGACAAAAGAATTTATTAAGTCAAAACATTCCAATGACTGCTGCAGCAACTGGTGCTCAATGGATAATATCGCAAGTGCATTTAATTTTTCTTGTCCTAGTGTTGAACGTAAATATATTTTATCCATTTGAGAGCCGAGAACCTTTTGCGAACGTACGTAGCGCAATATCCACTTTTTTTTCAGTATAGACTCACTTTTTGGGAAAAACGGGATTTTCTAAACTACATACAGTTTGGTAAATTGCCGCCCCGTAAAGTTTGCCGCCCCAGGCCCGGGCCTTGTTGGCCTTAGTGTTAATCCGGCCCTGATTCCACATCAAGAAGCGGAGACGCCTGCTATTGCACGAGGTATACTGAAATCATATTGTCGTGAACGTGTTATCTCTGAACTAGTGGCCGAAATATTCAAGTTCCTAATTGTAGGAAACCTCCCATAGGTACACTAGGGTCAAAGCGAATATAACTATCAGAATCTACCTAAGATTTTCGACTAACTTCGGTAGTACTTCTGAGCAGGCATCACTGGGTGTCGCTCTTCAGAAACCACTCGATTACTACCTTCATAGTATAAAAATTACCACTTTTCAGCAACTTCTGGCATCCAAGTGAACTGTACAGGTCCCGCTTTTCAAGAACTTTTGAGCTAAGCGATGGAGTCGGCAGTGTTCTTAGGTCCTTACGCGGGCTATTGATTGGTGTTGTAAGCAGATGGATTTGTAAGAGTTTGTAATGGATTTTTTGTATAGATCTCCTTTGAGTTAATAATTTGATAAATCTCTAATAATTCAATAGCAAATGTTTCCATTGTTTGTTGTTGTATCTTTGACTAATATCTAGTGCAGTGATCTATAGGCTCGCAATTTTTGCTGGTCTCTTGGGTCAAATGGGCCGTGCTTGAACTTTCTATAAACATAAATATGTGTGGTGGTGGTGACGGTTCCATAAGTGTATATACTGCAGATGTAAATTCGGTAGAAAATGATAAAACAACTTTTCATATTTCGATTTAAATACAAAAATTAAAACTAAAACGTTAGGAAGACCAACACCTGTTTTGAAATTAACTCAAACTTGTCTTAGGTCAGTCAGATACTTAAATCTGATACAAAAATGGACATGCCGATATAATGTGATAACCTCAGTCTATGTACCGCACAATTAATAGACTGAGGTTTTTGCGTCTCAGCTTAGAGTGTGCGAACTTTATAAAAATAAATTCAGATTGAACTATTTTTGATTAATATTAATAAAAAAATATTCTCCGAAATTCATAGACATACCGTTAGTGTGGGTTCAAGGGGCTGTTATGGACACGTGGACTTGTATTTGAACAAAAACAATTTCCGCGTTTCTGAACAGGATGCTAAGGATAATTAGTTATAAAACTACTGAAAAAAAAACTACTAAAAAAAGATAGCATACAGTTTGCCTATGCCCAAACAGTTTACATTGAATATTATTCCATAATTTACTTATTCATTTCTACATCCCCCAAAAAAGCGTAAGCCAAAGTTAAAAATTTTATAAGGTGCCTGTTCCCTGAAGAAGTACCTAAGCTGTAACCACGTAATAAAATGAAAAAGTAACGGGGTATAACGCTGTATAGAAACTGAGATAAGGTCCCATATGTTGCACATTTTCCGGTGCAAATAAGACGGTTTTTGAAAAATTATTATTTTATGATACAGAAATGCGCTATGGAAGAGCCTTCTGTTTGACATGTTGAGCCAATTGCTATCCTTTAAACTGATGGCTAATTCTATCGCGTAGCCGGATTGGGCTTTTTCCTTGTGCGCAAGCGCAAAATTGATTACAGTTGCTGCTGCTCGCTAAAAGATGGCGCGGCAGATCAACTGCAGCGTTCCACGAGCAAATGGTAGTTCCTTGTTGCCGGATTGTATATCTTTTCCCCATTGATACAAATAAAATTCTCGGTATTTAAATCCTTTCCACACCGCACACCTCTTTCAAATCTGAAACAACTCTACAGGTTATTCGTCACATTTGAGCACTATTTGGGACATCTATACCAGACTGAAAAAGCTAATAATTGCTAAAGTTCTATATTTTAATAAAATAATGTGTCCGCGCGATGCCAGGCCCTTCGACGAAAGAGAATCGGCAACTGCGCCCGCAATACTAGTTGCCGCCGACTTTGGAAGAACGAAGGACTCCATCTATTATCAAGATAAGCCGAACACAATTCGACAGACATATGTAAGGTATAACTACTTTATTTGCCCCATGCCAATCAGACTTCTGTTGTGATATTACTAAAAATCTTTAATGGTTTCTCGATGGCTTCGGACAGAAAAATAATTGTGCAGTGCCGGCATCACTTTAATTGAGCCTAAATCAAACAGCAACGCTATCCTCGCTCCGCTCACACGGCGAGGGTGCACTACGGGGGGGGGGGCGCGGGCGCACAGAATAATTGGTTCCGCGGGAGCGTGAACGGCGCCGCGCGGGGTTAGAACAAACAATAAGTTTATATCAATCAAATCCGGAATTCACGTCAGGTCCCGCCCGGATAAATTTAAGCGGAAATCAGCCCTCCACGCGGCTGCATGCAGACTACTGCCGCCAGCCTGATGCGTGCGCTCAGGTGTGTCAACCCCAGAGATTATGCCGCTGTATAGTGATTTTGTAGCGTAGAATCAACGGGTTCTTATCTGGTATCCAAACCAAGCTCGCAAAACGCCTTATAGAAAGTTTTGCATTTGCAACCAAATCCCGACAGTAACGGAAAAATTCGAGACGACTGTCCAACGCAAATGTAGACAAAACAATAGCAAGCCTATGTTGTTCGCTTAATGAAACTTTTCAAATAGATAAAGACGCGAAAAAAAACGCTTGTTGCAGCTGTAATAGTTTTCTCATTGAAGTGATCTTCTTGTCTTGACTTCCATAATAGATACACGATACAAAGATAGGTAATACATATAGAAAACAACGTGAAATAGTTGTAATAAAGACACCCTAACACCAAAACTGACGTTATTCGCTTGCCTCCCCTGGATTCCGGATTTCCTCCAAGGTTCCAAAGATAGAAATACTATTCCCGAAATTAAAAGGTCCATGAAAAAATATATTAAAATCAGCTGGTTGAGAAGCCTATTAGAGAAAAAAAATTGTGGATGATATAATAACTTTTTTATACGATCGTTATAAAAACTTTACTTTTTTAACCTTTTTAAATGCCTAAAGTATATCTTTTTTTAACAAATTAAAAAAACTTACTTTTTTCACTCTGAGCAGTTTAGAGTGAAAAAAAGTTAACTTTTTTTCACTCTAAACTTCGGAATAGAATTCTTCCTTACTACGTTTACATGGAGTTTGGAATCGAATTCAGTGTAATGCAGTTTGGTGTTTTCATAAATGGTAAATGTGGCGTTAAATCCCGAAAATAAGAAAATTTATTTTGAGATTCAAATCAATCTCAAAATCTCTTCATGCGGTTTTCAATAATTCTAGAAACATATTCAAATCGATTTCAATACTATGTGTAAACGTAGTGAGACCGCGATCTAAATATTATAATCCTCGTAATTGAAAACCATAGTGCATTTATATGCCCTTTAGTATATAACACAAAAATCCCATCCCAAATATTTCAATGTTTAAGCACGATCGTATAAAAAATAATGTATGAAACTCATGCATAAAGTGTCTTTTTTTCACCTGCGGTTCGTGCGCGCAACTTTCCCATTCATGAAAAAAAGTACTAGTTTATGCACTTGTTGCATAAATAACTATTTTGTTCCCTATAGCTAGAACGTTTTATTATATGCACTACGAATTAGTCTAGTAGTGTACCGTACCACCCAGTGGCATTAAATTCAATTTTACAGTTGGGGTTTAGTTGGATGCACGCCAAATGCAGAAAAACTCTTATTTCCCAATAGTCGACGTTTCGGCTCTTTATTGAATCATTATATCATCCACTTCGTTTTTTATAAAGACTAAAGAGCTATTAAGTAAGACTTAAAAGAATATGTAGGTAGGTATATAAAGTAAAAAACAACCAAAATATATAAAAAGCAGTGGCGGCTCGTCCATAGGGCTATGGGGCTACAGCTTCTTTGTTCCTATTCCTTGTTCCTTCCCCGCTATTTATACTATTATATTTACTATTCTTTATAAATTAGGGCAACGCCTGTACTGCCCTGTACCTTGTACAGGCGGGCAAGGCGTTGCGGCTAACCTCCTGACTAGCCGCCATTGACACCGCCCGGGCGTAGTTGTGTTTCGGCCGCAGTGGCTCTAGAGTTGATGCCGCCGTGCTAGCTATTTGGCGGCGATAAATTCCCTCGCCCCAGTCCAGTCGATCGCGGGCTGGTCTAGAGAACGCGTCAGCGGCCGTCAGCGTTGGCCGCCTCCAGACTCCGCGGGCGTACCTCGCGACCTCGTATTCTCGTTCTTGTATTCTATTGTATAAACAAAATGAAGAATAGCGTACAGGACATTTTGGAAGGAAACTTTTTAAGACTTTCATTGGGTATGAAAAAGTTGAAATAAAAACTCTTGGCAGGCCAACTCCAGATAGAAGAATAATAAACTGCATAAAATTTTGTGGCAAACTAGAATTAGCGAGGGCACGACGTGAGATTTTTCGAGAGTTAATCGATTTTACATCCGAGTGAGATTATATTATATGAAAGAACATTTAAAAAATTCTACAGTATTCAAAGGTACATCTAAAACGATACAAAATGAAATTTTGAAAAGCATGCTAGAAGTTTGTCGCCAAGAAATTCGAGAGCAAATAAATAAAACAGACTTTTTGGTCATACAGATACAGTGTGATGAAACAACCGACATTTCGAATCATTGTCAAATGGTAATAGATATTTGGATAGTGGTAAGTGGTAAGTACCTACCTACTTCGGCTTATTGATTTTTTTAGTAAGAATTACGGATTTTGCGTTATTAACTTTTTCTTTGAAAAACGGAAATTATTGTTTTATGCACTTTTTTACTTTTTATATTAATTATGCAAAAATAAGTCATTTCTACTAATAAGAAAAAATTAAAAAGCCCATGCCGAAAGTAGGTACCCACCTCCACCTCGGTACCCCCCTATTTTTTTAAGTGACGCACGAGTGTGTTCTTTTTAAAACGTAGCCCCCCTTATGCATTAACCCACGAACCGCCACTGATAAAAGGTAATAAAAACCAGCCTCAAAAATGGAATAAACACACAGGTATAGGTACATACATGTAAAGATAAGATTCTTGTTTGTCATATGCGTATACAGAACTGGAAATGCCAAGTTCTTCTAATAAAAAGTAATACCAAGGTGGAATCATGGCCAAATTGTCCCATGCCCCACCAGTTTATGTCTCCCATTATTCCGATTATAATTAGCAAGCTGCGGTCCCCTTCGCCCGCGGCAGTCTCCTTCCTTCCCTTGCCCCCTTACACTGCTCGCTTGCGCAGCCATAATTCAACTTCGGGAAACGGACCGCCTTCATACTTATTGAGCAGAAGTATCATTCCAGCTTTATCCTTCAATAGGAATAGTAATATTACACCAACCTTATTCCAAATAAGAGCTCAAAATACAGACACCAAACTTGGTAATTCCAGCTCTGCATACTTCAAGCGCAATAGTGTACCCTAAACATACGCTAAGATAGCCCGAAATCAGATTTTCAAAAATCTAATAAAATTTTCTTATTTGGTTCAAATATGTGAATAGCACTGTAGATACCTCAAATTAATCAATTATTTAATAATGAAAGTAAAAATACTGTTTTATATTATTGTTTTGAACTAACGAGTTTTAGTATCGAGGTAGGCAATATAATATACATTAGCCTGTATGTAGGGCTGCAGGTAAGCAGGACAATATTTTTAAACTGAGTGAAGCAATAAAGTTTTTTTACAAAACGAAACGGTTAGTTCAAAACTGCGTAACGTTATACATGACATGGTACAACTAGAAAAGCATTCTTAAAATAGGTGGAGTATCCAGGGTCCAAGGCAGCATTCAATTCAGTTTGATCTTCCCACTTTATTTTGTACCAGATTCGAATGTTCCATGTCAATTCCTCCGGGCCCGCTGAGTGAATTTCGCGGATCGGCCGCCGCGCGTGGGTGCCCTTGTTCGGCGGCGCGCGCCCCATGTGACAATCCCGCCTCAAATTAACGTCCCGGCGGGGACGTCTCCCCGACGTCCAGTCGTGGAGAGCGTCTGCCTTCTTCCCCCCAACATTTTAATCTAACGGCTGTCACTTCGCATCGCACCGCGACGCTCCCCCACGACGCCCCACAGCGCTATCTCGCCAATATAATGTTATCGAGGACTATTATTATTATTATTTATATTAATTGTTTCCTTAGCAACAGTTGTCAAGTGTCAGGAAATGAGTTAGTGCATATAGAATTCCCTGGTACATCCATTCATGTTGATTTAAAACCAATAAATTGAGTGCAAAAGCTTCCTATGAATGTGAATTTTTCCTCATAGTAGATTAACTTGTAACACGTGTTTTTTATTATTACATTATTATAATTATTATAATTTCATAGTACTTATATATCTGTATTAATCCTCAAGCAAATTATGATATGTAGGTAGTTCCAGTTCCTACTCACGAGGATAGCTAATGTTTGCCATACGAATGAGTAATAACCAATTTGCTTTGAGTTAAATACTACTTTTTTACGACTACAATAGTGACAGCATTTATTTATGTGAATCTGTTTAGGAAAGAAAATATTTGCCACCAGAATATAAACTAGAAGAAAAAAATTTCAGTCAACTGTCATACTTGGGACTGCAGCCTAATTTGGGACAAAAATAAGGTAAATTGATGATCTCCCATAATGGCAACATCGTAACAATAATAACAGACACTGTCCAGTGACCTTCTTTAGTGTGCAGTCAACCTCGCGAGCTCGTAGACGCATGTCAGCTGATCCGGGTAAGTGCGATTTTATTGGCGCCAAATTGTGATCTTAGATTTTAGGTTAGCTTTTAGCAAAATAGCTTGGTCTGTAACTTAAAAACCAATAAATAAAAAATCTTTAATTCTGAGCATGTTACTCTCCAGATGTATGGAATGTATGTTTCATAGTTTCAATTTTTTATATATAGAAACAATCCGGAAGTAATCATCAATAATTATTATGATGAGACAAATCTTCAAGATGACCCAGGCAAAACAAAAATTATAGTTCGTCGCCAATAAACAGATGCATCCAATACAAATAAAATATTGCCATTTTCCATCAACCGTCGCAGCCTACTAGCCTCGTGCAACCAGGAGTTAATGCGTCGTTTCGAGATGTGCATTGCAGAAAATGGCAATATCTTCGAAAATCTGTTATAAATATATTCAAATTAATTGGTTTTTTTTATATTTTTCGTTATTGTGATTATTAAAAAAAGGCTATGTTGCATGGTGAATCGGTGTTTCATTACTCTAATACATTTTTAAACTTTTAAAAAATTTGCTCATTTTGGATATCACCATAGCTTTACTATTCGATATCTCAAAAACTATTCACTTTTTGAAATTTATTTATAGGACAAATAGCTTCAAAAATAAACAAGGATTCAGAAAAATTGCATTCCAAAATTCTTGCCATCAAATAATTTTTTCCGACGGCAGCGCCATCTACAATTCACTTTCAGAGAAATTAATTTTATGCCTTAATCGAAGCCTTTCGTAAGATCTATGTGCAGCTTTTTTCAGAATTGAAATATCTCTTTCCCTTGCTGAGATATTAAGCCGAGGAGGGGAGTCTTAGGTGAATCACCCTGTATACATAAGTACTTAACTTATAAATAATATTCCTGGTATAGGTACATTTCAAAAATTTTAAGCCCAAAATATTTAAGCTGAATTATACAAGGTGATTTTTAACATATACGCATAAACTTGGGAAATTGTAATGGCAAGTAATGACTAATAATGAAGAAAAAATGTAGTAACCAGCTTTTTAGCTTCCGAAATATACAGTGAATTTGAATTTCAAACTAGTAATATGAAATGTACATATTGTCGGAAATTTCCTTGTGGCGGAAACAGATTCATTTAATGTTTAATTGTGTTTTCGCCACCAAACTGATTAAAATTACAACTTTTTCAAGTTGCCTGGAAAATTCATAAATTCTTAACGGTAAATGAAGGAAACTTTGAACGTTTAACTCAAAAAATAGCTTCAACAAATTTGTTTTCTAAGCTGTCGGAGAGAATGAATCTTCCTCCTTTCTCAAAGATCATGTCACGTCAAAGTTTGCGTTCGCGCCAGAAAGACAATCTGTCATTTCGCTTTGACGTGACATGATCTTTGAGAAAGGAGGAATATTTATTCTCCGAAAGCCGGGACTGAATTTACCTACATCGAAAGGCAATTAATAGATGTCGGACTCAATTTATTTCGACCCTCTGAACTGAGTTGCGCCCCTATCATGAATATTCGATAATAAAGAAAGAGACAAGTTTGGTTGCACATTTTTATTTTGTTCATTCTAATTTGTGTATATTACAACTCTGATTCTGTTACAAAAGTAGAAGTACAAATGATGTCAATTTCAGGTCAAATGAGGAATCCCGAATGTCCCTCACTTGCCCATTTTTTGCCGATAACGCACACTCCCCTTTACGGGCCTGGTCGTGGCTTTTTTTATGATAATTTCGGGCTATATGCAAAATCTCTCGTGGAGGGCGAGGGGCGAGATGGTTATTGGCGCGGATGGATTGGCATTTGGCTGCGAGTATACAGAGTGACCCATTTGTTTTCGGATCACCCTGTACAAAGTGTATTAATGTTGCGAATGATCCGAATTTTTTTAATGTGTAGAGCTTGATAAACTAAATTTGAGTAAAAATGACCTCATGGGCGCCCGCAGAAAAAATCTAGGGGGGGGGGGCGAGGCAAATGCCAAATTCAAACTTTATTATTTTTGTTTATTTAAAACACGTCTTAATTTTCTAAAAATAAAAATATAGGTAACGTTAGAAAACCTAATATTAAAACAACATCATTCCTAAATTAAACAACCGAAAACTCTTGCATCTTTTTGACGCAACGCGATGCCTACCTCGCTACTCTAACAAGGATCATATAGAAAACGTGAAATGACGATTTTGTGGAAGGTATATAAGTTCTGAGATTTAGGCTAAATTTTACAATATTTTGATGATAATCGCCAATTAGAACGGCTAGTTTTGACCTCAATGTCACCAAGTTGATATAGTTTTTTTTTTTTGTTTTGTCATGGCTAACTATGAATTTTTGAAAATAAATAAGTATGTACCTAATGTGCATTTTTAACATTTCTACAAAATCCTAATTACTTACAAAAATTTGGTAGGTACAGGTTTTAGGGTAGCTGATGCTAAATCCAGTGGCATGCATAGATTTTTTTTATAAAAATCGCTAATGTGGGAATAAAATTCTGCTCCTAGAAATTGGCATACTCTGATAGGCCTTGGATTTTTTTATGAAAGAGGTAATTTTTGCTCACAAATGCAGTCTATCAAGATCTACAATTTAAAAAACGCCAGGTAAAATTCGACAATTAATACACATTTTCCAGGGTGACCTGAAAACAAATGGGTCACGCTGTATATTCGGTGGGAGGTCAGGAAGCGGCCGCCGAATTCTCCCAAATTGATATTGGGGGATCCATTCGGAGATGATCGGGAGAATTATGCCACATTTGCTGTGTAGATTTCCGACCGCCAGGCCGGGGAAGAACGATTGAGAAGAAGAACGGAAAATATTCGTTCGAATTCGGCTTGGAAATGGGAACCGAGGGATGCCCTGCTATATTATTCTGTTTTTATACCCAGTACACTTAAACCTTTTCCAACAAAATTCTATCGGGTACCTACATATATCGGAATAATCAAACTTTACTTCCCATTAATGTCGAAGTCGATAAAAAATTAAAGTTTATGTTAACTTGAAACCAAATTAATAATTTAACACCTCCTACAATGTAACCGCATATTTTTCAGTGGCGTCGCGTCGGGGGGGGGGTGGCAGTGAGGCATGCTGTTATACCCCGATTACTGTAAGAAGTCCCGATTTTGTCAGATGACATTCTCCACAAAATCCCTAGGAATTTTTTCTACAAGCGTGCGGAAAAGTACACTTTTCCGCACGCATTTTAGTTTAGAAAGTGTCACTTTTTCGCACTACTTTTACGCACTAGTGCGGAAAAGTGACACTTTCTAAACTAAAATGAGTGCGGAAAAGTAAATGCGTGCGGAAAAGTGTCTTACTTTTCCGCACGCTAAACTCCGCTATGCGTCGTTCAGTCAACTGCAATCGCGTGCGGAAAAGTGGCACTTTCCGCACTTGTTAGGAAATATACTATTCTGTTAACCATGGGTATATCATTGGTATATGCGTTGCAACCACTTAATGACGTCACTCATTGATTTATGATGTGAAAAGTTACCCAAGTGATACGAAGAAAACAACGTATAATAAAATAAAAACCCATTGCAATTACGATTATACCCAGTGGCGGATTACCCTATAGGCAGAGTAGGCTATAGCCTAGGGGCCCAAGGCTTTACGGGGCCCGTTCTTATTTCGATGTTTTGATCGGAATTCGGAATTGGAAAAGGTTTTACATTTTGCATTTTGCAATTGCAAATTTCAGACAGAGAAAACATCACTCCTTATTTTTTCATCTAGGCTGTTGGGTACTCTGTTTAGTCCACTCACATCAGTAACAACAAAGCAATTAAAAAGAATAAAACGATGAGTGGTGTTCCTCAGACGAGCTCGGTTCGAAGTGGAGAAAAATTGCAAAATTAAAGGCTTCAAGCCGAAGTTTTGCAAAATGTTCCGAAAATAAATGGTTTTTTTTTTCAAAAAAGGAATTAATACTAATACCTACCACTGATATTAATTCTGAATGTCAAAATGCGTGTGAATTATCGAAAAGTTGAAGGTAGGTTGACCTTTTTCTGGCGAAATTTGAAAAATTAAGCTTAAGGGATTTGCTTGCTTCCTGTTTTTGGTTTTTGTTCTCTAGGTATCTGCATTTTTTTGTTTTTTTTTCAGCTTTTTTTTTTGGTCTTTAGGTCTCGCTTTAGGTAGATACATATTCCCGATAATATTTTTTCCTTTGTTTTAGAAGTATTTGTTGAGAATAAAAATCTGAATTTTTAATAATATACAAACAAAAAAAAATATTGCAAGCTTTGCAAGTATAAAAGCCAGGAAAAAAGGTTTTAATTAATAATATGTACATTGTACGTTTGGAATGGAGACACCTTTGTAAAATTGTTATTTTTGCTCCGATTTTGAAAAAATTTTTTTTGTCAGATAGGTCTCTAAAAATACCATTCGACACACCTTCCAATTGTTTTGAAAACCAAACACCTGGCTAACTGCGACATTTTTCATACCCCCAAAATTGAAGAAATTATATTAGGAATTTTTTTATCAAAAAAAATTACTAAAAAAAGTTGTTTAGAATGAACCAATAACCCCAAATCCAAAGTTTTATCAAAATCAAAAAATAAAAAATTTCCGAAAAAAATAAATTGAAGGCCCAAAAATCACATTTCAATGAAGTTCTACGGATAGCAAAGTGTGCCATGGAAATTTGAAGTTAAAAAATTAACTTTGCTATCCGTAGAAAATCATAAAAATGTGATTTTTGGACCTTCAATTTATTTTTTTCGGAAATTTTTAATTTTTTTATTTTGATGAAACTTTGGATTTGGGATTTTTGGTTCATTCTAAACAACTTTTTTTAGTAATTTTTTTTCATAAAAAAATACCTAATATGATTTTTCGAATTTTGGGGGTATAAAAATTGTCGCAGTTAGCCAGGTGTTTGGTTTTCAAAACAATTGGAAGGTGTTTCGAATGGTATTTTCAGAGACCTACCTATCTAACAAAAAAAATGTTTTTTAAAATCGGAGCAAAAATGTCAATTTTACATAGGTGTCTCCATTCCAAACGGACCACACTGTATGTATCTACTCTCTTCTTAGTAGGTACATAAAGTTAAATGTTAAATTCATATTTTTTCAATATGTCCTTTTCTAAAATAAATAAATTTGTTGATAAAAAAAACATTCGGAGTTTTACCTAAGTTTTACATAGGTACTTTTTTTTATTGCGACAGGTCAAGGGGTCCTTAAATAAATTTAGCCTAGGGCCCAACATAGCTCTAATCCGCCCCTGATTATACCTTTACATATAAAAATAACTAGGACTACAACTCATTTTAATAAGAATTTCAAACGTCATGGAAACACTTTCATTTTGGTATTTTGGTAAAATCAGCTACTTGCGGCTGCGTCTATGGGGCGTACTCAGGCAAATTTTATTTCGGTGTTGTGAAAGTGATAGTGAAGGTCTTCCGGATCGTTCAAAAAGCTTCAAACTTTGGGCAGTGAAAATATTCGCGGGTTTTGTACATTTCGTGAGTTTTACCGATATCTGTGTTGTTCTTGTTCGTGTTATTAGTAGTTATTCATTGTGCAAATGGGCTCGTTACTGACCTGGCCTTAAGACCCGGTTGCATTTTTTTCTGCATTGATGCCAACTTTGAATGGCGAAATTACCAATTGACAGTCCCAGTGAGGACTTCTTAAAATAATTTTACTATATAAACGCCTATAATATATAGGCCCTCCCTATAATATAATAATCGCCCTCCCTTCTGAAAAATGTAGTATGTGCGTAACGCTTGCCTTTCAGATTAGCTAGGGGGCGCAATCTGTTATAAGTCCTCAAGTAAAAACGACGGAGGTATAGCAGGCCAATTCTGTCTTTGCTGTCGTATACCAAGGTCCAAATAGAGTTATGGTGGACAAGTTGGCACCAAGGTGGGCACCAGTGATGTCCTATATGTTCTATCGAAGGTACCGACAGCCACGGGATGGAGGATGGAGGAAACTGAACTAAATGATCGCGGGAAGGAAGATGAATCCTCCCCTTTATACTCACCGTCATTTGCTTGACGTAGCAAATAGGCGCAGTTGGAAACAGTGCTCAGGAGCATCGAGTGACTCGGGTGCTAAGGTGATTTGCTCCAAGTTTGAAACTTCGAACAAAAATTATTTTTTCCCATTTTCCTTTCTAGGAGATCTCCACTGTATGGTTATTTTTGTTTACGTCATGACTGAGTCATCCTGCGCTGTCATTGGACCATCTCTGAGCCTTTAACCTATTAGTCACTCACTCAAAGACCATGGCTGATTCGTATTATAAATTATAAGAAGTCGTGAAGTGCGCTCATGTCTCTCTCTCTCTCTACGTCCCTATTAACTGCAGCCTGGCAGGGGCCGAGCCCTCCCGGGGTTTTATGCACTGGCCATCCGGGTCGGATCGCCGAAGATACGCCGTCAGACGTCAAACGCAGGCGCCCGCCGACATGGGGAATTGAATCGAATGTGTCCGGCGGACTGCACCGGCCGATGCGGCCCATCGGGCCTCGGCGCCGTCGGTCCTGCTGCCTGACAGGCCAGATCGTTTTTGGAGAATATCTGGGTAACTTTAAGGAATATGAGCTACGTATTGTGAGCATTACATATGAAGGCCTATAGAATGTAGTAAAGCCGCTCTTTATCTAGTCCGTAGAAACCATGATACAAAGAAAAAGACATGATATTGGGCATGTGGGCGGAGCCTATGAACGGTGACACTCACGTAATTTAATAATCTCTAACAATATTTGTTTACTTATATTTTAATTGAATTATATAGCGTCGATTTACGTTTTTTGACTGTTTTGTGTGGAGGAAATCTCTCAAAGCGAGAGTGATTGCTTGCAGACAAATTTAATGCTAAAGATGCTAGTCTATAATACCTACTAATGAAACCTGATGGTCTGATGCCGCAAGTACAGAAGTGGACAACACACCTAATTTACAATTTATAGGTAGATTAAAAAATACTGAACCAAGAGCCAACATGCCGTAACAGGCAACAAAGTTTAACTTTTTTGATCATCTATCGTCTAGGGGAAGGTATGGATTAAGCAAACCATCCGGAGGAAATGTTGCGACACTTCATGGAAGATTTGAAGACAATATTTAATTACTTAAATTCTGATGATTTATTAATTTGCAAAGGTTACTTATTTCATAATACTTGACTTGATTTTTTAAATCGAGGATTTAATATAATTTTCAATAATAAAAGAAGCTTTACAATATATAATGAATATCAAAAATAATTTTCAATTTGAATATACGTATATTTATCTCACTTAATATACAGGATATCCCAGAGTCAGTTAGTTAAATCCAATGACGTTAGAACCCATAGACAGGTTTGCTTTGATAAACGCTTGACGCCCAGAACTAATCACAATCTAAGCGCTCCATTAAATTATTCCGAAAACGTCGCGAGATTGTCAGAAATTGCCCCTTTTTGTCGAGCCGTAGCGAACTTATTTCGACTCTGGGCTCGGAGGCTGGCGCCGTTAGACCATCCCCCGAGTCATCAGGTGAGGTTCCGATGCTTCCGGCGTCCCCAAACAAGAAAACACATGCGATATCTTAGTGTGATTCTGGAGGAACTATAACCGGGAATCACCGGGTGTATAGTTGGTTGATGGTTGACTTTCTCTCTTTGTTTGTAGCATGTTTTTAGAGTAGTATGGATATATTTAATCTTGGAGTCAAAATAAAGGGCATTTTAACAATGGGGCACCACGTCTATAGGTTTTGACGTCATTGGTTAAATCGAAGCCTGTAGATATGGTTTAGAAGTTATTTCAACTTTTATGAGTTTCCTAAATCTACTTACTTCTCTGCATAAAAATCACTTATTTTGGTCCAAGCACACTCTGGTGTTGGAGATAGCTAACCCAACTGAGTGTAACGAAAATTCGGTCTAGTTTTCGTTACGACGTTTTAAGTGCATTTTTTAATTCCGATCCATTCGTTTTGCACCCCGTATAAACGTACCATTTTTAAGAATGTTGCCCTACTATCTGCCACCACCTATACAAGCTGATGCATAGTAAATTGACTACCTATGTAGAGCTTGCTGTTTCAAAACCAAACTGTTGAACCGTATAAAAAGTTATGTGCCGGTTGCAAAAGTGTTTAAATTTTATTCATCAATTGAAGGTATGTATTATTGGAACAACTACCTTGTTGTAAACACTGTTTGACGGAATCACAGATAATATTCACTTTATTCAGTTTTGTAATCGGTTAGCGCAACGGTGCTAACTACATGTACAGGGTGACCCCCCCAAAGAGTACCACCCCCCTTTATTTTCTTAATTTTAGGGTATTTTAACCGGAGAAAAGGCATTTCTTCCAAATTTTCAGAATCTGCTGTCAAAAAAACAATTGAGGATCAAACAAAAAAGTTACGGACCTAACCTCACTTTTTTTGAAATTGAAGCCCAAATCTTTTTTCCATATTTGGATAGGCAATTGAAATCTCTATACGACGATGTATATATATACCTATATATATTTATATGCAGAGTGTCTCACTTAGGAGTGAAACAACCTTATAACTTCTTTCATTTTTAACCAACCAGAACGAAATTTTTACCAAAGGTAGATGTCATTGTTGCATACTTATTTCCAAAAAATTAGTTGTCTACAATGACGTTAGAACCCATAGACAGGTTTGCTTTGATAAACGCTTGACGCCCAGAACTAATCACAATCTAAGCGCTCCATTAAATTATTCCGAAAACGTCGCGAGATTGTCAGAAATTGCCCCTTTTTGTCGAGCCGTAGCGAACTTATTTCGACTCTGGGCTCGGAGGCTGGCGCCGTTAGACCATCCCCCGAGTCATCAGGTGAGGTTCCGATGCTTCCGGCGTCCCCAAACAAGAAAACACATGCGATATCTTAGTGTGATTCTGGAGGAACTATAACCGGGAATCACCGGGTGTATAGTTGGTTGATGGTTGACTTTCTGTCTTTGTTTGTAGCATGTTTTTAGAGTAGTATGGATATATTTAATCTTGGAGTCAAAATAAAGGGCATTTTAACAATGGGGCACCACGTCTATAGGTTTTGACGTCATTGGTTGTCTACATCAAAGTCAAAGCCACCTGCGATGCCACAATCGAAGCTAAAAATCCGAAAGTCATATTAGGCATTTTTTCAAAAAAATGTAATAAAAAAAAGTTGTCCAGAATCGATCCAGAACCCTAAATCTAAAATTTTATCAAAATCAAAAAATATTAAATGAAAAAAATAACTAAAAATTCAAAAAAATTAAAATTTGTTTTGTAGCTTTTAATTTTATTCGGAAATGATTACTTTTTGAAAACAACTAGCCTTCAAAACTTCCATGGCACACTTTTCTAAACGCATAAAATTCTTAAATTGCTATATTTGGAGTTTAAATTTTTTGATTTGGGGTCCTGGATCGATTCTGAACAATTACTTTTAGCGTTGACTGACGTATTAATAAGACTTCTCACTGCTGTAGATTCATGTCCATCCAAATATGGAAAAAAGAGTTGGGCTTCAATTTCAAAAAAGGTTGAGGTTAGGGCCGTAACTTTTTTGTTTGAAGCTCAATTGTTTGTTTTTTTTTTTGACAGCAAATTCTGAAAATTTGGACAAAATTAGTAAAGAAATCCCTTTTCTCCGGTTAAAATACCCTAAAATTAAGAAAATAAAGGGGGGTGGTACTCTTTAGGGGGTCACCCTGTACAATCAGTCAATATTTTCAACATTTCTGTCTAGTCTACTATCATCAGTGGTAAGAGTTTGGTAGAATTGACAGTTGACATCCCCGCCCGCTCTCTTTTATTTATATCTAGTTTCAAGTTTTTACCTAATATAACATTCAGGAAACGGATGTCGTCGGCTATGTATAGGCCCGGCAACAAGAATCGGTCGCTTCCCAATTTTATCACTCGTAAGGTTTGCATCAAGTGATGTTAAGTCCGAATTTTTCATTCGAATTTTTCGCTGGGAAACCTCTCTTCGGGACTTAATACTCTTCTTTGAGAACAGCTTAAGTGTTTTGGTATACCGTGTGTTTTTGGTTTTGTT
The DNA here is from genome assembly GCA_963920635.1 of Pseudeuparius sepicola. Lineage (NCBI taxonomy): Eukaryota > Metazoa > Arthropoda > Insecta > Coleoptera > Anthribidae > Pseudeuparius > Pseudeuparius sepicola. The sequence goes on along the minus strand of OY987301.1, from coordinate 40,388,537 downwards.
GTGCTAATAAGTTTTCTGTTTTTTTTTTCTTTTACATGTGATGAGCACGTGCTAGTGAACCTTGTGGACAAGTTGTGGATGTTTTTTTTCCACATCTATCAGGTTCAAGCAGCGACCAACAGCGTGAGGACCACAGAAAGTTTACAGAAGGCAGTATTCCGGCTGAGTTAGCTACATAGATTATTGATTTTATCTGTATCCGTCTCTTGTCGTCTGTGCCGTAGCCATCTCATTCGGAATCTGTTTCCCTTGTTCTGTGGGCTTCACGTGATGGGTCGTGGTCAAAATTTGGGTATTTAAATTATATTAAGTGACTTTTTTGCACAGGATCGCTAGATACCCCACACTTAAGTTGTTTGATTTGATGTAGACTTTACGACGAGTTTTCTTAAACTATCTATTGTTTTTGGGTTTTTGTCTAGAGGTGAAATCGGGAAGTCGCCAATCATTTTGAATTTTGTTAATGTTGCCTTTTTCTTGTAAATATAGTACGGTAATTTATTTAAGTCAGCTTAAATCAAGATAATTGATTGTTTTTGGATATTAGTTTTTAATATTTATTTCATAGTCAGGGTTAAGTCAAAGCTACATGTTTAGTCCATCATAAGGGTATAAATTTATTTATTTTTAACCATATCTTACACTTAAGTAATTTAAATATACCTTGTAAAAGCGTCGACGTTTCGACTGCGATAAGTACTTAAGAGAGACTGTTTTGTTTACATGTGAGCACCCAACGCACATGAGCGAGTCAGCAACGGACCAGTGCCAGTACCCCAGCCCTACAACACTTTCAGAGTACTTTGCACGCCGTCTAGCACCACCTTGGAAACCCCACGACCCAAACATGAGTCTCGAGGTCTAGCCGAGATTGCATCAAAAAGAAGCCACGGAAAACAAGAACGAAATGCTGTCCGAAAGATTGAAGACATCTTCCAACAAATAAAGCGCTACTCGCTCCATGCTCATAGATAGAAAGCACATAATGTGGTGTCTATCTGTGCTGCACATTAGAAACGACGTCAGTCTCTCCCAAAACTGTTGCAAAAAAACAAGATATACGTCTAGAAAGAGGGGCGCGTCTTCGGCGGCTTAAAACAGATTCATAGATACGGTGGGAGGGGGGAGGGCACCCGGAAAAACAAATTAATAACAGATAGAAGGGGGAGAAACGAAAGGAAAATAAACAAGGGCCCGGCAAACACATACATCTATCTGAGTTACAATTCCGGTCGAGTTGGAGTTTTTGATTTACAGCCCGGCGCCGCGACGGGCGTCGGCCGCGCCGACTGTCTTGATGTCGTGTTTGAGGATGTGCACGCGCACCGCGATGTGCCATTATAAACCGCAGCCGAGTGAGAAAAATTACATACTATTTTTTGATGAAAACTATCATTTATGTGGAATAGGATGTTCTGACATAGCCATTTGTTTTTGATTTCAAGGTGCCGTAGATGCATCGTGTAATTTTATTTAACTTTTTCTTTTTTAAACTTGACACGCCCGTAGAAAAATAACCAATGGATATACCTAATTTCAAACTTAATGCCTAAAGTGTATTTTTACGGATTAGGCACATCAAATTCCAAATATGTGTTAAAAACTCAGGCTAAGGAATAGCTTCGCAATACTTGTAATCTATGTGATTAGCATGTAAACTAAAAATCTTAGATGAGGGGAGAGAGGGGATACGTAAATCCGGCTTTAGACGGCTATCAAACGTGTGGCACAAAATCGATCCAGAGACATTTTTGGTCCCAGACATTTGAAGTGAAATCTTCATTTGGATTTTTGTGATTTTTGTTGTTAAAAGCCATCCGAAGACTTCTGTTTTCTGATAGAAATCTGGTGCACTGCCGCGCGTATGGCTGCTAAAGCTAAGATGGGCGAAAGGAGCCTGGAATTACCTTCCATAGGTAAAAATATTCTATATCGGCTTCTTGCATGATTTTTATTTTATTTTATATATCTCCTTTGTGAGTGCATAGGTATACGCTATTTAAAAGTATGATTAAGGCCATAGTTCAAGCTACTTTTTTTGTAATTTGCACTAGGACTGTTGAACTTTTCATTCAAGATTTTGGTCCGATTTGGTAACACAACAGTTCCTGGCTTGACGTGTCCCTTCTCTTCTCTTGTAGAAGCAGACAGAATATTTTGTCAAGCTAGACATTCAATGATGTTACCCTCCCTTACGACGAGGCCAACGATAAAGACAGGCCATGGAGCTAACGCATAATCGCGTAGTCACGTGACCAACTTAGTCCTATATAATAAAAGGTAGAAAAAAACAAATTTCGTAACAATTTGGCGAGTTTTCTTTCATCTATTACATTATTGGATTTGTGCATCCAGGCTTTCTCTAATTGTTTTTTAAAAATTTACAACCTGCCTCAGCTGTTTTGGGCTGAGAGTTAAACGGCACTGCACTCAAATATTTTGGCACATTCTCAAAAATTGTTGGGACAGCACCTTCCTTTAGCTTAGGTGATATTCTCTATGCCTAGGTATTTTCCTCCCACAACACATTTGTCCACTTTAATTGTTTCACTTTCTTGAAAATATGTTAGCCACACATACTTAAAGGTTTTTTAGAAATTAAATCTCAGTTGGAATTTGACAAATCCATTTTTGGCCCAAATTTTCATCCCGAGGCAAAGCAAATGTCGTTATGGTGACATTTTCTTCCTGGCTTTTGTAATATATATAAATATAATATAAACAGACCCAATATTTGGTATTTAGGTTATTTTTTGCGAAATAAAAGTGAAAACTCACCTCAGTATACTGTAAATATTGACGAGGTCCCAGTTGATCGGCAGCGTGAAAGGCCTATTAGGAACCGAATCAGGGCGTGGGTCGACAACGAAAATCCTCAAGTACGTTACAACACTGATTTATTTCGCACAAGGTGAATGGTGAATACAAAATACACAAGCCCGAACGTGGTCAACGAGAACTGCTTCCAGCCACCCGGACCGTCTGAACTCGCGGATCTCCCGTAAGCAGTTCACCAGTCTGTGTCTCAGGATCCACTGTCCATACTCCATACTCCATATCCATTCCGGGGGGAGAATTCCTCTTACACGCATCGGCGCGAGCGGCACCAATACTCCTGGATGGCACGGCTCCCACCCAGAGGCCATAATAACACCTGGGCGGTTCCCCTCCGCCAGGACACACGCGCACTAGACACAAACTTGTTTCTAAAATATAATCTAAGACGTTTAAAAACACTTTAAACATTTAAAACTTCTCAAGACCCAAGCTGCCGCTTTCAGTTATGTGACAAATGGCATGTAACGTCGGACTACAATGGTCACGTGATTTTTGTGCGCCATGGCCTGTCTTTACCATAGGCCTCGCCCTTACGGCCATTACCACAATATACGAAATACGTCCACCGGTCTATAGTATATTCACGGTGCCAACTACCAACTGAAATCCAAGGACATTGGGACAGTCTTCATCAAACTGGAACTGAGCCCGTCAGCCCCATGAGATCGTAATAGGAGTCGGAGCGAAAGGCGGTTAATTTCCGATTGTAATTGCGCTCGCTGCCGGCCCGAGTAGGCCAAACCCGATTTCTGCCCGCACCGGGCCAAATACCAGATATCGTGGTTCCGATTAACGTCAAATCTGACTCAGCTACATTTCGGAATTTGACGTACCGGTGCGCGGCCGAGATTTGGATAACATGAAGTATAGAGTTTATTCAAGGGTGGACCTAGGCTGCATTCGTAAGAGGGTATACTTGTTTGTCATTGAGGGAGAGGATAAAAGGGAATGGATCCAGCCACTATAGTAGGTATTTTTCGGACAACCTAGCAATTTAGACAAATTTCTAATCATTCAAAGGCTCAATCAGAAAAAAATAATTCGTATTAGTTATTTATGTACCAAGGCACTGAAGTTCAACTTTTTATTACTCATGTGGAATTTAGTTGCCGAGGCCTCTGGCCAGTACCTAAATAATAACTGTCAGTAGAAAGCATTTTTCTACATTATTATAAGTGTATTAAGAAGGGGTGCGATGTGGTGAATTTGAAAATATCCAGCGTTATGCCATTTTCTGTGTTTTTGGCGGGAATTAGAAACAAATAATTGATTAAGAATGATTGTTAGGAGATGAAAATGTTTATATGTTTTATTGTTTGAAGCTGTGAAAATAAAGAAAAAACGGGGTGTATCATGATCTGGTGACCTTGTATACTCACTATGCTGTTTGATCTTGAAAATTTGTAATATTTTCTTTTGCTAATTAATTTTTTTGCCAAAAAAGCGTAATTAAAAATTTGCCATACATTTAAACCGTTTTCCTTTAAAAATTTAAAAAGCTTTCCATCAGGACAAGAAAGTTATCTATGACCACTCCATCATCCTACAGCCCTGAGTCAGTCTACTGGTTACACTTTTGTAATCCAGACAACAGACGACATTAGTAACATGTGTCAAAAAATACCTCTAGTTTCGATCGAGGTATCTTCCAAAGACCGCATCATTATCCTTTTTAGGTGATCTTAGATTATCTAATCTAAATATCAAATAGTTTCTACAACCAAATATATTTTTAAAATACTCGCTTGCTTTTGACACATATCCTTCTTAGATCGTCAGATAGTGACAGATTTAGGTGCCCCAAGAGGGTTGGAAAGTACATCAATGTTGAGTAGAATGAACGGAAATTTACGAGTGACCCCTGGGGATAACATATGGAAAATTCGATTTTGCATAACAGAAACAAAAGGTGGCTGTTGCCCATATTTTCAAGCAAGCCGTGTTTACTAGTTTAGTTGTTAGTTAATACAACCTGGCTTCGGAAAACCATAGGCTTGAGTATTGCAGATGGCTAGAGGGTTGAAATAAGGGAGTCATCTTGTAAAGAAAAATCGAGATGTTGACCGATTTTTTCACACAAGCCCATCGAAAGTTTGAAAATGCACATCGTCATTCAACCCTCTAAATCTGTCACTATCTGACGGTCTATCCGAGGCACACGGTCTATCTCGTTAACGATAAGCTATTTATTTATTTATTCTGTTGCTCTATATGACAGTTATACTCTTTCTTGCTTGATCATTTTTATTTATTTATCATTATTAATATTATTATCAGGCAATTACACTGACAATATAACTTCCTTATTAAGGACTATTTCCGGATATGACTTACCTAATTGAACGTACTTGTATCTATTATATTATAAATGAAATATGTGCACCTATATTACTATTAAAAATTGTATATTTTGTAAAAGTTAGAGATACCTCGCACAAAGGCTTTCATAGTCATAGTCTTTCTGAGGCTTAACCTTGTTTATTCACTATTTATTTATATTTTATGCGTATTTAACGTATTATGTATATTGGTTGTGTGAATAAACGTATTATTATATAAAGTACTATTTTAAAAAACGCCGCAGTTTTTTGTGAAATTGCTTTTTCCCCAAATTTAGATATCTGTTAAAATGGAATTAATAATTTTCGACGCCCCTGCGAGCTACGTGCCAAATCGCCGGCGGTCGTTTTAATTGGCGGGATTTAAAACATCTGCTCTAAATTTGATACAGATAGGCCCGTGCCCGGGCCGGCGCGGCGGTATCGCTGTGATTGATTCGTTTTTCGTCGAATAAATACGTTTCCGGATTAGCAGTCGTTATCCTTTCATGATTTATTAAGACTTGACGACTGAGATTAATTGCCGAGTATTTAATTAACACCCAATAGTTTCCAAATTTTGATTTCGCCGAAAGCTGCTTTGATTCCAAATTACCCACTGGCATTCATTGAAAATCATTGGGATTCCAAAGTGGTATTTTATAGTGAAAAAAAGCGTACAGAATAGGGTGATGCTTATACGATTTGAATAGAAGCCTGAAACATTCTGCACAAATTCAAATAAAAAACAAAATAATAAAATTGGTAAATTTATTTTTGCAAATTAAATGAAGAAGGCCTGTATCTAAACAATGACTTCAAAAAGGCGATTTATTAATCGTAAATGCATTTTGGCAAGGCAAAACTATACACGCGTGCGAAAACATTGTAAATGACATTTTTGAGATTTTACTTTTTCCATTTCTGAGGTCTAGGTACGTGTTATTTTTGGATAAAAATATACAATTTCGCTTTTTCCCCAAAAATTTTGACGTCATCCCGCATTGTATCAGACAAAATATACGTTTCCAGAGGCTCAAAACATTGTGAAGTTAATTATACAATTCCAATATACTTTTTAAAATCTATATTGTAAACGCACTTACAGTTTTGGTTTTGGTTAAAACATTGTAAGGCTACTTACAATATTTTTGCATGGAAAAATTACAGGTTTTATTAAATATAATGGCATTTACCATGTTTACATAAAATTTTATTGAGACACGATACGTTTACAATTATTGGAAATTGAATACTTATTATGTACCAAAAGAAGAACATCTTGCCATTTTTGCCTGTTCTATAATTTACTGCAGCCATTTAATTTTTGCATATGTCAGATCAAGCTGATATAATCTTATAATAATATAATCTCATACATTCTAAGGTGCTGCAATGTTTTTGTATGTACGTAAATAGTTGTTCTACTATTTAACATTATGCCGTGAAAAACATTCGAAACTGTAATTTTTTGCAAATACTGTCTTCTTGCATTTATAATGAATCCTGTAGTGGTAAAGGTGAATTCATCGCTAAATACATTTAAAAAAGTTAGATACTGTTGTTTAGATATTCTCCCTGCAGCCTATAGCAAAACTCTAATATTCCTTCTTCATCTCCCAGTTCCAATGTATGCAAAAATTTTGGCTTAAAAGCTTTTATTTTTTTCCAGACATCTTCTAATATTTTCTCTGGGGATATTAAGGTCCAAACTAGCCGCTCTAATACTAGTTCGGGGATTGTTAAAATAGTCCAAGTTGTCCATTATATTTGGCTTTAAACAAATTTTTGAGTTCCGCTGAAAATTTTATTTGCACGTTGCACACTACTTCGACTTACTGGTCTATCTGGATGACTGACATTCTCTAGCCCAACGCATGTTATCTCCAACAAGATGAAATGATTTATCTTAAATTTAAAATTGATTAATAATTAATAAAAGAACAAACTGCAACATCGTTTTAGACTTTAATTTATTAGGTTTGGCAGTTACCAAATATTTCAATTGTTATTTTATGGATACATTTTGGAAAACTAAAAAGTATTACGCATTTTTATTTTTTCTTCAAAATCGCCTTTACTTGAAATTTTGTGGTAAAATTTGGTACAGGACCGTTTTGAAGGGCGTAATTTATTCAAGTTTATAGACTGTGCTTATATTATGGTTGATTTGGTTTTTAATGTTTTCAACGTGTCTAGGTATTGCTAGCTTAAAGTTGTACATCGTAAAAAGTCGGAAAAACATAAAAGAAACATTTTATACATAATTAACATATTATTTATACATTATAGAGGAAAATCGAATTTTCCATATGTTATCCCCAGGGGCCACTCGTAAATTTACCTTCATTCTACTCGGCATCGATGTATTTTTCAACCCTCTTCGAGGCTTGTATACGAAAAAGATAAGTTATTTATTTATTTGTTTATTCTGTGGCTCTATATAAATTATATTTTATTTTTATCAATTATTATTGTTAATCTTACAAGATTAACCATTTATTTTAAATTCGCTATTGTCGGAACCGGTTTGTAGAATAATGCCAATACTAGATGCGGCCAACAGGGTGGCCGAAAATGAATCATATAAATTTCAGCTTCGGCCACCTTCCAAGAAAGAAATTATTGTTCCTTAAAACAAAATGAAAATAAAAAACAGATTTCAGATTTCTGATAAAAAAACCTATTAGGATTAGCCCAAAAAATCGCATCAGAAAAATGCATAGTGCTGCCACCATTACGATATGTCCCACGATATACAGGGTTTCCGAAATTAGCCTAAATATTTCCAGAGTGAATAAAGATAAAATTCTGAAATTTGGTAGGATCAAGGGGTTAAAATATCCCAAATTTCTTATGTGTTTCTTCTCAGACTTCTCAGGTATTCTACGAAAAAGGTTGCTCTTGTTGAACTTGGATAGCGTGCACGGTTCTCGAGTAAAATCGCTTTGAAATTTTTTTGTAGAGTTCCATAATTTACCAACCCGTTCTGTGTCCTAAAAAGTAAAAATTTCCTGAAAACATGGCCTCAAAAATGCCCTCTAAGAGGGTTATAGCTCCGAAATAAACAATTTGGCAAATTGTTATTTTCTAATTATTTCGAGCGTCCCAGCGCCAGGTGTCGCGACCGCTGAAGTGCTGACCCTACAGTGGCTCTATCATTAAATGACAACTCCATTTGAAAATATTAACCTTCCGAAAACTCTTGCACTTTTTGACGCCAGTTTTCCGACTAGTAGATATGATTTTTAAATAATTATTTACGACTAGCGTAAACTCCGGCTCAGATGAGCACTAAAGTTATTTTTAAAGTAATAAATAATAAAACTTTAATCAACTCGAAATTTGGTATATGATATACCTGGGAGAATGAGTCATGAAAAAAGTACACAACAAAAATTTTGGGCATATTTAACTTCCCATTCTGGTCGCCTAAGATGAAGAATGCCAAATTATTTACCTTCGTGAATTTCAAATCCCACAGGTTATCAAATACCAAATTTCAGAATTTTATCTTTGCTCATTCTAGAAATATTTAGAAAAAAACCAAAGTGTATATTTCGGAGGTTATAACCCCCTTAGGGGGCATGTTTGAGGCCATGTTTACATCAGGAACCTGTTTCATTTCTTCATAATTTTGCAAGAAATAAAAAGTACAAACAAAATTTGGGGTATTTTTAACCCCTTGCCCCCCCCCCCCTCCCCTCGTATTCAGGACGCCTATGATGAAGAATGTCAAGCTATCTTTATCTCGGTAAATATCAAATCTCACAGGTAGATCATGTACCAACCTTCAGAATTTTATCTTTATTTACTCTGGAAATATTTCGGAGCCAAAGTGTCCATTTCGGGGACATAGCCCCCTTGGAGATTTTTTAGGCCATGTTAATGTTTTTTTTTTTAATTTCTTGGGTCGCAGAGCGCCCTGGTAAATTATGGCAGGCTAATTTCGGGACACCCTGTATACTATGTTGCTATTTACTTTTGTCCTTTAACAAAATTATGTAGATTTGAATTTACAAAAAATCGGAAGGCAGATTATTAATACTCGTAGTTATGCTATAAATCTGTACCAAACGTATATAAATTGTCATATACACGTATATTTGTTTAAAATATCATAAACTGGATTTCAAAAATACGAAATTACTTCAGTTCACTTCACATTCTTTTTATGGCAGAGTTGATTAAAGTTTTATTATTTATTACTTTAAAAATAACTTTAGTGCTCATCTGAGCCGGAGTTTACGCTAGTCGTAAATAATTAAAAATCATATTAGTCGGAAAACTATGGAGTCAAAAAAGTGCAAGAGTTTTCGGAAGGTTAATATTTTCAAATGGAGTTGTATTTTAATGATAGAGCCACTGTAGGGTCAGCACTTCAGCGGTCGCGACACCTGGCGCTAGGACGCTCGAAAATTTATAAAATTTATTTACATCCCTAAACTGTTTTCCGGAAGCTCAAAATTTGTATGTAATTACTGAAAAGCACGAATCCAACAGTCAGATAGCAAACTGAAGGGACCTGTGGTGTCAGCACTACAGTATACACTATACATGTCTAAAAAGTGAAGTTTGATACAGGGTGTATTGTAAAAACGGCTGGAGTAAATATATGACATAAACTCCTGGGTAAAATTACCGCCAGGGATCGCCAACAATGTTACAAATATTTCATAAATCCGGGTGGAAGTTGTCCTTCTTATATTATAGATATTTTTGTTATATCTACAAACATTAAGTGTGACCCATTTGTTTTTGGGTCACCCCTGTTAGAGCCTGATGAACTGCATTTTTTTAGCAAATATTACCTCTTTCATTCAAAATGCAAGGCCTACTGTGCCAGCTTTTAGGAGCAAAATGTTAATAAATCACATTAGCAATTATTTCTTTTTAATCTTGATTGGAAACTTCCACAGGCAGAACGTGATGAATCTGAGTTTCATCCGGATGGATCCTGCGTCAGCGAAACTTCTCGTTCCAAGATTCTTCCTCTATTGCACGGCACATCCTCAGGGCGCGACGATCACACTGAGACTGATTGTTCTATTACCTGTCATGGTATTTATAGGAAATGGAGGGAACAGGCGAAAACGTGGGAAAATTAATGATATGATATTAAGGTAATTGGTTTTGACGCGTATTTGAGAAAAACGCGAACCAACAACTGAACAACTATATAAAAATAAACCCTGATCACGGTTTAGATTATTAGGATGTGTAAGGATTTAAATGGATTCAAGGATTTTTCTTTGGATGGGATGGGCCGATTTTGATAGGATCTAAGTATCACTAAGCAAGACTTGAAGCCCCGTGTCCAGATAATGTTCGGCAAGTGCACAATGGCCTGGTTGACGCAACACAGTACGTACAGTATGTCCCGTTTCTTTAATATGCACTTGTCCACATGAGCATGGCACACGATATACACCACTTTTACACAATGGTATACTCGTAATATCCTTAATCGGTCGGTAATATTGGGAACAATAATTATTAGGAAACGTGGAGAATCTTGTTAGTATGTTATGTCGATTTAGAATTTTGGAGATGCGGTCGGTTATATTAGGGATATAAGGAAGGAAATCCATAGTGGTCGGCGAGTCATTTACGCGTCTGTTAGTATTCTTGTTGTGGTTAGTAGATAAACTTGTTAATAGAGCGCTGGATACTATGATAAGAATAATTGTTGTCAAGTAGAACATTAGTAAGATGATCCAGTTTTCTATTAAGATTATTTGGGTCGAAGAAAGTTATATTGCTCGATATACTAAGGAATTAATAACGGATTGTTTTTGGGAAAGCTTGGAACGAGAAGTTTCGCTGACGCAGGATCCTTCCGGAAGAAACTCAGATTCATGAATTTCTTTTTAATCTGTGCAGGTCACGGAATTCAGCACCCCTCAAAACGGGCCTGTATCAAATTGAAAAAATTATTTTTGTAATAAATTTTTTAAAAATTTATTTGCTTTTGTGATGAAATTTTATTTTTTTTTGTTTTCGTTTGCTCTGAGACCCATATTAATATCACCAAATTGTTAGAGTTTAATTTTATTTGTTTTTCATGGCTAACTATGAATTTTTGAAAATAAATAGGTAAGTACTTAATGTGCGTTTTTACTTTTTCTACAAAATCGTTAATACTTGAAATTTTTTGGTAATATTTAGGACAGACCCGTTTCGATATGATTTATTAAAATTTTGCTACTAGAAACTGACGTGTCGTAAGTCTTGGATTCTGTATGGAAGAGATCACTTTTGCTCAAAAAATGCAGTTTGTCAAGCTCTACAATTTAAAAAACATACAGGTCAAATCGCACAATTAATAAACCTTTTACAGGGTGGCCCGAAAACAAATGGGTTATTGTAAAATTTAGTAGGGGACTGGAGGTGTAGGTGGATATCCATTGCGTAAGCTTAAAAAAGTTACCCTCCCAACAAAAATCTTTGCTACTTTTTATAGTGAGTGTGGTTAGATTTTGATCTTTTGTCTTTATTTTCTACAGGAGGGTTCCCTCGGCATTCTCTAGGATGTATACCTGATAATCTGGACCAATAGTGTCAGTAATAATTCAGTAAAATTAGACAAAAATCGGATAGTATATGGAAAAATCGATATACTTATTGATAACATATTTTTACATTGTTTAAGCATTGTTTAATGTGAAAGAATCATGAAAAAACGATTTTTTTGTAGGTAGTTCAGAGAGTATTGCCTATGGGTGAATACTAAATATTTGATAATCCGCGAACAATATTTCAAAAATAAGTCCACGTTTTAATCAAAACATAACCTGTCTCCTGTTATGTATTATTCTACTAATAACTAATAATATTCCATTTTTCTAGGTCCCAGAAGAAAACCACGAAGTCAATGGGAAATGCTAAACCACCCACAAACTACACTAGTAAAAGCAAAGCACCAGACACTCGACATAACTTCAACTACAATCGCACAAGGTAAGTTTACAAAAAGGCTTTTATAAGCACTACGACTCATCCATGCTAGAAAGCACCTAATAAACGCATCACTAACTAGCTATTTTCTAGGAAACAATCAGTACAAAATCAAGATAAATCCATACAGAAACAGCCTAACCAATTTTCGAAAGTCACAAAGATGATTTAGACGATGGAACAGAATCTCTTCAAAGAATTGAGATTAACTAACAACATGATATTCTAAATAAAATAAATAAACTATCTAAAGTTTCTAAACTTTTATTTACTTCAACCCCTACAAAAAAAAAACGATTTTCGAAGTACATTAATTCCGCACAAATAGTAATTCCTGATCCTTCAAAAAAATTTTAAATAAAACCTTCATTATTTAGAATAAGCACTGCATTTTTAACATAATAAATAAAAGATGAATTTTTTGGTAGCTTAGTTGGTTGAGTGCCTACGGCCACCGTAGGAGTCCCTGGTTCAAATCCCGGCTGGTGTGCATTTTTTTTAATTGATTATACTTTTCCTGATATGCCACAAAAACTTGCTTCTTTATAAATAAAATGTGTCACATACTAAGTCAAAGCATGATCTACTTGGGGAAAAAGCTAACATCATAAGGTGAAGCCGCTATCGTGAAGACTATGATCGAAAATGTTGTGTTTATTCTGCGCCCCTCTTAAAGCTTAATAATAAAAAAAATATCGGAAATAATTATACAAATAATCCAAGACAGACCGACTTTTCGCAAAGCTTTCATCTTACTGTTGCCGAACTTTTAACTATAGGTACAGTCGCGGACAGTTGGTATCGAACGACCTGAAGAGGTTTCTCGTGGCTATCGTTACAGGGCGCGCGGAGACGGCAACATCGCGCTGGAGTCTGCAGCCGGCCGGTCTGCTAAAAATAGAACCATAAAATGCAAATTACAGCCTCCAGCCTCTCACAGCAAAGGAACAAAATTCCAGGAAAATGCAACTTTGTGCTGGTAATAATTCCAACCCCAGTGTTGGTATTTAATATTTCGTACTATTTTATCATGTTACTATACCGTCTAGTATTTATGATAATGAAATAAAAAAATAATAAATATCAAGGCTGAGATTAGAATCAACACCACAATAAAAGTTGCTTTTTCTCGAGTTTCCTTCCTTTGCTGCCAGCACCCTGTATTAATTAGGAATATGAAATTAGGTAAATCCATAGTCAATTTGAGCCACAATAGAATTCCGAAGAATTTCTCAAAAACAATAATTTAATATACAGGGTGTCTACTTTTAAACATATGCAAATTAATAAAATCTTTATTTTTGGAGATAATCCCTGAACATTCTTTGTGTGAAAGGCCTTCAAAAATCGCTTCTTTTAGCCTTCCTATCATTTTCAAAAGGCAAATCCAGGTCCGGCTACGATTTTTGAGTGTTTTTTATTTAAAATCTACCAATACAGCGTTAATCAGGATCCCCCTAAAACCCCTTTATATACCAAATTTGAACAAAGAATTTAGAGAGAGATCTATTCTACAGGATGTCAAGGTTCAGCAAAATAGGAAATTTACAGGCATTTGGCGAGTCAAGTGTGTCTAAATAGTTTAATTGTCAACAGAACCACTCAAAGTGTTGGTGTGCAAAGATTCAATACAGGGTATTTTTCTCTGCCCCATCTGAAAATGCTGAATTTTTATGACTTGACTCGCCAGAGATGCCTGAAGAGGTTTCTTTAAATTTCCTATTTTGCTCAATTTTGACATCCTGTAGAATAGAACTCTCTCTATATTTTTTGTTCAAATTTGGTATATAAAGGGTTTTCGACTGTCCTGATTGACGCTGTGGTGTCAGATTTTAAATAAAAAAATGGCTAAATGGTTTTTGTGAAAATCGGGGGAATAAAAAAATCGTAGCCGGCCCTGGATTTGCAATTTGAAAATGGCAGGATTGCTAAAATAAGCGGCTTTTGAAGTCCTTTCGGACAAAAAACAGATCAAGCGATTATCTCAAAAATTAAAGATTTCAAGGATTTGTATAATATGTTTAAAAGTAGATATGGGGGCTCTTAATATTAATTAGAAAATGTATGGCACAAAATTAATGGATTATCGGATTACCTGAGTTGAAATATTTTAGCATAGATATTTATATCTTTTTAAATAGGTATTTATTAATTATACCTACCTGCACTTAATATAACTAAATTTAGGGGATTAACTTAATAATTGTAATATTGAATTGGATGTAGATTTTGAAAATATCGATTATACCTGCTCCTAGCCCTTTGTATAAATACTAAGGTGGGTGGGCTAAAATTATTTAGTCAGTATCCTAATTCGAGAGAGTAACTAACAGTGTTCGTTATGCCTCGTTTGAGTGAATCCGTCAAGCACCGTATCATCGCCAAACTAGAAAATGGTTGGGCTATTTCCCGACTGGCCGAAGAATTTGGTGTATCTAAAAGCACCATTTTCAATATAAAGAAGAAATATGACGAAACCGGAAGCGTGGAAAACATACATAGAGGAGGAAATGTGAAAATTACGTCTGACCAACAAGATGAGCAACTAGCTAATTTTTGCCTTGCAAATCCGTTTAAATCCGCCGTTGAAGCAGTATCTGCAACACAATTTCCAGCAAGTGTTAGAACTGCCCGAAGGAGATTAGATGCAGCCAATCTGACCGAGGCTAATAAGGAAGTCAGGTTGCAGATATGCCGAGAGTTTCAGCGTTTACCGCCACATTATTGGGAGAAGGTAATATTTAGCGACGAAAAGATCTTTCAAAGCCATTACAATGGCAAAGTGCGAGTATATAGACCTTCGGTGAGTTCAAGATATGACGAAAGATTTGTGTCACCCAGGAAAAGGAGTGGGCATTTTTCCGTCAACATATGGGCCTGGATAAGCTACCGTGGACCTGGCATTTGTTGGAGAATCGACGACCGCTTCACAGCAGCTCGCTATTGCGAGATACTCGAAGGCGGATTGTTACCAACTGCAACGGAAATGTATCCCGATGGCTTCGTTTTCCAGCATGATAACGCTCCTGTGCATACAGCAAGAATAGTTCGCGAATGGTTCACCGAAAACAACGTAGAAAAGTTGCAATGGCCGGCGAAGAGTCCTGACTTGAATCCCATTGAGAATGTGTGGGGCAGAATGGCGCGGACAATGGAGAACTTCGTACCCGAAAATAGGGAGGCACTTTGGCAGAAGATTCAACAAACGTGGGATGAAGTCGTAACCCATGATCTCTGCTGCCAACTCATAGATTCGATGAGCAGGAGAGTTCAGAAAGTCATCCTATCCCAAGGTGGGTATACTAAATATTAATATACATATAATATAATAATGGAAAATGCATTTGATTTCTTGCCTTTATTTAATTATGTTATAGTCATAAAGATTTTAATGGGTTTATAGTTTTTTCGGATTCTTCCTGTGTCGGTGGTTCTAATAAAACTTCGTAATCATTATATCCAGCTTGTGGAAGTCCTCAATCACCTGAAATTATTTTATTTTATCCAGGTAATCACATTGAGGTCCAGGGAGGTGTGTAAAGCTTGACACGTGTCCCTGCTGTGTGTCTTCTGATGTTATTGATAAAGGTATGCAATTTAAATAATAGAGAGTTATTGCAGAAATAAATAACGTCGCGTTCTTTTTTGACGTTATTTTGACATTTGAGCATGCGCAGTCGTAGTTTGACATAAGGTCGTCCATAATAAGGTTATTTTCCTTTATTTTTGTTTATTGTGTATACCATAATATACGTTATTTTTACCTTATTTGTCACAATTCTTAAAATAAATTCTGATTTGTCAGAAAACGCTAGTGTTCTGTGAAAGTAGGACTTAACCTAAAATGTTCGTTGCTTGTTTGCGTTTGCACCTTGTTTGTTTTCATTAGTCTTTCACCTTGGTGTTCCGTGGTTATTTGGCTGTTTTCCCAGTTTTTTCCGGAGCAAAATTATAAAAGCACATAATATTCTAGTGAAAGTGTAGAAATACAAAACAATAAAGTAAACGTAAACAAGCCCTTAATTTGGATACATAAATTACGACTTGCAATAACTATTGTCAGAATCATAAATAACGTATGAGAGTATTCAAATAAGGTCGTCTTAAATACTGCTTAATGCCAAAAACAGTTTCTGCAATAACTCTCTATTAAGTTACAAGGGTAATTTTATGTCTGTGACCCCCTAATCTCATTTATCTGTTGAAGGGCATTTTATGAGAAACAATGGAGCATTGCAGCACCACGAAAACCAATTTATTAAAACTTCTGACCAATTTCTTCAAAAATAAGAAAAAATAAATAAAAGGGACACCCCTTTTATTTTATAATCATTTATGTTTAGAACTACGAGACCTAACAACTAAATGTTGGAACAAATACTTATTTTGCAAAGAAAAGAATAATTTATGAAAATCCTTTTAATTAACTTTTTTAATTCTAGGGTTATTAGCTAAATATATTTTTAGTGTTACTACATATTTTTTTATTATAACATAAAAATACATTTTTGTTGCAACGCAAAATATTTATTAACTTAATGTCTAAAACCGCTGACAACTATACTTAGTGTATTTGGAAATGAAAGGAGGCCATAAATATTGATTGAGAAGGAAAATTCGACCATTTCAGTGGCGTGCTCTTTTGCTAAAAATCTGATGAGGATAAATACGCAAATTAATATTCGGGCGAGTTATGTAGTATTTTATGACGGACTCTCGAGCCTCTGATAAAGAATTTGCATTTATATTTATAATAAGCCATAAACCTTCCTTTCATTTCCAAATACACTATGTATATACAGTATGTCCACAGAAGAGGTGTTGAATAGGAACACTTTCTTATCTTTAATTTTATCGCAAAAAGTTACTCTTGATAAAAACTTTGCTAACATTTCTTATGTGGAAATAAGTTGCTAGGAAAAGTTGTTCAAAAGTAAAGGATACTCCATACTACCAATTTTAGAAACAATTGGCACACTTTGATTTATTTGAAAAACATTTTTCGCTTTGGCCCTATCACTGCATTAAATATATTTTTTTTATGTAAGTAAGCTTATATAAGCATAATAAATATGGCAATTTTAGACGGCTAGGTGATGTTAAAAAATAAATCGGCATCCATAACCAACTTTTCACGCAATACAAAAAAAAACTCAAGTCGACAAAAATGTGAAAACAAAACTATCAATTTATTTAATTTTTTTTTGATCAAACAAGATCTTTAATATGAGAAAATTTGTCTTTAATTTGAATAACTGTTGATGTTTTTAATTGCTATTTCGACTTCACACTTTAAACAAATTAGCGGGAAAACTAGTACAAATTGTATGAAAATTTTCTTTTGTCAATGTTCTTGCGTGATCTAATTGCCGCTAATCTCCAATTAAAATTTTCCCTCGACTTTCAAAATAAATTGATTGTTTTCAGATTCTTGTTGATTTAAGTTTTTTTTGGTATTGCGCGAAAAGTTGGCCATGGATACCGACTTCTTTTTTTAACATTAACCAACTATCTAAAATTTACACGTTTTTGTTTCTTAAGATTTTTCAGTAGGGAGCCAAATAACTACTTTAATAAACTAAAACAATGGCCTTTAATAACTAAAACAATGGCCTCAACAGAGCCGAAGAGCCTGTGTAATTTTCAGAAACTATCTGAGCACCCAGTTGCATAAAGCTTCTCAGTGCCATCAATTTTCAATATAAAAGTTTTCTTCGGTATCTTAAAATAAATAGGTATGTTACGGCTATTTAATAATTTTGCTCAATTGGAGGTTTTTTTATATTGCGCGACAAGTTGACCATGGATGTTGATTACTTTTTCAGGGCCACTTAGCTGTCCAAAATTGTCACCTTTTTGTTTCTCATGTTTTTTTTGTAGGGCGCAAAATAAGCGAGGAAATCGCGGTGGTAGTTTAAAAAATCATACTGTATACTTGTGAACTGTTTTAATAAATAGTTTAATACTGATTCCTTAATTTTTTTTAACCCTTTCGGTGACATCGGCTTAATCGCTTGCAAAGAATTCTCGGAACAAGACACCCGTTCGAACCATCCGATGCCGAAGGCGCGCGCTGTTGCCGTCTCCGCGCGCCCTGTAACGATAGCCACGAGAAACCTCTTCAGGTCGTTCGATACCAACTGTCCGCGACTGTACATATCGATTTCCGCAGACACCGCGATAAATCAGCTACATGCGCGGTTGTTTTTCAGGCTAATGGCTTCGCCGCTACCGAGAAACTCGTGTGTGGTTTCGATTTGGAGCACAATGTGCCTAATTCGCAGCGCTCGGAGCTTAAATTAGCCTAGTTCGGCGCAGGGGCGGCGCGGCGCGGAGGTGCGGCGGCATGACCGAAACAGACACCGTACACCTCCTGCAGTTGATAAGGACTTATTTATGCTTCCGTGGTTGTCCTGGTGCGCCCTCGTTCCGAAGCTGATGTGATGCGTGCCCTCCGCATGTGGGTAGACAAAATGCAGGTAAACACACAGAACACCAATTTTGTGATTCGGGATCTTCAAAAAAAGGACAAGTGAAGTGAGGAAATTCTACAAATAACTGTGATTTTCTTAGTTTGTACAAATTATATTATGTATGTCTTTAATAATAATTGCTGTGATTTTTTACATGCTTAGTCTGTGGTTGAAATTTCGTCGTTTAATAAAGATTTCCTTAATATGTGTATGAACAAAGCAAAACATTGTATAGCACCGAATTCGCCGACAATAACAGTCCAAACTGGTTGCCTTGCGAAGAACTGTCACTGACCAAGAATGTTCTTCTTAGGATTGGATTGAAAACTTTTCTAGATTATTCCTGGCCAATCATAGGTCTGTAAATCAAAAAGTTCTAAAGTATTTCTAGAAAACCTATGGAGGCATTACACGGAAAACAAAATATTGAGACAAATAGGGCCCTGAGGGTCTCAGGCCAACAAATTTGTAACAGAAAATGCCTCAAAACTAATCTTAAAATTACAAAACTGTAACTGGAACATAGAACACTAAAACTTAAAGTATAACCCTTGTTTATGGAATCCCCAATGTGTGACAGAGTCATAAGGATGCGAGAGCAATATTGGATACAAGCAACAGATGGCGCTAAAAATTAAAGTGGCCCAGTCATTGCCATTTTCCTCTATTAAAATCTGCCAAAAAACAACTGGTCGACTTTATTTTGAGTGTGCCACTTAATTTGATACCACCCCTCATTTTTATGTAAGTGAGAATCAAACTAAGAAAATTCTCAGTAGTTAATTTCCAAACTCTAATTTAAAAAAATCTAAATGAAATAAAAAACGAAATAAAATAGAAAAAACATAATTTCGAAATATTTAGGTACTTTAATTCAATTGGTACGGAGAGGCGCTAAATATTTGTTGTCAGAAAAATAAGCAAAGTTATAATTCTATGATACTCTACGTTACTACTTAAACTAAAAAAATTTGGCTAGATCTTCCTAGATTCACTTACAATTTATTTCTTCTCTGCTACTTCTGTAAATGAGTGATAAAATAAAATAAATATAGTAATAAGTGTACTAATAAATCCTACAAGTTTGTTTATATCCCCGGGCGTGCACACGCGCAGTTCACACAACGACCGCTATAGTAACAACGAACGCAAAAATAGTCACAACATACGCCAAAATAGATACCTATTATCCGCGTACGTTCTCAAAATATACAAGTAATGATAATTATAATAAGTCAGGCACTTAGGTGTTCCAAGAATCAGGTCTCAAGGAACAATGTACACGCCAAATAGAACAACTTTGTAAATATTGATAGTTGGTGAAACTTCGAGACCAACTCCAAAAATAATAAGGTAACATAAAAACGAATCTCTTCAAGGGATAACGTATAGGCCTAAAGTCAAATACATGTAGGTTCCAGCCAAAAAGATCCAATCCAGAAACAAGAAAATATTCATTATCTAGAACTCGTAACCTAAAACTGAAACCCTCAAAACAAGGGTTTTTTGCAGGTTCTTTCAATAACCTTGAACAGATATTGGAACTTTTTGAACGACTGTTCAGCAATATTATTACTCCCAGGATGGAATGGGGTTCCATCCTTAGTAGGTTCCGAGATCTAGTTACCTAACACAGCAGTTTAATCCCACCAAAGTGGATAGAAGACCAATAACCATCAACCAGCCAAATCAACAACCGGTTTTGGGCCTCCAAATTCACGTCCAGCGGTCTAATTAATCCTTGTTACACAAGGCGAGCTATAACTTCAGAAGAAATCAACTAAATTGACGCTAGGAAAACTTCCCGACATTTTGCCGTGCTATCCAACGGAATACCAGAACTCGAATTCAATTAAAAGCCTGGCTGGAAAAAAACGAATTCCACCGTGTTCCAGAAGCATAAAAAACCATTTTGCTCGAATCCGATGTGCGAAGAATATCTACATTCTGCCTACGTAAGCTCTGCAGGATTTCTCCAAATTTCACAAACTTAGGTGCAACTTCCCGCTAATAACGCCAGATGGCGCTACAAGATAACAGAACAGTACAACAAACGAAACCAAGCTTGCATTTTCACCCAACTGATAGATGGCGCTGAGATAAGCAAAATAATAATTAACGGCACTGTACAACAGATGGCTTACAAGTTACAAGATATGACACCGCAATGGCAGATTTTGTTTCATAACAGAATTGGATACAAACATGGAATATCAGCAATATCGGTAAGTAGAACAGCGATAAATATTCAATAATCCGCGAATAAATATTTCAAAAAATAAATCCAAGTTTTAATCGAACCATAACCTATAACCTTGTCTCTTGTTATGTATTATTCTGCTAATAACTAATGATATTCCATTTTTCCAGGTCCCAGGAGAAAACAACAAACCACGAAGGCAATGAGAAATGCTAAAACCACCCACAAATAACATGAGTAAAAGCAAAGCATTGGGAACTGGATACAACTTCGACTACAATTTCACAAGGTAAGTTCACAAAAAGACTTCTAGCACTACGACTCATCCATGCTAGAAAGTACCTAAACGCATCAATAACCCAGAAATAAACCATCCAAAGATTCTACCCTTTTATTGACTTCAACCCCTGCAAAAGAAATCTATGTTCAAAACATTTTTATTCCCAAATACAGTAATCCCAGATCTTCCACCAAATTTTTAAATCCCTACATTTTCAAAGATAACTAGATATTCGAATAAGGGTGCATTTTTAACGTAACAATATACCTATCATTTGTTTTTGAGTTTGTTAAGAAAATAACTTCATAGGCGTGCTCCAGGGGTTCAACTTTAAGATTTTTTTACGGGTCAATGATGCATCCTGTATAGTTTAAATATTCAACCTTTTTCTATAATAATAAACGTTTTGAATCAAGCCATAATCCAACAACTAATTGTTGTAACACAATTAATTAGTAACTACCATGCCCTTATCACCCAAGTAGTTTGATTTTGAACATCTTTTTAACCACTACCAACTAACACTTGAGACATCAATTATTGAAATTATGTATGTCTTATTCTGTTACTTGTGTCTTTCATCCTGTTATAACTATCGGCATCCTTAATTATAAAATTTGTTGCTTTAACTATTATCTGTAATTCTTTTCTTAGTCTATAAGTTTCTCAGAATAAAAAATTACGAAAAAGACCGAAAGCATAACTCAGCGATCACGGGAAGAGTTTTTTCGGTACGCGCCGGGCACCGAACGACTTAATCAATTTTAATTGCGAACTAACTTAGAAAATGGGGCGATTAATCCGCCCGATATTGTCCTTTTTAGGACGTCATTCCGGCCACATGTCAATATTGCCGATGGCAATATTACTTCCATAAATCCGAAATAAAATGTCCAATATCGATGTACCGGTAGTGTAGTTCTACTTCCTTATTGTTTCCAAAAAATACTCGTATAGTTGTCGTAGTGGTCGTAGTTTCTGCAAGACCCCAGTTGCAAAAATATTGATACATTGTACCATAGAAGAATTGTACTAATCTACTACACTGCAAGTGCTAAATATCCTTTTTCTTGAAGTGCTTGTACAATAAGAGAAACACATGTGCCCCTATTATTTAGGGTGAGACCATCCAGGAATCGTTCTGTAAACTTTCTGCGAGCCTGAAGTTCTAAAGACAGTTCCCATGGGTTTCGCCGTAACCTAACCAGCATCATCATTGTCACAAAATGTTTCCGCACCTTCAGCCGAACGCGTGTAAATACACAACCCTTTATAAATAACTCATCGTCGATAGGAACCTAAGAAAAAATATGAAGAGTGAATTATCGATTCCCATTCGTTACGATGGAAACCACATGCTGCGTTAGCTTAGTTGGTTAAATGCGCCTTCGGCCCCAGTAGGATACCCGGGCTCAAATTCCAGGTGGAGTGCATTTTTTTTTTCAAACTGATTATCTTTTGGGTGGCTTACTAATTATTGCCGTACATTTACTATAACATTACTACGGTTTTCTACGACTTTTCGTTATAGGTATACATGAAATTAATGATACCTATACTTAGTTCTAGAACCAGGTAAGGTCAGTTATGAAGACGAAATAATAGTGATTTCACACTTGAAATTATGTTACTGGTAATGTTTAATAAGAAAAAAGTGAAAAGTTTTCTAATTTATTTTAAATTCTTTCAGCCAAATGCAGGAAACTACCATTCTCGTTCCTTGTGTATGCGCAAACAAATTTAATTTACAAACTTCCAGAGTATCACTTCCTATCGTTCTTATTATCCATGTTTACGTGTAGGAAAAGGCTAAAGTGGCGTTATTCCACAAAGCACTTCGTCACTGCAATGAGGATTAAAAAGCACGCAAGCGGCTATAGGGGAAAGTATTCTATATTGTACCGGTTCTTATTTAATTGTTATAGCATTTTAGTAACATCTGCCGGCATGTTTAGGTAGTGCACGTAAGAAAGGGCTAGTGCCAGAAACTACCACGCTATATTTTAAGTTTTTGGTGACATATAATTAGTTGCTATTAAAAGTATATAAAAATAGTTATACGGGATGAATTAGGAACTACTTACCTACTTGTATTTGGTTCGGCATATTCTAACCTCACTTTTGCGGATAGAGGTTGATTCACGTGTTTCTAGAATTTCGAAAAGTTGCGTAAATCGTACCACTAAATATTTACGTACCTAAATTGTACCGGTACAATTTGGCAAATACTAAATATTTTGTTTGTTTGTAGGAAATGATAAAAAAGGAAAATTAAAATATGGACAATGGGATGAAAGCAGTATGAAGATGCACTCAGGGAATATCGCAACGGTCATATTATGAAATTAAACGAAACCAACATTTTAAACTCGACCAACGTTCGTGCTAGTTGAGAAAAAAAGATTTTTGGTCGTGCGTGTGTCTTTTCTAAAGATATATAACAAGAATTGTAAACCAGATTCTAAAACTTGAAAAGATATTTTTTGAGATAATATTAAAGTTGTGCAAAAAGCAGTTTTCAACTTGCAGAACGCAAGGGACTGCGTCACAAATTTAATAAAAACAAGATAATGGTTGGGAGGAAATGGTTTTACAATTCCATGAATGGCCACCCCTGCATTTTTCTCGCATACCTACAACCAGAATCAACTTCAATTTTTACTTTAAAGCTAATCTTAAAGAATATTTTGGCATGTTAGAAAAATTGGTGGATGAACACGATTTTACAGCTTCTCCAGATATTCAATGTAGATGAATCAGGATTTTCCACCGTGCAAAAAAGGTGTCAAAAAATTTTAGCTCGAAAAGGGAAATCTCAAGTGAGTACCTACTCTGGCTAATGGAGAGCGCGGAGTAAACACCACTTTTGTTGTATGCACTAGTACAGCCTGGTAGAAATTTCAGATTCAGGCTGGATAAACACAGATTTATTTATAGTGTGATTAAAGCATTTAATTTCTTGAGTGAACCCATCGAAACAAAATAGCGTTTTTTCTTGTATTAGATAGGCGCACAGCCCATTCAAGGAAACTATTAGCCATTGATATCGCTAGGGAGCATGGAATTATTCTTCTCTAACTGCCAGGACACACGCTTGCAGCCCTTCAATTTTTAAACCATTATACAGGGGTACCACAACTAGGAAGAGGAAAAATGGCTAAGGGAACATCCAGGGCGTGCAATTTCCCAGTTTCATGTAGCGAAATTAATTGGAGAAGCCTATGGAAAATCAGGTAACATCTCCATTGTTGGAAATGCTAAGAGGGGATAAGAGAAAAATTTGGGAATCAAACAAAAATCAGAAGTCTCATTAAAATCGCATTGCTACAGCGGCAATAGATGAACGAAAACGAAAAAATAAGTCTGATCCAGATATAATAATACACTTACCCAAACTTATATGGAATCACGCATTATTTAATTTACTTAATTTATTTAATTCTTACTCTAATAAAATTAGGTTCATGGATTTTCAATTGTTTTTCTAATATGAATGGATTAAAGAAACTGTATGTTCATTCCCAGCAACTAATTTTTTACTAAAAAATTCTTCAGCGAAAATAGCAAGTGATTCCATATAAGTTTGGGTGTGTGTAGAAGTAGATAAACAACGTTTTGTTTCCTTTATGGCGAGTGTATAGTTGAAAATATGGTGCAATGTGCACAACGTGAACGTTGGGCACATGAACTCAGGGCGAACAGAGAAAATGACAACTACATTATTTGTGATAACTGTACTTAAAACACAAAACAAAAAAGCAATATTTATTGCATGCTTTTTATAATAAAATCAGTTCCTATTCTATATACCAAATATATGTTTTTATTTTGTTAATTAAAGAAGAATGAAATGAATATTAATTTTATTTTTGTGTTCAAATATTATTGCTTTTAATAAATACCCCTATTATATATACTTCTTATTTTATGTTCCCTATAGTAGGTAAATCTGAAGTGTGGATGTCAGCTGGTACAATTCTTGCAACCGGTTTCCTATATCATACCAATTGAAAAGGTTTTTAAAAATGAAGCTATTATATCGAAAGCATATTGATGAAAATCTAAGAAAAAACACAAATTAGTAAAATTAACTAAAGTTAATATTAAAAAAATAAGTCAACATTAAAGTCAATATTTAAAAAAACGTGGTCTTTCTTTCCGATTTAATGAATAGTGTTACAGTATAGCATACTTTCCCCTATTAAACTTCCTGTATCAAAACACAATTAAGGGAGACAGTGTAATTTTTGGTATCGTGAGAGGAAATGACAAGTTAAAAATGGTTAGAATGGCGTGTCAAAAGTAATTTCCCAGTTATTTTCTCTAAGGCAAAATTTAAAACGGTGAGCGAGTTTGTTCGGGGCTGTAAGCTTTAATAAAAATTTCCTGCGCCGCTTCGCTAAAGCAAGGGGGAGTAATTACTCACAGACAATTGACGGAATTTAAAGAATGTTTCAGAACAGTTGCGTTTGTCGTAGAGAAAAAATTTAACTCGAGCTTTAATTTATATGAGAAGGTTGTATTGTATATGAAAGGGACAACAAGAACTAACAGCTTTCAACCAAATCATCGTCTTGCGAAGCCTACCTTTGATATGACAACGTTGCATTTTTCCTCACATCTCAATGGACCGGGAATCTTGTGAGGCCGACTTTTCACCAGGCCGACCCAAGAGATTTTATAATCTAATAAATACCTTTGCAGAAAGGTGAGAAATTAGCCTTCATATTGTTTTGCATGAAACCACGCCCTATTGAAAAATGACTGAAGTGTGGAACAAAACCGGCTACAACATCGTGTGGTGAATGCGATGATGAAAACCTAGGCGTAGCGTAATGCACGGAGCATCACAGGAGCCCCACTTTTCGCAAGGAGTAAATTCCATAATAGGTCCACCTTATCTTACAGCGCTGTCTCCCCAGACCTACCTTCGATATGACACCGTTATGTTGCACATGCCACATATTATGATCTACGCCCCAGAATCTAAAATGTTCCACCTATTTTCGGCGATATTATCGTATGACGAATCAGGTGTTGCGAAAATGCTCCAGCGGAAAAAGGCTCAGATTAAAATTTTCTGTACATCGAATTTACATTTGGCAACGCCGCGCTCTGTATATGATCCTTCTTCCAACTAAGTACGCGTACCGACGACGGTTTAAGACGCGACGTTGCAGTTTTCGAACACTTGACAATTCAATGAGGCACTTTTTCGATGTTCCGCTTATTTTGACGGGCCAGATTTCGTGAACACTATACAGGTATCAAAAATTATTTAATCTGATAAGTTAACCGAATCGGATGGTAAGTTAGTACTAGCGGAAGTTCGAGATGAGCTAGCATTATTTCATATTTCATTTAAGTCGATTGGGCTGTTTTCTTTGCTCAAATGTTTGTTAGATATTGATTTCATGATTTAATGATACTTATTTAAGGCGCTACGATACCCCCCATTTTCAAGGGTTTCGTAGTTTACATCTCCTACTTGCATTTCTTAATATTTTCACTTGATTTTTTTTTGTGGCTTAGATAAAACTACGAAGAATCGTCGTTGTGTATCACGAACTGTGCAGGACTAATGCGACACTGTGAAAAAAAATGCCAAACATACCCGAAATTCGACTATATTCGGTTAAGAATTTCGAGTATTTCCACCGCTCAAAAATAATTCGAAAGACACAACGACGATTGAGGCATTCGATAACATTATTTTAAGACTACTTTCAAGTCGATACGTTTGTTCGTTTGGCTATGATTTGAAAACTACGAACCCATTGCCCGGCAATAAAATGATCCGTGAATTGGCCATTCGAGCAGGAATTAGACGTACGGAGATAGGCGGGCGGGCGGGCGTTCGCTGGAACTCGTGGTTCCCCTACTTCCCCCTACTTCGGCGTACCTCACCGGGCTCGGAAACCACGTCAGGGGAACTTTCAATCGATATCAGATGGTTCATTTTTCATTTTATTAGTCTCAGTCTCCCTTATTTGTGTTTCGCTTGTTTTGAATGTTAGTATGTTAGCAAATATTTATATTTCCGAGTACCCGAAGAAAATATTTTCTACCGCGACATTATGTATGTCGACTGGCATATAATAATACTCATTATTATTATTCCTCCAGGAATTATAAATAAATAATTATTAATCCATTTAATTTTTAATCGGGTTTTTCGCCAAGAAACTGATCGAAAGACAACTTTTTCAAGTTGCCTGGAAAATTCATAAATTCTTAACAGTGAATGAACGAAACTTTAAACGTGTAACTCAAAAAATAACTTCAACAAACTTGTTTTCTGAGCTTTCGGAGAATAAATCTTCCTCCTTTCTCAAAGATCATGCCACTTCAAGACGTGAAAAAGTTGTCCTTCGATCAGTTTGGTGGCGAAAAACTCAATTAAAAATTAAATGGATCTGTTTGCGCCACAAATAAATTTTAGAAAATAAATAATTATTATTCACAAAGTACCTACTTTTTGCTTTTGTGTAAAATGGTTTAATCCCTAGGGCATAAAATGGCCTGGTCGTGCAAAAAGAGTAAATTTAAATTCTAGACCAAATTGTGCGCTTGATTTTTACTTTAAAAATGTGATAGGTACAAGTAATAATTTTGCCAAATAAATGGGTCATGTGAAGCATTTTTTGAAAACGAATTCCTATGTAAATCGCTGCATGATAAAAGCTAATTTATATACTTTCCATAGGGAACGATAATAATTCTGACATCCAGTCAGTTTTAGAAACTTCTTCGTTAGAAGATTGTTCGAAAGTCATTGGAGTTGAAAATCGGGCAAAATAAAAATAGTACATTTTATTGTTCCAGTCTGTCGAATTTATGACATTTTAATACATTTTCTAGGATGTTCGATAATTCAGATTTGTCAGAATAAGGTTCTGAAACTGAACCACAGTCAGGGCAAGAATACCTATAATGTTTAATAATGATGTCACAACAGTCACATGGAGTGAAACCAATAGGAGTAATTTGTGGGCTTGAGTGCTTTTATTCCCGTAGGTACCTAATATGGTTTCCAGAATTTGAGAGAGGGGTACCTACATATTTTGCATTTTGCACACTTATTCGGATTTAGGTATAAGTAGTACTGCAGGTGCATAGGGTTTGGGAAACAAACTTTCTGGGAAAAACAGGGCTTTGAATGGAACATTTACAAGGGATTAGAAATTAATAGCTCCTATTATCTCACAACTATTACTTTATTTAAAAAGGGAGACCAGTTTCCTAACTCTATAAATTAGTCCTTGAGGATGTAATTTTATAGATTAACGAAACCGTTGTGATATAATATGGCCTATTCACTCTAATCCCTCTAAAGTGAACTCTTACAGTGTAGAAAGTTTTTAGTTAGATTAATTTATTATTACACAAATGTAAATATGGAATACCTACTAGTTATATAAAACATTTTAAAGAAGTAGACTTTAGACGCACTTTTTTAGTCGTAGCGACACTATTATGCAGAACAATTATCCAATCAAACATTAATAGATGTTCAACTGACCCTAATGTGGTTCAAGAAGAATTCGGTAATCGAATCGTTAATTTAGATTTTATAATTGAGCAATTACAGAAGTTTTTTTATACACGAACCCTTCATAGCATGCACCTTTGCTGATATGAAAAATAATAGTAAAATTGCTTCGACGCCAAAAAGCTATGCAGTGTGTTGCCAACGAAAAGTGAACGCCCTGAATAACTCCCAAAAAATATCATTTTTGCAATAAAGCAAACAGCCCACCGCCGTTTTTTAAATATATATTCGCGCTTCTTCGTCGGCATCGGCGAGACTCGTGTGACCCGTCGGCGGCCGTCGGCGGCGGCCGGCACCCGAGTTATTATTTCATATTATCTACACGTCTACACAGGAAAAAAAGACTGTTGTGATTTTAGTGAGTTCGTGTATATAGTCACTTTTCCATTACCTACTTTAAATATACAAGCAAATCCATGTGGTCCCAACAATATAATCTATACTTTTGACGTAATTGCAGATGAACCAATTAGTTTAAAATAGTTTGAATTTCCGTTAAGAAGACGTATTGTCACTTCGATACTAAAATTGGCATACTACAATGAAAGCATAACCTCGGTTTTAAATTATCTCATGTTTTATTTAAACAATTAAATTTATTTTATTTGAATAATAATAATTCTCACCCTCAGACTACTCCAAACTATATAAGAGTACCCCAGAAGCAACTGAAAAAACATTATAATTCATTGGATGAACAAATTAACTTAATTGCAACTTTTATATTCATCAATGTAAGTAATCATAGTCCACGAAAATTGTCATTTTTTTATAGAGGTAGAAAAAAAATGATTCTTAACAGGTAGATATTTTCAGGGTTGGTTGTGGGTAGCGTCCTGAGTATAACCCCAAAAAATCACCGTCGAAGTCGTGTTACGAACCCCGCAATAGGAGTGGTTTTGCAAACATTTTTTTGCAAATTTTTTTCTTCTCATGTGTAAAATTTTTTTTCTTCTTATGTATACATTATTACATCCTTTACAACTTTCCCTCATGAAGTTTTTTTTTAACTTCAATACTTCACGAGATATAGGTAAAAGATCACCACTATCTAAAGTGCTTTATAAGGGTAAAAAAAAAATTCTTTAAAACAAGCTGATTTTTTCAGGGTTAACTGGGGGTTAACTTAGGAGTGCACACAGTGATCGCAAATTAAAGGTTTTGAATCAACCCTACACTCTATATCGTTCGTAGTCATAATGAACACTGCAAGTGAATGGCTATAATTGATATTAGTACCCACAATTAAGTATTACAAATCCAGCAAAAATTCAGTGACAATAGTTGTAATTTCAGTATAATGAACAGTTAAATGTATCCCTATTCAATTCAACACCATGAAACGTTATGTTATGTTGTTCTGACAAAAGAATGTGCTTAGAAAAGAGATATTGTAGAATCAATTCCAGAACATGCTATTTATTGAAATAAAATATTACATTTGAATTATTCATTAGAATTCAATATCAATTGTCATTGAATTGATTATTGTCAGTTACAAAAAAGCTTCTGCTTGAGTTTGAGGAATAATATCTCATATTGAATTAAACAGGGTTTTTTTACCAGTGCCAGATTTTTCTCAGTGTAGTACCCACGGCCGGCCTGCCCCTCAATCGTAGCACTATGAAGGGGCAGGCTGGAGTGGGGAGTCGTGGGGACTAGAGGAAGGAAAAGGATAGGCATATCTAATCGAGCGACGTTTGTCCTGAATTGAGTCGGGCAGTTCGGGCGGATTTCATAAGTATCGTAGCCTCTTAATGATAACGAACCATGATCGTATATTAGACATTATTAGCATATATTCATATATATCGCGTTCGCCCTATTACGAATGATAACATACAGTGTACAAGGTGTTCCCGCATATTTGTTCTTCTGAAAAAAAATCAAATAATTTTTACCATTTTTTCTCAAGCGCCAGAATCTCTCACCTGATGAAACAAAAAATATAGAAGAGTTAAAAAAATAAAGGGTTTTTAAATGAAGCTGCCCATATATTTTTACATTTTTCAATCTACTTGTCATTGCGGTTAAAATGATATAAAACTTTATACTATTGTCTAGTACCATTTTTGAAATATTGCATTTTCAAAATGTGTACTAAATTTATTTTAACTTGAATTTGTGGATCGTGAAAATACAGGTGACAGATTCAATTAAGAAAAGATTTGTTTTAGAAAAAGGAATATAATATTAAAATTTCAAACTGTTAGCAGTCTTACATAACAAAAGCTAAACAAATTTTATTATCCTTATCGTTATTGTTACCATTATCTTTATCGTTATCTTTATCATTATCAGCATTATCATTATTATTATTATTTAAGAACGAAAGTGAGTGCCAAATTGTTCCCTCGGTCGAATGTCTCCTTTGCCCAACAATACCTAGTCGCTATAGATATAATATATTCATGGGCGCCCATAGGGGGGGACAAGGGAGGGGGCACGTGTCCCGAAATTAGCCTGCCATAATATACCAGCGTGTTCTACGACCTAAAAAAATGAAAAAAGTTCCTATAAACATGGCCTTAAAAATTCCCCCGAAGCTATAGCCCCGAAAAGGGGCAGTTTCACAAACGGTTTTTTCCAAATTTTTCCAGAACGAACAAAGATGACATTCTGAAATGTGGTATGTACCAGCGATGTACCTGTGAAATTTGATATTTGCCGGGGTAGCGATAGTTAGACATTCTTAATCATAGGCGTCCTAAATAGGGGGTTAAGGGGTTAAAAATACCCTAAATATTTTGTGTGTGCTTTTTCCCCAAATTTATTGCGAAATTATAAAATTTCAAGGTTATCTACGAAAAAATGGTGCTCTTGTTAAACTTTGATAGCGTGCACCGTTTTCGAGTAAAATCGTTTTGAAATTTTTTTGCAGAGGGCCATGAAAATGCGTATTAGAAATTAGCCTGCCATATTTTACCAGCGTGTTCTGCGACCAAAAAAAATGAAAAAGTTCCTATAAACATGGCCTCAAAAGTGCCCCCTAAGAGGGCTATAGCTCCCGAAATGGACACTTTGGCAAAGATAAAATTTAGAAATTTGGTATGTGACATACCTGGGAGAATAAACCATGAAAAAAGCGCAGAAAAAAATTTGGGATATTTTTAACCCCTTGACCCACCTCATTTGGGACGCCTATGATGAAGAATGTCAAACTCTCTCTACCTCGGTAAACGTCAAATCTCACAGACATATCACACACCAAATTTCATAATTTTATATTTGTTCGTTCTGGAAATATTTAGAAAAAACCGTTTGCCAAAATGTCCATTTCAGGGTCCCCTCTTAGGGGACTTTTTTGAGGCCATGTTTATAGGAACTTTTTTCGTTTTTTTGTATCAAAAAACGTGGTGGTAGATTATGGCAGGCTAATTTCTAATAGACATTTTCATGGCTCTCTGCAAAAAATTTTCAAAACGAGTTTACTCGAAAACGATGCATGCTATCGAAGTTCAACAAGAGCACCTTTTCTTCATAGAACTTCAACTTCAACTTTCATAATTTTGCAAGAAATCTGGAAAAAAGTATACAAAAAATTTTTGGGGTAATTTTAACTCCTGAACCCCCCCCCATTTGGGACGCCTATAATTAAGAACGTCTAACTATCGCTACCTTGGTAAATGTCAAATCTCACAGGAACATCACATACCAAATTTCAGAATTTTATCTTTGTTCGTTCTGGAAATATTTATAGAAAACCGTTTGTGAAACTGCCCCTTTCGGGGGCTATAGCCCCGTTAAGGGGCATTTTTGAGGCCATGTTTATAGGAACTTTTTTCATTTTTTTAGGTCGTAGAACACGCTGGTAAATTATGGCAGGCTAATTACCCTATATAAAACAAACCCCTGAAATATTTTATACAAACTTTAACTGGGCCACAATCACATAAACCAATTATCGATTCAGAGCTAGGTAGTTCTAAGAAGAACAAGGTTAGATAAGATAATTTTGCCCCCCCCCCCCTAAAATATTTTCTATGGGCGCCCTTGAATATATTTGAACACACGAAATTTTAGATTGTATAGGGAACAGAGACACCCACCAATAGATACGGTATTCAATCGATTTTCAAATTTATTCACAATATATACACATGGGAGCACCGCTGTGTATTTGGCCAGCAAGTGGAGCGCGCAAAAAATAATATTTTAAAAACAAAATAGCGGAAACGATGCGCGAGAGGCGCATACGTTATGTAATAAATCCCAAGGGGCCCATTATTGTGAGTTCTGTACAAATAATCGCAAACAATATATTGGAGAACATTTCCGGGTCCGCGTCAGTGTTGGCGGAGTAGACAATTTGTGACGTTAAAAATGAAATTTTAACTGGGCACCGTGGATACTTTTTACAAAAACGCAATTTGATTTTGTATTGGAATTTTGGCAATAGGGCAGGAGTGTTCAGAAAAAGTAAATGTATGGTTAAACGCCATAAAAAGAAATGCGCTGCGCGACACCCACCTTCGCAACACCTCATTTTCCACACGACAATGTCGCCTCAAAAAGAAGGAAAATTTTAGATTCTGGGGCGTCGATCATCTATGCAACACAGCGGTGTCATATCAATGGTGGGTCTGTCGAGACAGGTCTGTAACAGAAGGTGGGCCACCTGGGATTTAGGCTTCGCGGATTGTAGGGCTCCCGTGATGCTCCGATAAAAAGGGCGTAAACAGCTCCAAATTAAATTTGTCAAATACAAAAAAAAAATCAAACAATAGTGATACAGTGACGTGTAACCACCCTAACCATTTAATTGAAAGTGGTTTCACGATTGACACATGTTTCTGTAGACCTAGAGCAATCGATTTTGGGTGTATCATGAGAACTCTAATTTTTTCCGGGCAAACATTTTTGCATGGATATGTTTATGGGTGAAAATGAGTTCCGTTAAATAATGTTACAAAGAAAATTATTTAGTCAAAACCATTTGTCAAGGATAAATATTGCAACAAAATTATTAAAACACAGCCAATCATAAAATATGTAAATGAATTTATACAATATTTACATTGCTAAACAGTTTCTAATAATCCAATGACACACATTCCGGAAATGAACCAGTCTTAAAATGGCGAAAAAATCGTCCTGACTTGGAAATCCAACCGCCATTTTACTGTTTAATTTATTTCAATCAGAGTTACCACCCTGTATGTAATTGATAACGGCACTCGACGTGGAAGGAAAACAAAACCGTCTACTAACACAAAAAAATATAGGTATACTTAATTGTGTTCGTTGAAATGAAACTACCGTTTTTTGCTGCAAATAATATTGTAAAGTAGAATCATCTGGCGGTCATTTTTTCAAATTTAAGCTACCTACATTGTAATGGGTTAAGACACTAAAAAAAAATTCTTGATTTTTCATTTGGATTTAACGAAGAGCTTCTAGATCAGTGGCGGCACATCCATAAGGGCTCTGGGGCTAGAGCCCCCCATGCAGTAGAAAATAGGAAAAAATAACGTTTACAATCGATAACGTACAATTCGGGCAAATGCCCGAATGCTTGGAATCACGACACACCTAGTGTATTGTGCTTAGAATGCATCTTAGTTGGGCAACGGAGCATCAATATTGGCTGCCTTATATCAGTACTTCGATCGCTATTGACGACAAAGCTGTCAATTATACGACACCTCATTTAAATAAATACATGCGAATAAAGACGATTCCGACACATTTGGCAACGGTGCCGGGCAGGTGGTGTGTTGTCTCTGTCTGTTTTCCTAAACACCGCAGCGCGAAGTAGGATTGTAAAATCGTCGGTTTTTTAGTATTTCATTGACCGAAACAGTTGAAATAAAAAATCTTGGGCACAAGTGGATATATGTGGATGCGACAAATTAAATGCACTATATTGTTTCGAATGTTTACTGATTTAAAATTATACAATATCAGCAACCTTGACGAAAAGTTATACGAACATGACTTTACAAAGCCATCTTCTACCTACGCAAAAAGCCAGCCTAGGTATAAGCGACGAGACAAATAATTTACGGCTTGATATATTTTGTCGTTTTTTGTTTATGTCGTTCGACATTTGTGTCAACTGTAGTCAGATGCGACGCAACGGGAGAAAAAGATCGATAAAGCGGCGTTGCCCGACTGCGGCGACCAACGCAAGCAATAGACATTTTATCAGGGTGGTTCACAAAGTTTAATTTAAGAAAGGAAAATTTCAGTTTATATGAGGATTATGTTATTAATAGGTTTTTATTGAGGTATTTAAAGTACACACTGATTATTCCTTGTAATAATACATTTTAACTGCTTCCTCGAAGTATAGAAATTATGTAATAATTATTATTCCATGAATTATTGAAAATGTCCTCGTATGGATCGGAATAGTGTCGTCACTGGTACGGAAATGTAAATATCTATTTAAATTTTTGGCTTAATTAACGCGCAAAAAAATCGAATAACTGTTGTTCCCTTTACATGTAGAGCAGTGGCGGCTCGTGAAAAGAAAAAAGAACACGCTCGTGGAACAGACCTATTATATAGCTGTCAATAAAAAAAAGTGAGCACTGAGGTGGGTACCAACTCCCGGCATGGGCTTTTTTATTTTGTGTTTTAGTAGTAATTACGTATTTTCGCATAATTAATATAAAAATGCATAAAACAATAATTCCCGTTTTTCGCTCGTTTTTTAAATGAGTTAATAACACAAATTCGTAATTAGGTACTACTAAAAAAATCTACGCCGAAGTAGGCACTTACCCTTTCTCAATTTTTATCACTTTTGTTTTAAAAAAAGCGTTGAAGTAGTTAATGTAGGTGAAGAATTATTGTTTTTAATTTTAGTTTTTTTATATTTGACTACCAAACGCTAACACACTATTTTATATAATATAAAGGCTAGTTTGCTGTTTTCTTCGAAATATATTGTTCTATAATTCTTATTATTGTGTCGAATTAGATACGGTATGTGCGTTTGTTTACCAACAAAAATTGACATAATATGAATATGGAAGTTATTAAACGTGGGAAAAACTAAAAGCTGAGCTTTAGTGTTACAAAATACCAATACTAGAAGTGTTTGTCACATCAAAATGACCCTCACGATATAATAGAAAAATAGTTATCTATTATGACTCATGTGGAATTTAGTTGCCGCGGCCTCTGGCAGAGGCAAATAAACCACATGAGCAATAAGTGCCGAGGTACCTACACAATATATTTTTTTAATGGGAAAAAAAATGTTTTATTAAGAGAAAAATAATAATAATAAGGGATCACCCGTCCATGAACCGACTACGCGAGGCGTTGCTTGACTTTGACGATTGCTCTACCTAGGTCAAGTATGACCAGACACGGCACTTACTGACAGAAAATCCAAACTGCTGCCTGTTGTGTAGCCTCCATGTAAAATAGATTAATATTCAAACCTACTAAAATATTTATACTGAAAGATTGCGCTATTATAGATAACAATTTCGCAATGTGTACGGAAAGTTAAATGGAATTTATTGGCCGGGTTTTGAATATTTGGTTGCTTTTGACGGGCGATGGCTCCGCTCTGACGTTTGATGTTTACACCTCTCTAAGGTCTACTTATTGAAAAAATCGTACAATAATGGGCTACTTCAGTGCCGATTTCTGAGCTTTTAATGACAATTTTGAGACACTTCACTGCCGATTTCAAGAAAATGTTATTTTATTTGTCTGGACGTGTACGCCTGCCAACCATTAATTTCCCCGAAAAGCATGTAGGTACATAGCACTTTTTTTACTTTTATTGTGAGAAAGGATTTGTCGCAATGTAAACTATAAAAAGTGAAATTATGTTTATTTTATAATGACCAGTCGGTTTTGCTTTTGACCAAGGCTTGGGTTTTGACAGCGGCGAGGAGGGAGCAAATACCCGTGCCCACAAAATCCTTCTACTTCACTGGTCTAACTGCGGCGGGAATACAATAAGCGTTGCCACATATTTTACCTGATATTAACGGAAAATTTTCAATTTTAATATTTTATTTGGGCGAATCCCGGCCGACAAAAAAAATTAAACAAATACCGTGAACACTTCTCACTCAATACAATCAGATAAATAACTAAAAAGTTGTGTATTAGCCCATTAGCCCATTGTCATTAACAATTTTCCGACTGATTGCAGATATAGGGCGCAAGGGGGAATCACAGAAGCGAGCTCCATTACCTTACTGTATAATCCCTTAATTAAATGTTTTAGTGGTGTGAAGGATGTTTGTCTTTCAGCTTGAGCTAAGCCGGGATCCCTTAAATGGGGTAGAATTTCCATAATCTCAGGACCAATGATAACTTCTCTTTGTGGCCCTAAGTTGTCCGAGAACTTCGTCTTAGGGTAATGTCTGAGCAACGCCGAACACCAACCATATTGGAGTTAGTTGGAAACCTTGCATTTTAAGAGCAAGGGTAAAATGTTCGCATTACCAGTGGCGGTTTGTCAATCGAATGCATAATACAAAAACTTATAGATAAGGAAAAACTAAAATTAACACAAATAAGTTTCAAAACAATCGCCCTTGAATTATGGATGAACTTTAGAGTGTTTTAAATTGAATGTAATTTGTTGTGCTAACCAAAACAGGTTGCATATCAAATTTGTAATATGGGGAAATACAGAATACAGACATATTTTAAGGGTGAATATACTCATCTACATCGTCATTGATGATATTTTATAAAGTATACCCTTAAAAGTTTTACCTTCGAAGCAGGCAATATATCGTTCGAGTCGCAAAAATTGTTTTTTATCCACATGTACCTTATACAAGTATAGGTATATTAAATGTTAGGAAAAAACTTTGATTTTTGCCTTTTGGAACGAATATCTATCTAAGTAAATGTGAATGGCTTAGGTTCACTGGCAACAATAGTTACTTTACTGAAATCTACCGGACTTGTTGGTCCTCATCAAAACAGTGCCAAATAGAAGGATAGAATGAATTTGGAAAAATCAACAACCTGTGTCCAAACACAAATGGAAAACTTCAGACGAGAAATTTATTTGTAGCTGTAAATTTATTTGGAATGTGTTCCAGTGTTGAATCGTCGTTGCCCCGCCACTGGCCGCGAATATATCAGGCAAATTTAGCGCGATAGAGGCAAATTTTTCCATCCTCTCCCCGCACTTGGGAGGATTTATGGGTGGCCTTTGCATTATCGCCGCTCACCGCCGAGTCGAGCCGCAGAAGAAGTGGCAACAACTCAACCGGGACGCCCGGCCCCGCCACTCCATTTATTTTATTGGGAAATTTGCTGGGAGAGCGGAGGGAGCGAGACGAGATAATGAATTGGGGATTTTTTAGTGTACAAATTGAGAATTAGTTTTATTAGCGAATGGACCTACAATACGAGTATATGTAGAGAAACATGGCTTGTTATTACTGACATTAAATCTTTGTTTCCCATGGAACAGGCATTAATCCAGATAAATGTAAATAGCCAGGTACATATTACGTAAATGCGTTTTGACAAACTTGCTTACAAGTGTTTAAATATTACAAAAACTGAAAGATGTACATCTAGGTATATACTATTTTAAAAATTAATCGATGATTGTAGTGGAAGAAAACTATAGGTAGTCGTCTATGTACAGTGTGTCCGCTTTTGGTTGTGAACAATCTACAAATCTACTTTCAAACATATATAAATCCACAAAACCTCTATTTTTCGAGATAACCGCCTGAACTTTCTTTTGTTTGAAAGGCCTTCAAAAACAGCTTCTTTTGACCTTTTATACCCCCGATTTTCACTAAAACTATTTAGCGATTTTTTTTATTTAAAATGTGACACCCCAAAGCCCCAATTTAAACAAAAAATATACAGAGAGTTTCATTCTCCAGTGTGTCAAAGTTGGGAAAATAGAAATTTTAAAGGCATCTGGCGAATCTAGTGTGCCATGGAATCGCCTCAAAACAGTTGAATAGTCAAGAGGACCACTCAAAGTGTTGGTGTGCCAAGATCCAATATAATATTATAAAGGATATTTGTCTCCGGGTCATCTCAAAATGCAGAATTTGTTTAACCTTCACTAATTTAAAAAACGGACACTATTTAATAATTATCCGTTAAAAAATAAAAGCCCTATTATCCAAATCGAAAAAAGATTAGAGTATGATATATGGACACGTTATCATCTAAGAAGGTGGCTTTGTCGAGAAGGGTTCAATAATGTAAAATCTTTGTTTACGTATTTTGTAAAAGTAAAAATAAATTACTTTTGTGTTTATTAGCAGTTTTTCAATAATTCCAGGATGCGCCGAACCCCGATAAAGTTTAAAAAAATTCTGCATTTTGAGATGGCCCAGAGACAAACATCCTGTATGTAGGTATTGCATCTTTGCACACCGACACATCAAGTGGTCCTATTGACTATTCAAGTGTTTTGAGGCGATTCCAAAGCACACTTGATTAGCCAGATGCTTTTTAAATTTGAATATGTTTGAAAGTAGACACCCTTTATATATTTTTTAGATGGACCCTAGAGAAGATATCTCACAGACACTATTATTTCAATAGCAAAAACTATTAATTCCATGGCTAGCTTTGATTTTTTTAAAATGACCAATTTTCAGCATACCACATTAAGTATTCTTTTAAGAATAAAATGAATGGCGCCATAGCTCAGAACCTTTTGTACAAAATATCAATACTCGTTCACAAAATGGACTATTCTGTATATAAAAAATAATTATGCATTTATGAGCCTCTTTAAATACTGCTTCACCTTCTTATCACTCTACCTTAGGCCAAGCTTGATGCAGTACGGTGCAATTGACCTGCAGCCTGCAGGCGCCCTCATGCCAATCTCCTACAGCATATTATATTATCAAATATTATTGTTGTTCAAACCGACCGAAAGTTGTTATAAGTAACAATTCCGCAATCAAATTGAAATTTAAATGATATTTTGTTGGCCTGGATTCGATTATCTGGCCACGTTTAACTTAGACAGAATTTTTGAGCTCTTAACGATGATTTTAAGACTCTAGTGCCGATTTAAAAATATATATTATTTCTGTATTATAGCCCATTATTTTAGAATTTCATTTTCATATTCCTTTGGTTAAAACAAACAGTTTTTTTGTTATTGCATCCATCGTTTATCTTTATCACAGGACCCACATATTCAAGTTAAATATAAGACTTATGCTTGACTCATGATATGGAATTCTGTGCAGGTATACTGTGTACCAAATTCGATTAAAGTAACTTTACTGGTTTAAAAATTTATAAAATGAAACAAAATTTTTAAAAATAACTTTAACCCTCTACCACGTGGAAACAAAGCCTTTTTTGGAGAAAACGATACACCGAATCCCCCATTTATTTTCTAAAATTCTACCTATCACATATTGTTGGGCCGGATGATAGAAATTTCTCACCCTTTAGATTTTCTTTCAAAGCATTACACATTTTGCGTTTAGTAGTAATATTATGTAAAAATAGTAATTATATTCAACAATTTAAAGAGCAAAGGAAGAGAAAGTGTTACCACAAATAGAGAAAACTTTACCACAAATGTGGAAATCTAGTCTGGACCAACACCATATTATAGACCTGTGCATAGTGTGCATAGCCATTGATTACAATACTAATACTATATAATCGCTGGGATAGCCCTGTTTAATGTTAAAAACACCCTTGTTTCAGAATCTTTTATAAAATATGCAAATAAATAAAATGCTTGTTTGTTATGTCCCTTTTTCAATTTGGCAAGTTTGCACGGCATATTTTCACACAGTTTTGTAAGAAAAGTCTAAAAAGCAAAGAGTATTTTGGTACCTTTTGGTTTGAAATTATTAGCAAATAGTATGGTTTTATTAAGGTTTATAAGATTAATAAGAATGAAAATAATCAGATGAGGTAATTAACAAACCATCAACATATAAATAAAACTAGATGTACAATATGACATCAACATAGTGATGCCAACCTTGACATTTATTGCTAAAACAATTTCATTGGCTTCGTAACTATTTGTAGTGTATAGAAAGCAATAGATTTTTTCAGTTTCTTCTTTATCTAGTGGACCATTGGTTCGCTTTCGTCCCTACCTAGATACTTGATTAGAAAGTATCTCATTGCTATACTCGCATATTTTCAGTTTTTTGAAAAATCAAGGCGAACTTGACAGTATGTATGTAGCGATTTACGTATTTCCGGCATAGGCAAAATGCGTTATCTATTCGACATTTCGAACAATTTTATTAGGTAAAACCATGCAACTACAGCAAATCTGGAAATGGACAGTGCAATGTAGAGCGATTCTGATCGGTAAAAATCAAGATCAATAGGGGAAGTTATAGCTTTCCACCAAACCAGTGGTGGCTCCTGAGTATTTAAACAGGTGGGGACAAATATCAGAAAACCAAAGTTTTCTAGTAGCATTATACCCATA
The DNA here is from genome assembly GCA_963920635.1 of Pseudeuparius sepicola. NCBI lineage: Eukaryota > Metazoa > Arthropoda > Insecta > Coleoptera > Anthribidae > Pseudeuparius > Pseudeuparius sepicola. The sequence goes on along the minus strand of OY987301.1, from coordinate 40,347,525 downwards.
CCGAGAAAAACCGGCCAGTACAACAGTTGTACTACCAAAAATTCAATAGAGTCAGAACACTGCTTATTATAATCTAGATATACATGTTAACTTGGTGTAGAATAAAAAAGATTTCTGTTTAATAATTTCTAGATCTGTTTTACACAGTAGCTAGAAGTTTTACACTGTAGACCTAAAACAGGTGTAGTGCTTGTACAGCTTGATGTTGTTCTGAATCTGTATTACAGAACTTGGTGTTAGATTACCTTGGTATAGTAAAACAGATCAACTGTATTCTGCTTTGGTTAAGGTATTTTTAAAAAATGGTACGAAATATGCCGAATGTCTTCCGAATAGATACGAACGTACGGACGAAGACAACCTTCGGGATGCCGGTATCCATTTTGCTTATTTGCGCCTTTGGGATCGGACCGTGCGGTATTGTGTACCTATTGTGTTTGCCGACCTGCCATGCACAGAATGTTATAAACAACTGCTTGAGGACTGGCTGGTGCCTGGATATTGTTTATCCTGTGGTGTCTGGGTGAATCGATAGAAAGATTGGTAATTATGGAACGTAGGTACTACTTCTTGAAATTTTGGCTGCCGTAGTTTCCGAGAAAATGAATTTTCAAATATCGTTTTGACCCCACTTTTCACGGCGATATTTTTTGTGGTTATAATCCGCGCCGGACGTAAACACGGCATAAATCTTTCACAATTTCGTTTTTTCCGCGGGTTTTTGCGAAGTTTCGATGTTGCAGAAGATGCAAAATAGGGTAGTGATCAGTTTGAGCTGCGTACAGTAAAAATTTATCCGGATTATAACCACAAATATCGCCTTGAAAAGTATGGGGTTAAAACTAAATTTGAAAATTCTTTTTCTCGGACACTACGGCCGACCTCAAAAAACTGAAATCAGACTCGTGTTCAAATACCTCGAAAATAGGGGGGTAGCCAAAAATCAAGAAAATCGGGCGGTGCATACAGTATACGTTCTATCCTTGTCTATCCATTTCGTTCTATATTATAATTAGCCAATCTTTTTTTCAGAAACACAAGTCAAGTGTATCTGTTTTAGTATATTTTTTCAGTAAACTTAGCAATCACAGAAAATATAGTTCCACAACAGAGAGCTCCTTAACAATAACTGTCAAATGGACTCCAACTTCAGACTCCGAAAACAAGAACATTGCATTTCTTATGAAATGATATTTTCCTAAAATATATTCTTCCCAATTTATAGATTAGCGATCATCTAATAGTGGACCTCAATATCATTGCCTTTGGAAAATATTAAGCTTAAAAGTTGGAGTCCATTTGACAGCTGTCATTAAGCCATTAATCCTTCTGTACTGGATATATATTTTCTGTGTTAGCAATAATGTTATACTGATTTAAGTTTACATTAATACATACAACAGAATGATTTTTATCCTATTCTAGTACAACTTGTTGATATAAAGCAAACCCAAATTAATATACCCTCAGATTCTTATAAATCAGTTGTAGTGCAATTTTTTTTTTCAGAAACAGATATACAGTTTATCTGCTTTAATGTATATTTTTTAAGTAAATTTACGACTACTGTTGTACTGATTTAGATGTAGTTGTTGACTGATTTAAAAATAGAAAATAAGTTGTACTGATTCTGAATATCATGTTAGAATAATGGTTTATGTTGAAACAGTACAACCGTTTTCCTGTCCCATATAGAGTACAACTTTTAACTCAAAGTAATACAATTTTTATCTTAAATCAGTACAATTTTTTTCTCAGTGCATAGGGATCTCGCGTCTCAGAAAAAATGAACATCAGACACCACACCATCACAAAATGTAGACTATTAAAGTTAGATTTAAACGAGTTTTTGAATTGGACGACTTTGTTTTTGAATAAATAACCCGAGAAATACCACACACTGAGACACAATTTTAAAAGTTCACCTCGGTTGTCATAAATGTTTGAGGAAATGATATTAAAAAAGTATATTCGCACTAAACTTCACCAATTCTCGAAAAATGCCCTTTTTGGAAGCCTCTGCCTCATAGTGTCCTCTTATTGCCAATTCGAAAGCTCCACAAAAACGAACACAGTTAATTATTTGATTTAAAACGTACCTATTTTTATTAACCTGCCATACTCATAATATTTAAGCCAGTGTATCGGGATATGATGAATTTAACTGCGTTTTTATATTTATTTTACCCAGAATACTAAAATTAAAAATGTTATTCGTTCATATTCAGTGTACCTTTCGATTTTTCGTGTGTCTTCATTTGATCCCAAATGTGCACAACATCGTTGATTCCCTTTTCTGACGAAGTTTCTTCACCGCCGAACAAAACACATACAAAACAAAACAACTTGTTTGTTTTTTCACACCCACACAACCAATTATTTTTTAAGTAGACACTTTTGTTTAATTTACGTGATCGCGTTTTTTGTCCTGCCGTTTGATTTTTCTCTATTATAGTTAAATCGAGTAACGGCCTGCCCAACTCTTTAATTTGCAATTTTTGCTCAAATTCCATTGACGAAAATGAATTTCATAATAAAAAAAACTTACACTGTTGATTTTGAAAACGTTATAAACAAACTACTTAACTAGCACAATCACCTACGCAATATAAGCAGCATATTTTATCCGCCCTGGAAAGCCAAATACATCAAAACATCTGATCGGGGCCTGGCCCGGGAGAATCGCTGTTTATCCGCATTTCTCAATGTACCTACATTCCCAATTATTGTCGATCTCATTTCCACATTTTCCGGACCGCTTTCGGCCCCTCTCTACAATGCTGTTTAAACGGAAGGTGGCTCGGGGTAGCAGAGCTCCCGGCGGCCGGCTCACGTAGTACGCGCCGCCGGAGCTATCGCGAGTTGGCGCGCGGCGTTGCTATACCATCGTTGCCAATTCGCACGGTAAGTAAATAAGTATCAGGAAGTTTATTTTAGGAGTGCAAAATTGTTAATATGAATTTGTGTGATCTAGGGTCGATGACGGGACATGGTCGGTGGTAGGGCCATGGCACCGTGGCCCCACAGAGCGAGCCATAGTAACAGTAAGAGAACGCTGGGCCCAGTCATGCGTTTATAGGTTTGATCCCACAAAAAAGAAGACTTTTAAAAAGCATTTTCAATCGAACCGGAAGACCACAGACCTATATAGCTTCGAAACGAAGCAATATAGGTCTGCGGTAAGACCTGCCTAAACAATGATGGTGAATTGTCAGCATCGAATTAATACCAGGATTTCCATGACACCAGCGGAGAAGTCGTTTGAAAATATCTCCCTGTAGTATTCTTACTCTCAGAATAGTATTAAAGGCAATTTTTAGAAGCAGATTATGCGGTTGTTTTGTCTTTCTTTTCATATCAAAGCTCACTGGATGATAACCAGAATATCCGTTTATATACTGCGCGGTCAGCTAATGAACGGATCGGTCCCCAATTTTAACTCCCCAGGCCGAATTTATTGCCGGATTTGCATTATCAATGTTCGCCGCGCCGGGGGAAGAACTGTTACTCTTTCGCAGTATTTATTGCTCGATGATAATGGTAAATAATTCACGGTGTAGCTGCGCACCGCACGATAAAAGTATTTCCGCTTTTTGTTCTTTTCGTTGGCCGGCGCGCGATTCAATTTGGAATCGCGTAATTTATAGGGTACGGACCTGTTTCCGGCGGATAACGGCCCTGTAGCCGAAATAACTGCGACAATTGAGTAATAAACGGCCGATAATATGGACGTTGAACGTTTATTAGATAAGTATCAGAATCCTAATAGGTAGGTTTTGATAAGTAGGTATACATATAAAAATATACTGGCTGCTATTCAATGTCGCAAGATAGGGATCTCGCCAAGTTTGAAGGTACATACAATTTTAGACAATAGAACCATCCACTATTGTATGAGGGCTTGCTTAATGGAGACTGATGTTGACCAGGCGTCTTACTTTATATACCAAAAAGTTTATGATTCATTCGATCGGTATATTCCAATATGGTATACAAATTTATTAATCAAAACTATAAAAATTAAATCCAAGCTACATCGAATTTATAAAAAAAATATGTGAGGTAATTATTAGGCCTATGTTCATTCTATAACCAATTAAGATTCTATATTAAGCGTAATTCAAGAAGATTATACAAAATGTATTACCCAGCGTAATATAAAGAATGACCCTGCACAATTTTGATATTTGGTAAAAATTATGCCTCGGAAGATGGTTAATTATGGTGCTGAAAGTGGAAATCCCTATGATATTGAAAATTTATTTTCTAATAGGGTATATCGGTACTAATCCAACGTTGCTGGAATCAGAGAAGATAGTTGAAAATCCTTTCAGTCAATCAGTTGCTATTTATGGCTTGTTTAATTAATTTTAATTAATTTAATAGCATCTTTTATCATTAGAGATGGTGCTGTTCTTTTGTTTTTTCAAGCCTCTTCAAAAGTTGACTTTACCTAAAAAATAAAAAAATTCACAGACCTCGGATCTTATGCAAGTTTCTTAAGGGTATTGAAAATACCAGACACAAATAATTTTATTTTACATTGATTTTTATAAGAGTAGAAACCGTAAATAAATTTGACACATTCACTGCAAGTGTGCAAATCTTTAACTAGATAGACCATAAATTTAGTACTTTTTTTAAATTTAATAAAAATATCATACCAATAAAACACATTTTTTCATTCATAAAATTCATATATTTTATTTAGCATGACATATCATATTAACAAAAATTATTACATAACATATTATAACATTAAAACGTTTTATTAAACATTAAACATTAAAACATAAACTATAAAATTTGATTAAACACATTCATATTATCATATTTCGTCTAATAATTAAAACCTTAATAAAAAAAACTTAAATATTTTGAAAACAGTTAAATTTAGGTATAGATAATTATTCATAAAATTATTTAAAATTTATCGTGGTGTTTATGGACCGAGAGATAGTGACAGATTTTTGGACGTGATTTTACTCAGTATGCCTTTCAAAGGGCATTATGTGGCACATATTCTCACAATAATAAGGTATGAATCAGAGAGTCATCCTGGGTTCTTCATGTGAAAAACTGAGTTTTCAATTATTCAAAAAATATGCGTTTTGATATGATTTTATACAGGCTGCCATGTGTTTTATAATGAACTTCAAAATAAAAAATTCCTCGGAAAAAACAGGCATACCGTTAGGGTGGGTCCAAAGGGCTATTATTGCCACGTGATCTTGTATTTTAATAATTAATTTTTCCTCGTTTCTGAGCAGGCTGCCAATGAGCAGTATGCAAGTTCTTATTGTGAAAATGCTGAAAAAAAGATGGCATACCGTTTGCGCATGTCCAAGTACACTTTACATCGAATTAACTCGTTTAAATGATTAAATAACATTCAATTTAAACAGTACTTGGACATGCGCGCAAGGTATGCCATCTTTTTTTCAGCATTTTCATAATAAGGACTTGCATACTTCTCATTGGCAGCCTGTTCAGAAACGAGGAAAAATTAATTATTAAAATACAAGATCACGTGGCAATAATAGCCCTTTGGACCCACCCTAACGGTATGCCTGTTTTTTCCGAGGAATTTTTTATTTTGAAGTTCATTATAAAACACATGGCAGCCTGTATAAAATCATATCAAAACGCATATTTTTTGAATAATTGAAAACTCAGTTTTTCACATGAAGAACCCAGGATGACTCTCTGATTCATACCTTATTATTGTGAGAATATGAGCCACATAATGCCCTTTGAAAGGCATACCGAGTAAAATCACGTCCAAAAATCTGTCACTATCTCCCGGTCTATTAAAAATGTAATTATATGGCCATCGGCGCCTGCAGGGGGACAAGGGGGATAGTTGCCCCCCCTGGAAAATCATTGTTTCGCTTCACACTTTAATAACCACGTGCGAAGATTCTTCTTCGCCGAAGAATGATAAACACATGACTATAAAAATTTAGAGTGAAATAATGACTGATATGCTACAAGCACATCTTTATTTATTACAGGTGAAAAAAAATCTTTCTTTATGCGTTTTCATGCCTATTAAGTGCAGTAAAGAACAAAATATTGATTTCAAATTTCCCGCCGCCGCCGCGAAGGTTAAAGTTTGCGTTTTCTTAATTTTAATATTATTGTTGAGATTGTTGTATTATACAAAGTCTACAAGGACGTATTGTGTAATAGTATATTACATCATAAAATGAGTATTGTAACTAGCATCACAGACCTATATATCTTCGCTAAAGCTATATAGGTCTGTGCTAGCATATTAGGAACGTAAGAATCAAATTGAGAAATATTTATTTTTATGTTTTATTTAGGATTTTATACTTTTTGTTATACCTACGTGTTGTTTTGTACATACATACACGTACACAATATGTTTATGTGTACACTTTGGTAACATTGGTGATAATTGGCGTTTTTTTTTGTGTTAATATGCCAAAGAATATAATATAAAATATTTAATCATAGAAACGGAGAAATATTTATCTTTATCTTCTACTTTTACTTATCTTTAAGAAATATTAAATATCACTGGTCAATTCAAATGAAGGGACAAATGCCGTTGGTTATTTCTTAAAAATAAAGTAAAATTAAAAGATAACGATGCTGTATGAACTAGGCATTAGTTTTTCTAATGATAAAATTTAATTTTTAGAAAATTAAAACGTGTTTGAAATACTTTTGTCCCCCACAACATTAAAGGTCACCTGTTGAAGTGTCTCAGAATAAAACTGAATTACCCTGTAAGTATTTATATAATGGTTGAATATCTTAGGCTTAGTTATTGTTATATTATTTGTTTCTTTCTTTTTATTTTTGATGTTTATACTTTGTACTTTAATTGGAGTATGCATATAATTATACTTTTCCTACATATAGGTATGTTTCCTGTCTTATAATTGGGTAATTTATTTCCTTTTAGTCAAATGTTCTAAAACAAACAAATAAGCAAATGTGAGATTTGATTCACTATCCCCCGGTCCACCTGAGATTCAAGTTTAACCAGTACCTAAGTTCAACAGTTTACTTCTTGCAAAATAATCCAGTTGTTCTTATCTTCTTTGCCAAGCTTCAACCGAGGTCCGTAGTCCACATTGTGAGCTTCTCCCCATTAAGCTTCACTTTTTTATTATGAATTGGTTTAAGATATTGCAAGATATTTGTCTGTTTATTGGGATTTTAAGTTTATTATAAGTTTGGCACCAAATTTCAAATATTAGGTAGATGTCTTAAAATAATTAGTTTTCTTTATTCAACTTTAACACCCTGGGTTTTGAAATAGGGGCATCTAAGTGAAAACTGTGGAAAAACATAAAGCCAAAAGTAGACAAAATGTGTTCCTTTTCCAAACAAAGAAACTTTTTCTAGTAAACTTTCGCCAAAGTGATGATGTTAAGATACAGAATTAACCTATTAATTTCCAATATTTGTAATAGTTATAGTTATTAATTTGCAACAAATAGTTCATTAGAAAACTTTGAACTTTATAACTTTTATATAGAACGGCAGCAATTGGGCACAAACCGTAGACCTCGATATCACGTATAAACGAGCATTTGCAAACAAACTAAAAAGTCTCGAAAATTGGATTCATATACTTATCTGTTAAAAGTAAATGTTATTTTTCGTTTTTTTTTAAACTGAAGTCTATCTTTAATCGCACTCGAGGAGCCGCAATTTGTAATTAGCAGTATTTTTCCGGGCCGACAACGGAGGCTCCAATTAAATTATATCCCCGGCAAGTTGAAATTACAATGACTTCCAGTGCAGAAAATCGAATTATTTTGTAATTACAACTTGGCGGAAATTTAAGTTTCCCGAAATTTGTATTCATCATACCTATCGCGGCGGCGGCGGCGACTAACGACGTTTCAAACAAATCTGCATAACTTCGGGTGCCGGCCCGGAGTCCTGGATACCGCCGCGCCCGCTCCGCGATCGAAAACAAATAGATCAAAATCGGCAAAAATATGGGCAGGGTCGCTTTGGACGGCGCACCTTGCATTTGGATATACCTAGGTAGGTATCACCGAACTATATTCAAAATATAGTTCGGTGGTAGGTATCTAAGTAGCGCTATCCGCACACACAATAATTTACCTAGGTATATGTACAAGGTGTCCCATTTTCGATACTTTTACAGGTTATATTTATATTAGTAGTTAAGAAAGGAGGTTTCTGGATCAGGATGGCACCTGTCCATCCAGAGCGACCATCGTTCAGGGTCATTGCTGAAGAAGTGACGTGTCTTTCAAGGTCATTGCCGAAGACCAGAGGCTGTTGAAAGCGAAGAAGTGTTCAAGGTCATTGCCGAAGAAGTCGACAATGACCAGAGGGTGTTGAAGCCGGCTTGGGCATCGGGAAGGGGGTGCCGAAGAGGCTGCAGGGGCGGGGGGTTGGGCCGAGGGCTGGTGGTGCCGAAGAGGCTTCAAGGTCATGAAGAAGTTTTCAATTCCCGAACCAGAGGCCTAGGCTGTGACCTCGCCTGTGACCTAACCAACTCATTAGGGTCATTCCAGAATATATAGTCTTTGGGATGGTTGTTAACTTCCAGCGCCATATTATTTTTCTGACCGCCACCAAATTTCTTCAGCATTGGACCAATCAAATGTTTATATTTCCATGATTTAGTACTGCGTGAGATAGGATCGTCTTCTTTGTAATCTCGTCTATATGCATGTGTTTTAGTTAGAATCGTAAACCATTGTCTTTTATCTTCAGGTGAAAAGTCTTTTGAGCGCTTTTTAAATAGCAATTCACACAGTCCACATGTAGATGTGTAGGAATCTTCTCCAATTTTAAACGCATCCTTGTCTCTTTTGATTAAGAGTCGCCTATGTAGAACTCGTTCTCTTCAAGATTGTACCGAACACCATATTTATGATCAAAATTATTGTCAGTATCGTGAATCAAATTGGCTATGTAGTTTTGCGGCAAGTAATTACTGTCCTCGAGTTCTTTAATTGTATCATCATTGTTATCCTCATCTAAAAAACTGTTTTCTTCGTTGCTTATGGGCTGTTCAGATTTTTCTGGCTTAATTTTTTTAAATTCAACGTGTTCAGCAATGACACGTAGAGGTTTTGTTAGTGGAGCGAACCTAATTTCATTGGCTATTTTACTGCGTTTCAAAGCTTCTAGCTTGCGCTTCACCGCTTTGCGAACATTTGCAATTTTCTTAGTAAGCGCAGGATCCATTGTAGGTGTGTATTAATTTTTTTTACTGCATCTTATCTATAATTTCTTATAAAGTTTATTAATAAAGAAAATGAATAAATTTGTGCGTTTTCTTGTTCAAAACACTCTCTCTAATATTATTTACACTAAAATAAAAGTACTTTCTGCAGGCTAACATCAAAGCATTAAACCCGAGGCAACAGAAATATCACGTACGTGTTCGGGATCAATGATTCAAACAAAGAGTAGATTTTTTTGAATGGACTGAGAACATTATTTACAATACTTTTTCTGGAATGCTCTAGAATTTTTTTAAGAATAATTTTTACATAAAAAATTAGTCAGCACTTTCCTAAAATCCCCGAAAAATTGAAGAGTTTGCACTTTTGTTCTACGTGTTAAAGGACGCTAAATCAGTAGAAGTTTCTAGAAAATTACTCGGAGCTTTTCTAGGTAGTTGTTTCTGAACGATGAGGTCACAGCCTCGGCCTCTGGTTCGGCAATTGAAAACTTCTTCATCACCTTGAAGCCTCTCCGGCGCCACCCGCCCCCGGCCCAACCCCCCGCCGGGGGGGCCCAAGTCGGCTTCAACACCCTCTGGTCATTGTCGACTTCTTCGGCAATGACCTTGAACACTTATTCGCTTTCAACAGCCTCTGGCCATTGTCGACTTCTTCGGCAATGACGTCACTTCTTCAACAGCCTCTGGTCTTCGGCAATGACCTTGAAAGACACGTCACTTCTTCAGCAATAACCCTGAACGATGGTCACTCCGGATGGACAGGTGTCATCCTGATCCAGAAACCCCCTTACTTAACTACTTATATTTATATTTTCAAATTCTTTCGTCCTACAAAAAAAACTCAAAATAATATTGGTGCTTCCGCTAACATTCAAAATTGTCGGCTTGGGATTATATAACTTCTCCGTTTGTTAAACAATCACATGTATCTACCTTATGCAAACAAAGACAGTTAAGAAAATACTGATCCGATGTGCATCCAAATTTTTATACAATTTATAGTAATATGAAAAATGTGTTCATTTGCTGACTTTTCTAAAAAGTGCTAGTGCCAGATTTTACAAGAGGGTTATAGGGTTTTTTTCAATTCCTGAAAGTACTAGATACTATAGTACCAGCCGAAACAACAAAACTTGTAGAAACACAACAACTCCCCAGTTTTTTAGCCAATCACGTCAGAACCCTAGCAGAAATTTGAATAATTAATTTTTGTGGGCATTCCTGGCCGAAAAACATCCTGAATGCATTCCTGGTCGAAAAGATCCTAAATACATAGACGGTTCTGGTTGCTTTTGAGCAAAATATAATAGGCCATTTTCACTAGGTTGAAGTTGGGTACCTAATTTGTATGACCAAAAAGCTTGTCGCAATTTGGCATTAAATTAGGGTAACGAAAACCTAAACTTATTTTGTTCGTGTTAGAACATGGCTTAAATAAAAAGGTTTATTTTTATTTTATTTTGTGCTTTTTAGGACATATGTGATTCTATGTCATGTCATGATTCTCATTAGTATGACGCCACCCACTTGATGGTTTTCTACTCGTCAAACCCTTTCATTTGATACCCTTTACAAAGAAGTTGTGAAGAAATAGGTAATCGGCCATCTTAGGGTGGCCACCATATTGGATTTAGTATGACGTCATTCACCTTATCGTTTTCTACCCATCAAACCCTTTCATTTGATTTGATACTCATGTCAAAGAGTTTGTCCGCCATCTTGGGATGGCCGCTATATTGTATTTAGGACGACGTCACTTATCTTATCGTTTTCTACTCGCCAAACACTTTGATATCTATACAGGGTGAGTCTGAAATAACTGGCATCCTTTTTTGGGTAAGAGAAATGGTCATTCTGAACAACTTTTCTTAATAATTTTTTTCCTATCGCCGACATTTTTCTCTAATTTACCCACCTAAAATGCCCCCTCTAGAAGACACGGCACTGACGAATAGCGTAAACTGGGTCTCAAAATACTATAATAGTTGATGATTTACCATTTTCTACTCGGTTGTTGGCAGGGCGCCAGTGCCGTGTTTTCATAGAGGGGGGATTTTGAGGGGATGAATTATAGAAAAATCTCGGCGCTAGAAAAAAAAAATATTAAGAAAAGTGGTTCAGAATGACCATCTTTATTACCCAAAAAAAGGATGGCAGTTATTTCAGACTCACCCTGTATATCAAGGGGGTTGTAAATAAAAAGGCAATCCACCATCTTGGAGCGGCGGCCTTTTTTAATGAATTCCAAAATTGAGTACCTATACTAAATTGTATTGTCACCAAGATTAAAAGTGGGTGCAAAATTTCAGCTCAATCGGTTGGGTGGAACTGGTTTCAGTTGCAATATTTGACCACAAACTTACATACTAACAGAGCACGTTGTATACCGTAGATGCTTAAAATATATAGCAGCTAAACCCTAAACTATTTAATGAAACTATTAATCTATTTCGCGGCTGCTTTGGAAGATGTAATCTCTAAATTTAAATTTAATTAAAATGTTGTGCCTTGTCGGGTAGCAAATTAAATATGATTTGAACGCGCGAAGGCTCGCGTTGTGCCTGCCATTACAAAATCGCTGTTATACCGTAGACACGCGAGAACTGAATATTTGCTAAATGTGGACATGTCCCATAAAATATTATGACGGTTGAAGGTTCAAAGTTATAAGTATGCCCGCTTCTCCTTATCACTGAAAAGTATTGGTGTAATAGTTATTTATGTACCAAGGCACTGAAGTTCACCTTTTTATGAATCATGTGGAATTTAGTTGCCGAGGCAAATAAACCACATGAATCATAAAAAGAACTTCAGTGCCGAGGTAGGTACATATTTTTTTTAATCGGAAAAAAAAAAAGTTTTATTAGGCAAGAAAAAATAAGAATAAGGGATCACCCGTCCATGAACCGACTGCGCGCGGCGTTGCTTGACTTTGACGATCGCTCTACCTAGGTCAGGTCGAGGCCAACGATAAAGACAGGCCACGGCGCTAACGCATAATCGCGTAGTCACGTGACCAACTTAGTCCTATACATATAATGAAAGGCATTTTTGGAGATAAGTAGAAAAAACAAATTTCGTAACAATTTGGCAAGTTTTCTTTCATCTATTACATTATTGGTTTTGTGCATCCAAGCTTTCTCTAATTGTTTTTTCAAAATTTTCAACCTTCCTCAGCTGTTTCAGGCTGAGAGTTAAACGGCACTGCACTCACAATATTTTGGCACATTCTCAAAAATTGTTCCTTTAGCTTAGGTGATTTTCTCTATAGGTATTTTCCTCCCACAACACATTTGTCCACTTTAATTGTTTCACTTTCTTGAAAATGTGTTGGCCACACATACTTAAGGGTTTTTTAGAAATTAAATCTCAGTTGGAATTTGACGAATCCATTTTTGGCGGAAATTTTCATCCCGAGGCAAAACAAATGTTTGTTATGGCGACACTTTCTTCCTGGCTTTTGCAATATGTATAAATATAATATAAGCAGACCCAATATTTGGTATTTAGGTTATTTTTTACGAAATAAAAATGAAAACTAACCTCAGTAGGTATTCTGTAAATATTGACGAGGTCTCAGTTGATCGGCAGCGTGAAAGACCGAATAGAAACCGTATCAGGGCGTGGGTCGACAACGAAAATCCTGGAGTACGTTACAACACTGATTTATTTCGCACAAGGTGAATGGTGAATACAATAAACACACAAACCCGAACGTGGCCAACGGGAACGGCTTCCAGCCACACGGACCGTCTGAACTCGCGGATCTCCCGTAAGCAGTTGGGCCCCTCTGTGTCTCAGGCTCCACTGTCCAATACTGTCCATGTCCATAATAGTCCATTCTGGGTTCCCTAATCTGTGGTTCGGGGGAGAATTCCCCTTTACAGCGCTCACGCGTCGGTGCGAGGGGCACCAATACACTTGGACGGCACGACTTCCACCCAGAGGCCATAATAACACCTGGGTGGTTCCCCTCCGCCAGGATACACGTGCACTAGACACAAACTTGTATCTAAAATATAAACTAAGACGTTTAAAAACACTTTAAACATTAAAAACTTCTCAAAACCCAAGCTGCCGCTTTCAGTTATGTGACAAATGACATGTAACGTCGGACTAAGATGGTCACGTGATTTTTGTGCGCCAGGGCCTGTCTTTATAGTAGGCCTTGGCCTTGAGGCCTACCAACCAAACTGCTGCTTGTTGTGCAGCCTCTATAATAAATTTATTGATATTCAAACCTACTAAAATATGTATACTGATAGATTGCGCTGCTATAGGTAACAATTTCGCAATGTGTACGAATAGTTAAATGGGCCTTTATTGGCCGGGTTTTGAATATTTGGTCACTTTTGACGGGCGACGGCTCCGCGTCTGACGTTTGATGTTTACATCTCGCCAAGGCCTACTTATTGAAAAAATCGTACTTCAGCACCGATTTCTGAGCTTTTACTGACGATTTTGGGACACTTTACTGCCGATTTCAGGAATAGTTATTTATGTACCAACAAGGCACTGAAGTTCAACTTTTTATGACTCATGTGGAATTTAGTTGCCGAGGCCTCTGGCCGAGGCAAATAAACCACATGAGTCATAAAAAGAACTTCAGTGCCGAGGTAAATATAATTTTTTTTTTGAAATCGGAAAAAAAAATGTTTTAATAGGCAAGAAAATAATAATAAGGGATCACCCGTCTATGAACCGACTACGCGCGGCGTTGCTTGACTTTGACGATCCCTTTACCTAGATCAAGTAAGACAAGACACGGCATCTTCGTACAGAAAAACCAAACTGCTGCTTCTTGTGCAGCCTACACAACAAATCTAATGATATTCAAATTTACTAAAATATGTATACTGAAGGATTGCGCTTCTATAGGAAACAATCTCGCAATGTGTACGAAAAGTTAAATGGTCCTTTATCGGCCGGGTTTTGAATATTTGGTCACTTTTGACGGGCGATTTCTCTGCGTTTGACGTTTGATGTTTACATCTCGCCAAGGCCTACTTATTGAAAAAATCGTACAATAATGTAGCCCATTATTGTACGATTTCTGTGCTTTTAATGACGATTTTTGGACACTTTACTGCCGATTTCAAGAAAAAACTATTTGTTTGTTGCTTGTAATGATTTTTCATATCGCTGGTTACTAAAGTTGCACGTAAAGTTTGTTTCCTATACCGAATATAAAACTGGACAAATAATTCTTACATTTTACTAATTATCAAGGCAGAAACTATTTCACTTTGTATCAGTGTCTAGTACTATGTACAATACCTAATTAATGTAGAGATGACTTTTTATAATAGGTTAGGTTAGGTTGGCCTACCAAGTTAGGTATAGTATCTACTTATAAAATTTCTATTGCTTATATTTTACTAATTATCCACTTTTTTTTAATAAAATGGAGACAATTTTGATGTAGAATTGTAATTGAAACTTTCATTGCGAACTGTATTAACTTTAAATACATTTTTTTATTAATATTTACTGGTACGTTTGGTTGGATCATTACCGTGTCAGGTACAAATGGCGACTTTTAGAATATTGCTGCTTTTTAGCGAAGTTTTATTTCCCGGATTCTGTTATGGGGGCTGCATTCATTATTCAGGCCGGCATTTATTATTTAGGCAAACTTTAAGCGGGGAAACAGAAGAATTTAATGGAGGCAAAACTATTTTATTCAGCGGGGGTTAACCGGCGCACTTTATATTTCGCTAAAAGGTGCCCTTTAATTAGTTACAATGATTTAGGTTGGGCACGTAGAAAAATCCACGAATAAAATATGACGGTAGAGAGAACGGCCAGCACAGCCCCTGAATTTTACGTACGCCAACCAAGTTTTTTTAATATGCAGGTGGATGTAAACGCCCGGCAATAAAACAGTCATTTAATAGGTACAGAATAAGGGCGTCAAGCAGTAGCTTTTATGTTTTTTATGTCTATTGTCAAAAATTTGTGGTATTGAATCTTAAATGAGTAAAGAAGAATCTTAATTGAGTAATGGAAAATAGGCACAGCGGAAGTCCATGCACCGATTATCACTTATATTGAGCGTATGGTTTGTACCTTGTACCTACCTATATTATTGTTGTGCATTTTGTACATTTTTTAAATAAAAGCTTTACCAAAATGCGCACGGGGACCGTCTTCAGGATTTCAGGCCCTAGAGAGTATAAAGAATGATTTCAGAATAGTTTCGCCCCAAACAGGCCCACATAGCCTGTTGTTCCTGTTATAAGCACTTCCAAAAAACGAATATGCTCCCGATCGCGGCAGGCAACGGCCCAATCCTAGTTGTGCAAATTATTCTGACATTAACACTCGCAGTGTAATAGCGTTGATTGACGTATTTATAAAGACTTCTCACGGCTATAGCTTTGCATTGTATTTTATCTCCGGAAAGCGCATGGTGAGCCAAGAATGTGTCAGACGTGACAGCCGTGAACACTGAACAGTCTTTAATAATAGCCTTGTTTTTTTCTTCAGAACTGCGATTCCAGAACCAGCGGAGCATGCGCACTAGTAAAGTCGTGTTTTCTTTCTTTCAGAACTGTTGAGAACCAGTTCGGGATTCTGAATCCCGCGTTTTTTTTTCTTTTTGTAGAACTGGTTCAAACGATTCGGAACTGGTTCTCACGATTCCTTCCAAGGGGCAGGAATTCCTCAGAGCGGTTCGCTTGCGCATGCGTGTCCATATTAGCCTCTGTCGTTTTATTAACCTCGATTTTCAGCTGGTTTTTGCTATTTGATGTTTGACAACTTTTTATTTATTTTAGAGGTTTTATTTAGTTTGCGGGGCCTGCGGGAATGAAATGTTGGAATTGGTTTATTTATTAAATAAATGTAAATGTTGATGATATAAAAATGTAGTGTGCAGTGCTAATAATCGATACAAAAATATTTGTGATTGTGAAGATATAAACAAATAGTAGGTACATAAAATTAAACTTTGTGATAATTCAAACAAAAAATCCTAATTTTCTTTTAATCTAGCTTTGAATCCTCCTGGGATTAAGAAATATTTTTGACAACGATACTTCCGGAATTATTGAACGCGCACCCAAAAAAATTAGAATTATGAAGAAATGATAAATGCATATAGGGACAAAGAGTTTTTGGAGCAATTTAAAGTTCAGGGGGAACTTCTTCGTATTTTTTCTAGTGAATATGAACACAGTGACTTTTATCCCAAAATGAATAGTGGCATCTCCAAAATTACTCCATACAAAAGCCTTTTAATATTTTGCTGGTATGCGACACATGATGAGGCGGCATCATTTAATAAGGGATGTTGCAGATTGATTCAACATCTCAATAAGTATTGTACAATATCATTGAAAATGTTTCTTATTTTCTAAGCGGCTTATCCAAAGATATTATTAAATGGGTGAGTCCAAGTGAGCAACGTAATATAGCAACAGAGTTTTGCCGCACTGGCATTTGACGGAGTCATCGGGTGCTTTGACGGTACTCATATTAGACTTGATTCTCCTTCTGTTCTGAGGAATAGAACATACTTTTGGAAAATTAAAACAAAAGTTTCGATCGTTATATCACCTGAGATTAAGAAATATACAACTTGTATTAGGTATGTCATTTTATTAGAGCGGTTGTGTATTGTACAATTTAAACTTGGAAACAAGTTATACAGATGAAGTCGAGGAAGAAGCTATTGTAGAGAATGAGCTAATTAGTCGAACAAGCTGAGCAAGAATTAATTAGTGATGAAGAAAATGATACCGGAAAAACGAGCGGAAAAACTTTTAGAGACTATATTGCTAGTATTGTGTTTGAAAGGTAATAGAAACTGTCAGTATGTTCTCGGTAAAAATAAATAAAAGACTTTGAGAATAAAGCATAAAGCAATACGGTAATGATTTTTGAATGGTTCAAAAAGGTATTTCTAATTTATAGTGCAACTTCTTCATATTCGTGGCGTCTTAAAAGTTAAGAAAGTAGTTTTTATTACAATCACTAGAAATCCAAATTCATTTAGTAGTTTTACTTGCAGTGTAAAGAGTAATGAAAAGTGATGTTCATGAAACTTTTATTATTCTCGGCGAATACGCCGGTCATTTAGATTGAGCTAAATTATTTTAGTATTAATAATTTTATTTCCTTTTTTTAAATTAGCAAGTTGCAAAAGTTAAAAATGTGACTAAAAGAAAAATTATCTAGAAAGCCTTCCCATTGAAAACATGCCAACTGTGATTTATTAAAATTGTGTGCGTTTTTTTTTTCCCACAATTCAGAACTGGTTCTGAACCGTTCGTGATATGATTTGGAACTGCAATTTCGCGCGCAACAGTTCTGCGCAGTTACGGAACGGTTCGGAATCAGTTCCAAAAAACGAAGCTAATATACCTATCAGTCAACGGTAAAAGTATACTGGCTTTACATCACAATTTATCAAAAGTTCGGGTCTCGGGCAATAAAAAATGCATTAAAATTTTTAAAAAATGTATCGTGAAAATTGGCAATTCTTAGAAAAAAATTATTTAAAAAAGGTTTTTGCTTTTGATGAGTTAGATACGTGGTTAAAATTTTGGCCCTTACTTCAAGGAGAGCCTGTATTATGTGTGTGCAGAAACTAGCGAAAATTCCTCAAGCAAATGCTGGTATTTATAATGTAAATACAACGTTCTTTCGATAATCAAAACTGACAACACCGGTAAGATTGAATAAAGAAATGTAGCAACAGTGCTCTGCGCGGTCGTTTGCTTTCAACCAGAAACGTCGAGTTACTCGGAAGCTAAGACTGAAAACTTCGACAAAAACATCTTCTTGTGTGGTTAAGATTGTTGTTTACATCGTGACTGGATCTTGTATACAAAGCGTCAAATTTAATGGAATATTACCTAAAGAAACCTCATTTAACATTCAATTAAAAAGTTGCATGTAACTGCAAATAATTATTGTCCACAATGGCAGTTTCACAGCACATAAGCCGTTCGTCGCAATCGGACCCAATGGCCTATCTATTTTTTCATTCCGTTTACCCAGCGCGGCGAACAGCTGGCGAGCGGGTGTCTGGCCTGCAGATCCGAAATCGGGAATACACAGCCCGCTCGCGCATAACAATGAAAGCCGCGCGAAGAATGGGGCTATTGCGCTGCAAACAGGGGCCTCCGGAATATCGGGATACAGGTTAAATAAAACTGTTTAGGTATCAAACCGCATTTGGCTCCTATAGCTCCGAACGCAATTGGAATTATTGAAAATATCATTGGGATGCAGAGCGCGCAGGGCATGCGAAAGTCGTCGTGTAACCCAAGTAGTTTTTACATAATAATGAATAATTCCGTGTTTAGAAAGAATAGCAAGTACCTAATAACTGCAATCTTATTAATTGGGATAAATTAAATTCAAACTGCTCTTGTTGGTTTTTATTTCCCTGAAACTTGGAGAAACAGAAAATTACCACGACTATAAGAAATAAATTTGGGCCTTTTTATTAAAATTGCTTTTTGATTTACCTTCTCTCTATATAGATACTATACTATACAATTTATTATAATATTATTTTTTATTATTTTTATTAAATAAAATACTTAATAATAATATTTCCACAAAAGGGGGAACTTGCACAAAAATTAAATTTGAAAAATATTACTCACATCGCCATTAAATGAACCACAGTCCACAAAAACTTATTTTTTATTTTTATGTAATAAATGTAAGCAATTCAAAACTGCATAATTCAAATCATTCTCCTAACACGCTGTCCTTGGTTGTGACGTCAAACAGTTCGTTGGTGGTGGCGCCTCTGGTGGACCGCAGCACCATGTATAAACTATAATATGGGCAGCACATGTATAAAACTACAGCACCACGCACGCTTTGTTTAGAAAGAGCAACGAAAACGTCCTTTCCTTGTCTATCTGTCTTATTATAGTCTATCTCAGTCTTTGATATTGTTGACAACGTTTGAAAAATGTGTGCTGTAATAGTTATTTACATTGCGAGATGCGTAAGCGCACTTTTTTGGTCGAGGAGGTTGTTTAACTCCCTCGTTGCTTCAGGCCTTAAAACTATCTCCGAGGCCAAAAAGGGCTTACGCATCGAGCAATGTATTACATTTTTCCTGCTACCTACAATTTCATACTGCTATTAATTTTGATACACTAAAAATGATAATCAGTTATTTAATATAAGAGGTAGAATGCAGTATGCAGTAACAATAAAAAAATAAAAAAAAGACAGGGTTTCGTGTGGGATTGAACCTGGAACCTACGAATTACTAGTCCCAGGGCCTCACCATTCAATTAAAGATGAGCTTGTTAAATTTAGACTTTTAGGTGGTTTCTTTTTTGACCTGCATCAGAGCCCTCTGGAAATGTTGAACTGTTTATTTTAGCGTTCATTATCCCATGATTTGGGAAGCAACAAATGAAGTCCAGGGAGGAGCCAACAGCACATTTGCAGCTTCAGTCAGCACATCCCCTATTTTGGGGCTTGTACTAACATCGCCACGGACGCTGCTAAAGCGACCTGCGTGGAAATCTTCATAACCCAAGATACAATGACAATAAGTATGTAAGATTAGCGAGTGTAAATATAATAATTACAAATCATGGCTATCTTTTGATTTGGTTAATGTTACACCGTACTGATGATTGCGAAATAGCATGAAACACGTGTATGCGGTTACTAGTTTTTTCTTTTTGTTAACTTTGAGTGTTTGCCCATTATCACCTTTTCTTGTAATTATTATATTTACACTCGCTAATCTTACATCCTTATTAAGTACTTATACATATTTCTTAAAAATTCTTAAGGTGCGCTTCTTTTTAAAATTTACAATGGACTTATATGGATAATATTCACTCTGTTTGACCATTATAGTTCCATATCCCTTGCTTCTTCGGCGACCACCCCAAACGCAATTTATTTCACGTATCGGCCCCTCCACAAAGGATCAAGTTGGCCGTAATTGAATCCGGCGCTGCCTGCCCCGCCACCAACGGCCGATCCCGGGGCGGCTTCGGGGCCGCTGCCGGAAATCGAATGGCCAGAGGAAGCGGCGCAGGCCGCGGCCGAATAAAATTATCTGCGACGCGAGCCTCGCGTTGTCGAACTATCGGCGAGCGGGGCCGGGTCCAATTTGTTACGGGTTTCAATTTGCAGCCGACGGTGTCGCGGGGTTCCTGCCGGTCAATTGACAGACGCATGACGCATGGAATTTATGATGGCGAGTTATTCCTAATTATTATAAAAAAGAGCGGGGCACAGCCGAGCGTCGCTTGTCAATTAATGTTAATCTCCAAAAGGCCGAAAGGTAGTAACAACACGAACAAAATTTCCCCGACTTTTTTCGAATTTTCCGACAGAGGTCATTTTCCATATCCACACTCAGAACACTGACGTCAGCTCATCAGAGTTGAAAAAAAAACAGTATAGGATTCGAACCCTTAAGTTCCACCGCCAGATGAGGTCAAATTTAAACGAACGCTCGTTACTAATAAATTGCGACAAAATTAACAAGCGACGCTCGGCTGTGCAACTTAAATAAATAATTGCAGGGGCGAGCTGACCCGGCAGCAGAGGTCTGCGTCGCAGACGGGCGGCCAAATCCAGGGGCGGCCACAGGCCGCCTTCCTTCGCGAAAAAATATTTTTTCAGAAAAAAGTTAGTTAGTTAGTCTCTACATTACTTGCATTCGCCCTCAAAAAGAATATCGTCAACAATGCCACAACACCATATTGATATCAATAATATTTATATGAACCCGTATCCCGTCGGCAGCGTCGGTCGGCCGTCGGCAGTAGGCGCAAATTTCGTAAGGGATTCACATAACGCGTGTAAGTGATGTTTTACGTGTAGGTTTTGTTTTTATTTTTTTATATTTTAAAACATTTTCTATTTTAAAGAAATATTTACCTTGTTCCTTTCAGTCTGGAAATTCTACCAGACCCAAAACATATTACTTATTATAATAAGACTGATTGTCTGTGGTACCTATTTTATCGTTATAAATATACAGTGTCTGCCAGAAAGTTAGACACAAATGAGAATTTTCTTTATTTGAATTTTCTCAAAAAAAAATCTTGATAAAAGTTGGTGCTTGTGCTTAAACTCAAAATCCACCCGTAAAAATTTTGAAATTTTTATTTGTAAATTGTACCCTTATTTTTAGAACTACAGCAGAATGGCACTAAGAAAAATTGTTTGGAATCCCAAGGCAATGTCAAATATGAATTCACAGCCACCTACTCAAAAGAAGAAGAAAAATCACACTTTCTCATTTTTTATTCACCACGCTGTATAATAGATAATATTATATATGTATTTTGAGGCACATCTTCGAGCATGACAGTACGATACCAATGATTTTTATTTACGTTCAACTAGCATCTTAAAAACGCTTAATAACTGAAAGTTCTGCAAAGTTTGTCGTTTTTTTGTGTCCAGGTAAAATACTCCTACAATTCTATATATGTCTGTGATAATAGCAACTAATCTGTGGAACAGATGTTACAAAACGTACATACAGAAATGAACCGAAGAACAGTAGTCTGATATTTTTTTGTTGAATTATCATTTATTAAATAACTCTTAAATTATTGTTCCTGTATTAAAATATTTTGTTCCACAGATTAAGTTACTACGTTATGTTTGAAACTGTATAGGAGTATTTTACCTGGACACAAAAAAACGACAAACTTTGCAAAAGTTTCAGTTATTAAGTGTTTTTAAGATGCTAGTTGAACGTAAATAAAAATCGTTGGTATCGTACTGTCATTGCTTCAAAATACATAGCTAATATTATTTATTATACAGCGTGGTGAATAAAAAATGCGAAAGTGTGTTTTCTTCTTCTTTTCAGTAGGTGGCTGTGAATTCATATTTGACATTGTCTTGGGATTCCAAACAACTTTTCTTAGTGCCATACTGCTGTAGTTCTAAAAATAAGGGTACTTTGCTCTTGAGGAATTTTCATATTTTTCAACGTTCCAGGTATACGAATAGAAATTTTAAAATTTTTACGGGTGGATTTTGAGTTTAAGCACAAGCACCAACTTTTATATAGAATATTTTTTTTGAGAAACTTCAAATAAAGAAAATTCCCATTTGTGTCCAACTCTCTGGCAGACACTGTATATTTTTGAGAATACCTATTTTTATTTTTGTTATACCTACATAATAATTTTTGCTATTACCTCGTAGGTAATTACAAGAGACGGAAAACCCTAGAAATGCAAGATTTTTGAAATTTTTATAACCTGAAAGAAATTTTTTATTATATTCTGCAGACGGGCGGCCACACATATAGGAACGCCACTGAATAATTGCAAGTTAAAAAAGAGGTCGTATCAAAGTTTAGGGCCATTTTATGTTAGGGGTGGTCCGCCCCTGATTGAAATGTTGCTATAATTTCATATCATCAGTCCTTATGTACTATGTATACTGGGTATACTGTGCAAGTTTTCTCCGTTTCGGAGATATTACGGAAAAGCCTTCTTCAGTGTTTAAGTTTAAAGCACGAAAAGTTGCGAAAAGAAGGGTCTTACGGAAAAATTTTATATGACATTTTAGTCTTTTTTGTCCGAACTAGCCGTTCTTCAAATATCTCCCAATACTTCTGGGACACCCTGTATATTGTTGACAGAATAATTTATTTTGAAATGACAATTTATTTTGAAATGACAATTAGACTATACAGGGTGATTCACGTAAGTGGTTCATTAGAAGTTTACGG
This sequence comes from Pseudeuparius sepicola, assembly GCA_963920635.1. NCBI lineage: Eukaryota > Metazoa > Arthropoda > Insecta > Coleoptera > Anthribidae > Pseudeuparius > Pseudeuparius sepicola. The sequence goes on along the minus strand of OY987301.1, from coordinate 40,324,609 downwards.
GGAAGGAGTGCGAATTTTGAAATTTTGGTTACTTACAGGTTGTAAACTTTATTTCTAAAATATTTTCAACTTCCGATCACTTCCGGTTATACCGGAAGTCGATAGCAACTTTGTTATTTCAAATAGAACACCCTATATATTATTACACCATTTGGTTCCCCATTAAATTCCAAATCTTTTTTCTGAATATAATGTGTACCCTATTCCTAACCCTTTTCGAGATATTCGCAAATTTTTGATTTTTTTGAGTGTTGCAGCCATCGACTATAGTGATAACTTTGAAATTTATGAATCTGGAAAACTGAAATTTTGGACTAGCGTAGGCGAAAGTCAAATTTATTAAATGGTCTGTATGCCATTTCAAAATATTGAAAAAATTCCCAATATCAACATCGAAAAATTATATATAACCGGAAGTGATCGGAAGTTGAAAATACTTTAGAAAGAAAGTTTACAACCTGTTATATAAGTAACCAAAATTTCAAATCAAAATTCATACTCCTTCCCCGTAAACTTCTAATGAACCACTTACGTGAATCACCCTGTATACCAGAAACTAAATGCAGCATAATCACGTGAAATTCAAAGCCTTTTTATCTTCCGATATTTACGGAAAAAAATAGTTTATGACATGTTTTTATTTGACTTTTGAATCATTTTACATGCTTTTGCAATGCTAATAAGCGACAATATGCCAAAATTCAAATGATTTCCAAGCAAGAAAGTCGCCTGTCTGCGGCGGACTAAATTTCGGACTATCAAATACTTCCGGCCATTTCTACGGCGACAGACCAGGTTATTTGTTCAGAGGAAGTCACGAGCTTTAATTTGATACCTCATGATGTGTTTTGCTTTTCCCATTAGTAATGATTTCTTATTAAAACATATCTTACCGCTCGCTGGCCTGACGGCTGACGGGTCTGACAGGGTCTGACAGAGTGACAGGGTCTGACAGGGCCGCGCCACAGGCCTTAACTGTGTGACAGCGAAAATAAAGATCTGCTACTGTCAAAAAGTGATCGAAGCAATTACGCTCATAAATATTTAAATATTAATAACTTGCGCCTAATATGCGGCTCGAAAGCCAAGCGTGCGTATACCTACTCTCACTAATAATACTTAAGAATAATATAGTTAAAGGGACAGTCTTTGGAATAACGCCACAGAAAAAGAGGGGGAGGAAGCAAAACGCAATTAGTACGGCGAATACGGAGTACCCAAAGTTATCTGTCAAGGTAAGCATGAAGTGACAGGCACATTCAAATTATTTACAAATGAAACGACTAAAGCTCTATTATATGTTAATATAAGTATCTCCGTAGGGGTTATAATGGGTGACCCATTACATTACTATAATTTTGAATAGCTTGTCATGGCTAACTGTCAAATGTTTAGCCGGTCATATTATTTGGTAAATACATTTACGAAAATGCAGCGTTACAATTTATTTTTATTGCATTGATTGTGTATATCTTTGCCGTGACATCAACAAATTCAAATTATAAATAAATTTAGTATAAAATTTGATGTAAGTAAGTAAATGCTCCTCACTTTTATTTGAATAATTACCTATAGTTATTAGATTCGTAAATTTTACTTCGATAATCGGGCATGTTTAATCACAATCCAAACAGCAACAAAAGCACAAGCAAAACACACACATACGCAGGCACTTACGTATAAATACTTAGCAAATTTGAGAAAATAGGAGGGGAGGGGACTAGATTTGTTGTAAGAATTTGTTGGAATTTTTCGCAGAGTGTCAACAACTGGCAACCATGGTAATCTTCACTTATGACCTTTTAGGAAAAATATACCTAATCAACAGATAACTGAATGTTGTGAAGGACAGCAATCTCTTCTGATTATTGGATTGTCAGCTAAACATTTCACTCTTAAATTTTCGTTCTTTGGAAGCCAAAAGTTGACCGAAAATCTAGCTACTTTCAAAGTATTAAGTATTAGGTACAATTTGACTTACGGCCAGTGCCAGGCAGTGGCGCAACGAGGGGGGGGGGGCTGCCCAGAGCTCGTACCAACTAAGCGAAAAAGCGCTAAACAATGCTAAATAAAAACAAGACCGAATGCTTTGTATTTTGTTTAACCTGCATTGTTTAAGTTTATGTTATGATTTATCAAATATACGAAATTGAGGATATCGCATATCGGTGTCGGTGGTACACATTAATTAGTAGTTGACATTTAATGAAAGATTAGTTGCCTGGCCGGCAGTTGGCACAGAACAGAAACACAAGTCACACGCACACGCGCTTCGCGCCGCGGGCCTTAAAACCTAACCAAACCTGCGCCAAACTTAAAACTAATCTGAACTGAATTATATGCGCCTATTTTAATTCCTGCTTTTAAAAATGAATAATAATTATGAATCCACAAGGAAATAAATTTCTATAGGACTATAGAATTATACTACTACTATAACTATTACTAACTTAGTATAATATTTTACATTCTTAATAATAGCCAAGAAAAGGACGAATTCGTCCTTTTCTGGGATAATAGGGTATCTAATCCACCTCTCTATATATTCTACATTTGACCCTTTGAGAGGACATGTTAATTTATAGGATGTGGGGATCAATTTATAGGTACTAACTTAAATTTTTACTTCCACATCACTCAAGGAATTCCCTCTCGGGCTTTTATGTAAAAGAAAAAAAAAAGAGTACCTAGTTCTTACAGTTATACTGCATAGTTAAATTATTATTATTATTATGGTTCTACAGTTAACAAAGAAAAAAGTACCTAAAATTTTTTGCTAATATTAGGTGACTTATTTTTTTTATTTCATTAAAAATGTTTGACCTTGAAAATTTGAAAATTTTCGCCTGCGGCGCAACTCTTAACAATGAAAAATGAACTTTGTCAACCAGCCCCCCCCCCCCGAAAATAATTTCTGGTTGCGCCACTGATGCCAGGTACTAATAGGTAATAATATGTGCAATTGTTTTCGAATGTGTATTTTTTAATAGTGGTGGAAAAAATGTTAGGTAAACCATTCTTAGTATTATTCAATTGTAACTGCATGTCGATTTTTTGAAAACGTTACGTTCAGAACAAATCACCTAATAATACAACAAGAAGTACCTACCTACCCTTGCTTGAAACATGGCATTGCATTTAGGAATACAATCGTTGGAAATTATACTTTTTATAGTTTTTTTAGGTTTTTTTTTTTGTGAGGACGATTGGCAGCAGTATTTTTGTTATAGTAGGACTGTATGATAGTCTCTCTGTTTAATTATCATTATTGCCAACACGCCCTCTGCTCTTTTCATTTTTTGTAATTAGAAATAACCCCAACCGGACATTTCCCAATTCGGTGCCAGGGTGACCGGTATCCGGCGACATTGGCCGGTGCAAATTGAAATTCTCCAATAAATTGGCTCCGCTCTCTCGTTCGAAATAACAACGCCCACAGCCAGAATCTACCAGAATTCGGATAGAAATTAAACATACTATATAAAATGTGATTGACATTGTTACAGAAGGAAATAGAAGGCTCTGTACCCCTTTTCGACCTACAAACTGCAAGTAGGTATAATAATTTTAAAAAACCTGTCCTAAAAAATACAAAATAATTCTCCCGATATTGTAACATAAACATTTTTTGGTACAGTAATTAAGGTTTCATTCGCTAAGTATGGCATCTTTAGTTCGGTAAGTAGGTATAATATACCGCTCGCCGTGTAGTAATAATAAGCAATTACCGCATGCCATGCTCTAAAGAAGCATGCAAAGCGTCTTGATTATACATTGTCCGGCAGAACGGACGCAACAAGTGGTTATTTTGTTACCATGGGACCAAACTGACCATGGGACTACATTAGGTCTGTCCTCAAACCAAAATAGGGCCCGAAAAACTTCATGCAGGTATCGCGGCATATAGTCCTCCTTACGGCAGTATGCGTGCGACGTAAGAGGGAAGAACTCGCAAATATTATAGAATTAGTCACAGTTCAGGGGCGTAGCTCAATTTTGTGTAACTCACTGACTTAATTTTCATATAATTGTTATTTAATTTATTGTTAATATTATTCTTAACGGCCTTAGATTATGGAGGAAGGCAAACCCTTATAACATTGGCAATTATTTCTCGTGCTTGAGAATGCAACGTTCTTCCCTGTTTACTCATTTTGCACACGTTAACTCCCGAACATACGAAACGCCACTGAGCTCTCTGAGCCGGGGGAAAAAACTTCTGTATGGTGGCCCAAATACGCAGTTAACTTTACGTACTATAGAAACAGGCACAAAACACGTTGGGTAACTGATTTTGTCAGCCGACTCCTTCGCAGAAGTGCTGTGTTGCCGTATTTCAAAAGCGATGGTAGACGCGACGATGTTGAAAAAAATATAATAGGTGTTTTATCACACCGCGTTAAAAATAAATGATAAACAAAAATGGGTAAGTGGTCCCGTGATGCGAGCTTAATTTTTTCGGTATACTAGAGTTCTGAAATTCGGCTTCAATATGATAAAACTTGTATTCGCCAATAAATAACGACTACTCGTATAGGAAATCTCGCAACGCTGCCCGCATTCTTTAGAAACGTTTTCTTTCGTGCTTTGGACTATACAAGGGGGAGTCACAAACTTAAACGCAGCACACGAGTAAAGTACCCTTATTTTACGTTGTAGAGAAAAATGGTATAAATGAAAGTTGTCTGCAATGAAAAAATAGACATAAACACAAAATCATTAATCAATTAATTGCAGTTTCTCATTTGCTCGTGAAGGGACTTTTAATATATATATATATATATATACAATAATTATTCAACCCTCTCGCGCTATATGGAGTTTATAATCACCATGACTATTTAATTGGGCATATAAAAAAGGCCAGAGAACATGTTGAACAAGAAATTATTTTTTTGCGTTAGGTACCCGAAATAGTGTAGTTTCACAACAATCGATTTTGTGAATGGTTTTTTGTTTGGTACGGTATTTTAAATTAAATCAATCATTTAGGCCCGGTTCTTTTAGTTTTTAGCTGCAATAATTAATGATTTACTCTTGTGTGCAGCGTTCAAATTTTTGACTCGCAGCCGTATACTTCTGCGATATCTGCATGAAGTTTTTCGGGCCCTGTTTTGGTTTGAGGACATGCCTATTATAGTGTAGCCCCATAGTCAGTTTTTATTTAGGCCCAAATTAAAAAAAAACTATTTGTTGTGTCATATATGCCGGTCACTAGCAACGAAAAATATGGTAGATATATAATAAAATAATATATTGTAACCGGTAGCCAAGCCAAAATCAAAAATGGCACTACCTACACAATTGTATTTGTAAATCATCGAAATACGTGTGGTAATTGGGTTATTACAGCCCTTAAGCTTTAAGTGACAAAACTCACCTACTTGAATTTTCGGTAAGCACGCACTTTCGTAACCTAGTATTTAATAAATTCACAATTTTTAAACTAAAGCCTACGTTACTAATAGGCTTTGGAAAAACAAAGGTTCCCAAAACCCTCATAATAATTTTGATTTCTCAAATTAGTATCCTAGACAAATTGCAAGACACACAGACTTTAAATTTCGGTATTTCAAAAGGTTCCTACCAAATGTATTTTATGCACGGCCGGTTGCCGTTCGCTAAATCACCTTTTATGATAAAGATTTGCATAGGCCTTAAATACATATTATATTTCAAGAGCCGGCCGCATGTTTTTCGCAAAAGTCTTTTGATAAATTTGAAAAGTGCCGTACTAAAAATCGAAGGTGGTGGTAAATTTCTTAATTGGGTCTTGCACTTTCCTCCAGTACCGAAGGAAACCTGGAAAATCCTATATTTAACAAAATTTCCCGACTCCCGATTTTCAAGTTTCGAGAAACGGGACGGCTGTATAGAATTAGCGAAATTGACGGGAAATTCTGAGAAACCGCTCTTAGAAATTGCGTGTTTTTTCTCATTTTTTGATTTTTCGGGAGCACCGGAAGCATCTGCACCTCACCTGAAGACGTGAGGGAAGCTTTAAAAATTCCGACTCCAGAGCCCCGAGCCGAAATAACTTAGTTGTAGCTAGGCGAAAAAGGGCAATTTCTGACAGTTTTCGGACTTTGGCTTTTAGGTAACGGGAAATGCCGACGAATCATGTAAAAAAGATGCGTCCCACCACCTGCGTTGGTCGATTTTTTAGCCAAAAATCATTAATATCTCGAAAACGGGAAATAATTTACCTACCTGAAAAAGTTTCGTTACATTTGTTGACCCGTTCCCCGGTCATCTCGCCGAACCGTCAGATCTCCCGAAAAACGCGTTTGAAATTTTTGTTGTTGTTTTCTTGTATCTTTACAGATATAATAAAATATAATATCAGTATGTATAAATAAACTACCTTTTATATCTAAGGAATTTTAGACTTCTTGTAAGCCACAAGCCACAGATGTGTGCAGAATGTACTCTTTACTTCGTGTGCATATGTGCATGTCTTATTTCTGTCACCCTATAGTCCGTACAAAGTTTAATTTTGTTATTTTGTAAAACTGGTAAGTATGCGTATACATGCTGTGATAGAATGTGAGTTTAATTTTTGTAATTTTTTTAGAACAAAAATATACAGGATGACTCATTTTTTTTCATCCGATTTTACCTGTTTTTTTTTTCTGAAGATAGGTCGCAAAAACTCTACTTTAGTGCAAAATTTCAGGTCTTAGTCTCAATTTTCAAGGCCTACTACGAATTTTTTCTAGTAAAAAATGACGAAAACCATTTAGTAATTCTTTATTTCAAATGTGACACCACAGCGTTAATCCGGATACCCTAAAACTCTCGTATACCAAATTGGAACAAAAAATATACAGGGAGTTCCATTCTGCAGGGCATCATAGTTCAGCAAAATAGGAATTTTAAAGGCACCTGGAGATTCAAGTGTGCCATGGAATCCCGACAAAACAAATGAATGATCGATAGTACTACTCAAAGTGTTGGTGTGCAAAGATTCAATACAAAAATGTACAGGGTCTTTTTCTCTGGGCCATCTCAAAATGCTGAATTTTATTAAACTTTTACTGGTCACACAAAAGTAACCAACCAACAAATAAAAAAAAATTAAATTGTTGCACCTTTATCAATAAAGTCACCGTCTAAGATGATACATTTCCTGTGCGTTGCCGTTGTGGCATACCAGCCACCTTAACTCATATGGACTTACTGACTCTCAGGCTTCTGTATTTTTAGGCTTAGTTGGTTTATAGTTTCTGGGCGGTTTTGATATACTCGATTTTTGACCCAAAGAAATTCATTATTTTGAGATGGCACAGAAAAAGGCATCCTTTATATTTTCTATTGGATCTTTACACACCAACACTTTGAGTAGTCCTGTTGACCATTCAACTGTTTTAAGGGGATTCCATGGCACACTTGACTTGCCAAATGCCTTTAAAATTCCTATTTTGCTCAACTGGGACACCCTGCAGAATGGAACTCCCTCTATATTGTTTGTTCAAATTTGGTATGTGGTATTTGGTATAGGGTGTCCTGATTAACACTGAGGTGCAAGCCAGATTTTAAATTAAAAAAAATCGAAAAATGGTTTTCGTAATTTTTACTGAAAAAAAATCGTAGTTGGCCTTGAAAATTGAGATTAAGACATGAAGTTTTGCACCAAAGTAAAAATTTTTTGTGACTTATCTAAAATCGGATGAAAAATAAAAATTTTACGAGGGTACTTCAATTTCAAATGTATAATATAGGTATATATTATATATCAAATGTATAATATATATTTTTAATTTTTGACAAGCCGTGGAAAACATTTTAATAATATCCTTTTCTAAATTATAATATCTTTATTTAGCAAATACATACTCTTATACTATAAGTACTGTAAATTCAAAATGTGGTGAGCCCCCGCGGAGATTTACATAAGTCGGCGCCTATGGCAGTACCTACATCAACGAAACATTTCCGAAAAAGTGGATTAGAAGAGGAAACGATGGGCCAATAATGTGGCCGCCGCGTTTACCAGACTTAACTACTATGGATTTTTTCTTTTGGGGAACATTAAAAGAAAAAGTTTGTAGGACCCGCAAGAAGAATTGTGGCAGAGAATTGTGCAGGAGTCAAATGCAGGATGTATTTGCATTTAAACTGAAATTTTGTTGTTTAATTTTCAATTTTGTTTCTGTGTCAAGCCATTAAAAGTTTATTGTTTTTTGGAAGTTTCCCTTGCACTAATTTTAACGAACATAGAAAACTGTAAATAATCTAACACCTTTGTTTGACAGGTGAAAAAATCATTTTGTTGCATGGCCTTCTGATAGATCATAGTTCCAAACCCTTCTATGTTTTTTTTTTGTATTTTTAAGAAATAATGTATTTTTAATGATTTTTCACTTAAAATTTTAATTTTAGCCAGGTATAATCACTTTCCAGTAAATTTTAAGGAGGTATTTTCTGTCGATTGCAGAACCATTATCGTTTTCTTAAAAAATCTGTAGGTGTAAATGTTCTCTTGAAAAACGGAACCTCGCATTACCCTTAGCACGCCATTTTTGCTTTAAAAAATCCTACATTACTTGTTTTAATAGCCTTTTACGACGTTCTGATCCCTACCAAATTTTAAGTCGATATCTTTTGTGTTATTAAAAAGAATCGTTTTAATAAGTTAATTTTAACACACTATATTAAAAACAAAGCATCAGCGGATATATGTTTATTTATAAAAGATCGTAAGTATTGACAGGGTGATTATTATTATTATTATTATTAAAATCATATTTCCTATTATCTGACAGGCGTTGTCGGTGTAATTTGCGAACACCCTGCATTTTTTAGAACTGCCAAAGTGAATGACCACCTTAGCACAATCGCCCCACCGGCATGTTGCTATAATATGCGTATTATATTGGTAAACTTTTCCGAGTTGTCACCTGAAACACGCGTTTCGATATAGTGCGCAGACCAAATCAGATTTAATGTTTAATCGGACTGCAGGCAGGGTAGGAAAGGGAATTACAGGCTCCACTTTTGTCACGAAAGCATGCCTGCACCGTCCTATGCGATAAGGCGCCACTTTATAGGTAGATTTAGATAGATTGGGATTGAGCGCCGCAGTTCGGCTATTGAGCATAGCGCTCGCCCTAGCGGGGCCATTGTCTGTCGGATCGGCTGCTCGGCCTGGCGGAAGAAGATAGTTTTAGGCGAAGCATCTTTTGTGTGTGGCTCAGTGGTGGCTCGTCCATAGGGCTGTGGGGCTACAGCCCCCCAGTAGAAAATACGCCCGCAAACAGTGGCGGATCTACGGGGGGGGCTACAGGGGCTATAGCCCCCCTTGGCCTAATACCGTAAGGTAGGCACTTAAAAAATATGTCTGGCAATTAGAGATGGTGTGGAACTGCGTTTTCTTGGAACAGGTACAACCTGTTTCAGTTCCAGGCAATACCCGTTCTTAAAAAACCTGTTCCAATATTATTAACTTCTAGTCTTCTAAGGCCGTGGTCCGAATCGCGCTGTCAGTGCTTACAGCGCTTGGATCGTTTACAACAGGTACGATTTGATTCACTCGCTGACAACTCGTTTCGGAACGCTTGTAAATGCGCTGACAGGAACATGCCATTTTGAGGTTATGTGGGCGTGAAGGTCGCAAAGTAACTTATTATTGAATATTGAATCATTGATAAATATTGCTTCCGTTTCTAAAGAGGGTACGCTAAATAGTTTTTATAGTACAAATTTAAAAATTTGGTGAACGCAATGGGATTGGGACAGGGCCCGGCACAGAACACGGGTCCAGTCACCGCCTTCACCGATCGACAGTTCACGTTCACAGTTGTTGTTCTATTCTATTACTACGAGTAGAGCGGAACTGGAACAGCGGAACGGAACTGAACGAAACTAAGAATATTAATGTATTAATAGTATTGTATCTTAATGAATAAAATGAATAAAAAATGTGTTTCTTATTTTATTACAAAATTTCGGAAATAGAAGCCCCTCCCTTGACTCCAGCCTAGATCCGCCACTGCCCGCAAACAACCGATGACGCACAGTTCGAGTTCGGACAATCGGGCAATTTAACTAGACACTTCGCAGGAATGCTCGGAATCACGACCACGATACACCCAGTCTATCGAAAGACAAGGTTGTCAATTATGCGACACCTCTCATTTAAATTCATAACATACACATGAGTGAATAAAGACGATTCTGGTACATTTGGCAACGGTGCCCGGCTCGTGGTCTGTTGTCTTTGTTCCAACAGAAATAGCGCAGCGCGAAGTGGATAAAATTGTGGCGTGGGGGTTACGGCTATGAATGTTAACAGCCGGATTACGCGGAAAAAGGGGGTGATAGAAGGACACTGTGGACACTGTAGAAAACTAGAATTAGCGTTACGAGTGCATAGCGGAAAACAAGACTCACAAAACGTGGTATTTTTTAGAATTAGTGGATTTTTTATCTGAGTTAGATTCTATTATGAAAGAACATTTTAAAAGTTCTACAGCATTCAAAAGTACATCAAAAATGGTGCAAAATGAAATATTGAACAACATGCTGCAGGTCTGTCTCCAAGAGACAGACAGAGCAAACTAAGTAAAACAGACAATTTGGCCATAAAGTGTGATGAAACAACTGACATTTCGAACAATAATTGTCAAATGGTAATGATATTTAGATATATATGTTGGAAATGTTTGTGAACAATTTTTGAGTTTTTGAGAATTCAAGATAAGACTGCTAATGGTTTGGCAGATTGTATATACAAAAGAATTAGAGTCCTTATTAAACCATAAAGCAGAAAAGATAATTGGACAGGTGTGCGATGGTGCAAACGTCATGAGTGGTAGTACTGCTGGAGTTCAAAGAAAAATAAAAGATAAATATGAAAATGCTCATTTCGTGCACTGCTACGCGTATCAGCTCAATTTAATTATGCACAGAGCAGAACTGTAAGCCAAAATGCTGAAGTGAAAGTGTGTTTCTCAAATCTATTAGCCATCCCAATTTTCTTCTTCAGTTCGACTCACAGATGCGATGTTTTAGAAAACGTAGTAAAAATAAAAATGACGAGAGTTGCCATAACACGCTGGAACTATAATATACGTACAGTGAATGCGGTTTTTAAGAATCGTGAAAAATTAATTGAGTGTTGCGAAGAATTGGAATAAGAAAAATGCGATAAAACGATTACAAGCAAATAGGCGTACGGCGTACGGTAAGACGAGCCCTTGAAGATTCTGATCTAGTCTTTTGGTTAAATTTATTTCATCGGATCCTTCCGCAGGTGAACACTTTGTTAAAGTCAGTTTTAATGCAGGAATAAAGACATGGACGTGAAAAGCGATTTTATTAATTAGAGACAACACAGATGAAATATGGCAAGCTGCTGAAACTAAACATGGAATTGAAACTAGTGACAAAAAGTGCAAAGAAATAGGACCAGAGAGCAGAATGCCCTTATTTCCAAAGAGATTTGTGACACAATACTCTTCCAAATGAAAGAAAGATTTTCATACAGAGATCATTTAAATGCTACATCTGTATTGAATATATACAGACAACTTTTTGTAGTAGGTATTCAAAAAAAATTCTGTATCGATACTAAATACAGTTGTTAGTTTTTATCCGATGTTTTACAAAGAAAAATTAAAAACCAAATTGGAAGTCATTTATCTGAGAGAGGACTTTAGCAATATAGTGAATGACTTAAACTTACTATCACTTATGACTCATAATAACTACACCTATGTCAACAGCCGAATCAGAGCGTTGTTTTTCGACTCTCAATAGAATAAAGACATTTGTGGATAAAAACTTTGTTCATAATATCAGCAACTTTGACGAAAAATATATGAAACATTATACTTCGTAGAAAAACAGAAAACTAGACTTTACATATAAAATATAAATAAATATTAATAAGTGTTAGTGTGTTAGCGTTAGACAGTGCCAGTTCCAAATATAAAATACTAAAATTAAAAACAATAATTCCGCACCTGCATTTTTCAAAGTACTAAAGTACCTATCTACCTACTTCAAAGCTTCAAAACAAAGATAACTTTTTAACTAAAGTTTTTACGTTTTTACTTGCTATTTATTTTTATATAATAAACATCGAGAAGGGGTAAGTAGGCATACCTACTTCGTCGTAGATTTGTTTAGTACTAATTGCGGATTTTGCGTTATTAACTTTTAAAAAACGCGAGAAAAAATGGGAATTATTGTTTTATGCACCTTTTATATCAATATAGGAAAAAATACGTAATTACTAGAGTAAGATCGGGGAATATGGAATACCATTTTTATTTCTTTAGAAAAGACATATTTATTAACAAAATAATTTATTCATTTTTGAGTGTATTACGCTCATGTCTATTGCTTATATATTGCAATAAGTAGTTTTGATCAGTAATGTCGTAAAATAGGTAAAATTGGTAACTTAAGAAAATGACACTTTTTCAAGTAAATCAAAAGCGGGGAGGTAATATGGAATAGTGGTGTCGGATCTAAAAAAAATCAAAAATATTCCCAAAACTACTGCACATTTATTTTACTTTCTAAAAATATATTAGATAATCTATTGAAAAATCACAAAATATATTATTTTTTAGTAACTATATTAAAGTCGGGTTAAATGGAATATAGGCTTGGCGATATTCCATATTACCCTCCCGATGCACCTTAGGAAAAACCAGTTGTCAACAATTAAGGGAAAGCATATTGTTGCTGCTTTAACATTAGTTACATCAACTCATGTCACTTGCCACTTACCTTGTTGTTAAAAGTTGTTATTTTGATGAAAATACCCGTGTTTCACACTCAGATCCGACACTGTTCGAAAACTTTGATAACCTCAAAAACCAAATAACTGATGCCGTGCAGAAGCGCGCAGGGCCAACGTCTTTGATATGAGTGGAACAACCAATGATCTATATACCTGGATCCATCATCCAATATACAACTTCGTCCTCAACATTTTGGTGTTTATTTACAAAATTTTTCTGCAGAGTTGCAACTTCCCTAATGTGACAAATAATGAAAGCACTTATTTCTTACAATGTAAATATAGCAAAGTCATCAGAGATATATAATTATGTTAATATTATCTCTTCATTATATAATATATCATATTATAATCGGTAATATTAAAATACACATGTTGAAAATATATTAAATTATGTACTAAGCCTGGTTGCATAGAAGGAAAACTGGGGCAAGCGTAATAGATTTGGCAACGACGCGGCAGGACCGAATGCCTGTCTCTTGTTGTAGTGCGCGCCGAGTACAGGTTAAAAACGCTAATAAACTCTTTACATTTGTTTAACTATCAACCTATTATAGTGAATAGTGATGGGGCGCTTAATATGCGTCGTGTGTGGTGCTATAAAAACTGGATCAAACCGAACTTTCCACTGGTGGGCGATATATTTACGGATCATCTGTGCACCACTACATGTCTTTGTTTTGATATTTTATTGTATATCAACGTAGATTACAATGCCATTTGAATGGGTCATCTAGGTATATAGATCATTGGGAACAACATTTGGATACCCATCATTAGATGGCGCGATGGTTTCTAAAATTTGGGTGTATTCCATATTACCCGACTATTCCATATTCCCCGATTTTACTCTACTAAAAACAAAAAATGCCCATTCCGGAATTAGGTACCTACCTCGGTACTCACATACAGTGTGGCCCGTTTGGAATGGAGACACCTCTGTAAAATTGTTATTTCTGCTCCGATTTTAAAAAACTTTTTTTTGTTAGATAGGTCTCTGAAAGGACCATTCGACACATCTTCCAATTGTTTTGAAAACCAAACACCTGGCTAGCTGCGACATTTTTTATACCCCCAAAGTTCAAGAAATCATATTAGGCATTTTTTTATCAAAAAAATTTACTAAAAAAAGTTGTTTAGAATGAACCAAAAATCCCAAATTCAAAGTTTTATCAAAATCAAAAAATAAAAAATTTCTGAAAAAAAAATTGAAGGTCCAAAAATCACATTTTAATCAATTTTTACGGTTAGCAAAGTTAATTTTTAACTTCAAATTTCCATGGCACACTTTTCTATGGTGGTTTACATTCTAAAATATTGTTAACTTCCGGTCACTTCCGGTTATACCGGAAGTCGATACCAACTTTGATATTTCAAATGGAACAACCTGTACGTTATTGCATTTTTTGATTCCCTATGTAATTCCAAATCTTTTTTGTTAATACAACCTTTACTCTGTTTATAACCGTTTCGGAGATATTCGCTATTTTTCGAATTTTTTGACAAATTCAGCCGTCGACCTTAGTGATGGTAACTTTGAAATTCATGAATATGGAGAACTGTACTTTTGATCAGTTGAAGGCGAAAGTCAACTCCATTAAACGCTTTATATCCCGTTTCAAAATATTGTACAGGGTTATAAATATATTGTCTTTACTTGTCCACTATTATTAAATATGTAATTGAAGGATGGTTCTTCGGTTTAGGACAGTTCTTTAAAAAATTAAAACTCTATCTTTTGCAAGCATCCGCAAAATATATTTGCTTCATCAGGCAAAGAGAGAAAAATATTAGTCTTAATGTAAAAATAATTGTAAAAACGATTGTATGATATCAATTCGATTTGATAAAGTCAGAATTAGTAAAAAGTCTAATTCTAATTCTGACTTTATCAAATCGAATTGATATCATACAATCGTTTTTACAATTATTTTTACATTAAGACTAATATTTTTCTCTCTTTGCCTGATGAAGCAAATATATTTTGCGAAAGCTTGCAAAAGATAGAGTTTTAATTTTTTAAAGAACTGTCCTAAACCGAAGGACCATCCTTCAATTATATATTGTACAGGGTGTTCGTAAAAAAATTCCCAATATCAGCATCATATAAATTTTAAAAAAACTCTATTTTTTCAGATGGAACCACCAATATTTTATTTTGCCATTGCATTGCCCTTTAAAAAATAATGAAAAAATGTATAAAACTTTTTTGTCTGCAGCTAATTCCTGTCGCATTATTAAAAAGTTCAAGCTTTGGAAAACGGAGATTTTCCGCGGAGAATAAATTTTTGTAACAGGTTAAATGAGATAATTCGCGAAGATCCTGTATTTCTGGAAAAAATCATTTGGACAGATGAATCGAAATTTTCCAGAGAGGGAATAATTAATTCGAAAAACAATAATATTTGTTCGGATCATAATCCCCATTTAATATACTTGAAGCACATCACGTTTTTAATGTGTTCTGCATTATTGATGCGAGAAATAGAATAACGTTCCATACTTTTGTGAAAACTTAACGGCAGAAAGGTATTTAAATATAGAAAGATTTTTAGTACCTGTAATAATTATAAATAATAAATGATGTTTAGTGGCATATCAGGTAAGGATATCAATTGAAAAAAATGCACTCCAGCCGGGACTTGAACCCGGAACTCCTACTGTGGCCGTAGGCACTTTAACCAACTAAGTTACCGGAGATATGGGTTCCATCGGCTAGGTGTTATTTATTCCAATTGATATATAGTTAGTAGCGGTGAGATGTAGAAGACTTCGGCGTCTTCTACAGCTACTAGAAGGGGTTAGAGGGTGTAGGGAAACCATTCATTATTGTTGGTTATGTAAACTTCCTATTTGTTCTTCCACCCACAATATTCGACATATAGCGACTTAATGCAAGTATCGAACGTGGAAATTCTAACCTACAATGTCAAAGCCAGAATATGAAACACAGAAAGATTTTTAGTACCTGTAATAATTATAAATAATAAATGATGTTTAGTGGCATATCAGGTAAGGATATCAATTGAAAAAAATGCACTCCAGCCGGGACTTGAACCCGGGACTCCTACTGTGGCCGTAGGCACTTTAACCAACTAAGCTACCGGAGATATGGGTTCCATCGGCTAGGTGTTATGGCTGGAGTGCATTTTTTTCAATTGATATCCTTACCTGATATGCCACTAAACATCATTTATTATTTGTATTTAAATATTTTAAATAATATCGTTATGGACTTTCTCGACGATTTACCACTTCAAGACAGATTTATTTGTTGGTACCAATTAAATGGTGCTAATGCACATCGTGCAGCTGTGGTAAACAAATATTAGAAGAAATGTTTGACAATAGATGGATTCATTTAAATGGACCTTTGGAATGACCACCACGTTCGCCCGACCTTACACCTCTTGACTTCTATCTTTGGGGCACCATAAAATGTAAAGTATACAAGTCACCAGTAAATAGCAAAAAAACTTGCTGCAACAAGTGCGACAAACTTTTGCAGAACTTCCGCGTTTTAAAATTCAAAAAGCAACATTAAATGATGTAAGGGGAAGAATTTCTACATATTTAGATGAAAGTGGACAACATTTTGAACATTTGTTAAAACATTAGGTATTAAACTGCTTTAATTAATTTTGTTAGATATTAAGTTGTCATGTTGTCACGTCAATAAAATACTTGTTTTCTATGGCCTCCCGTGATGAACTAGGGGAAAACTGTGGGTTTTTGTGGGAAAATACCAGGTATAACGAAATAATACGACAGGCATTACCTGTAGATAAAAAAGTTTTATACATTTTTTCATTACTTACTTACATTACATTACTTTGAAATATCAAAGTTGCTATCGACTTCCGGTATAACCGGAAGTAACCGGAAGTTGACAATATTTTAGAAAGATAGTTTATAACTTCTTATGTAAATCACCAAAATTTCAAATCAAAATTCACAGTCCTTCTCCATAAACTTCTAATGAATCTCTTAGTACGTAAATCACCCTGTATATATATATCACAATCAATTCTCATATTCACAACTTGTTTCTAAATTCAAAAACAAAAAAGTTAAGGGGTAGATACAATGTTATATGGATAACCCTGTAGGTACCTAAGTAGGTACAAGGTGAAACCCTGAGGGTGACCCAATTAAGACGTTACGAGGGATGAGCGATTATCTCTGTAATTTTTAAGATAAATTATTAGTGGTTCAAAAATTAAATTTGTGTAGTTTTTTTCCAAAGAATTATGGGTGCCGTCGAATAAACTGTTGAATTTCAAACAAAAATGATATCGTAAAATAACCGATTTTTTTACTGATAATTTGGATAAAAAAATATGGACTGCACGCTTCAATATCACTTCCGGTTTAGCAGAAAGTGACTTCCTTTCGTTGCAGCTAATAAGGCGTTACGAGCCATTTTCTTGGTAATTTCTGAGATAAATAATAATTGATGGTTGAAATACCAAACATTTGTTTTTTCCAAGAATTGAATGGAAGAAAATAAAATAAAATGTAAAAAAAACCTTTTTAAAAACAAGCTTTTATTTAAGCCATATACAGGGTTAGGCAGAATGAAGTATCTATTTTCTATATACTGGTATTTATTAATGGTTAAACTTTAATCAAAAACTGAAACATAATGTTCTTGAGTAAACATGGCAATTCTATTTTCTGAATATCACATCAGTCAAATGACTGTGAATTAGGCAGAATAACCTATCCATTTTTGAACTACATTTATTCAATAATGTAAAAAAATCTCATTTCAAATCAAGTCACCATGTGTTTCCGATACATGGCAATTTATGACAGTTGCCAAACTGTTTGCGAGAAACGTCAGTTAAAAGCTAATCGAACTTTGGAACAACTGAAGCATAATATTCGAACCGAGATTAACGCAATCCCAATTGAAATGTTGCAACGAGTGAAGCAAAATGTTTGTGCTAGACTTCAGGAGTGCCAGCAGCGAGGCGGAGGTCATTTGACTGATGTGATATTGAGAAAATAGAATTGTCATGTTCACTCAAGAACATTTTGTTTCAGTTTTTGCTTAAAGTTTAACCATTAACAAATACCAGTACATAGAAAATAGATACTTCATTCTGCTTAACCCTGTATTAAAAGGAATAAAATATAAAAATAAAAGATAAAAAAACATTTTTAAAAACAATCTTTTTAAGCCATGTCTAAAACGAATAAAATAAAATAAGTCTAGGTTTTCGTAAAGATAATTCAATGCCAAATTGCGACAAGTTTTTGTAGATCAAAAAGCTTGCCGCGGGAAATTTTCATAATAGTAGGTACCAATTATTTTTATTGGACAGTGATTGGTTAATAAGCAAGTACCTCCTTGCCAAAGTATGTATTTTCTTTACAATTCGCGCAACAAGCTTTTTTATTTACAAAAACTTGCCGCAATTTGGCCTTGAATTATCTTAACGAAAACCTAGACTTACTTTATTTTATTTGTTTTAGTACCTACGTGGCTTAAATAAAAGCTTGTTTTTAAAGAGGTTTTTTACATTTTATTTTATTATGTGCTTTTTACTTTTTAGTACCTAATTGATTCCCATATCAGGAGGGTGGTAAAGAGATTTGATACATATATTAAGGGGGTTGAAAAGAAACTGT
This sequence comes from Pseudeuparius sepicola, assembly GCA_963920635.1. Lineage (NCBI taxonomy): Eukaryota > Metazoa > Arthropoda > Insecta > Coleoptera > Anthribidae > Pseudeuparius > Pseudeuparius sepicola. The sequence goes on along the minus strand of OY987301.1, from coordinate 40,306,218 downwards.
AATCCGCCATCTTGGAGCGGCGGCCATATTGAATTTAGTGTGATGTCACTAATTTTGTCGTTTTCTACTCTTCAAGCCCTTTCATTTGATACCATATTAGGGGGGGTTAACAAAAAATACATTATCCGCCATCTTGTGGCGACGGCCATTTTGAAAGTGTTACAATATTGAGTATTTCATATTGTATTATCACCAGAACTAAAGGTGTATGCATTTCTGCTCAATCGGATGTCAAGTGGTTCTAATTCAGCTTGCAAGATTCGGCCCACGCATACATGCATACATGCATACGTACATACATACATACATACATACACACATACACACATACATACATACATACATACATAACATACATAACATACATAACATACATACATACATACATACATACATACATACATACATACATACATACATACATACATACATACATACATACATACATACATACATACATACATACATACATACATACTAACAGGGCAACTTGTAAAAATGCAGTTGGATTTCAAACAAAAAAGTTATCTCCAAATAAACGATTTTTTTGAAAATTAAGATGGTGTTTTTGTTGCAGTTTTTCAATAGACTAGGGGACTGAATAAAAAATATGCACATCATGGTTGAATATCACTTTTGGTTTAGCGGAAGTAAGGTTCTTTTGTCTCGGCTAAAATCTAAAATAAATATTATTTTTTAACAAAAAAAGAACGTCAGCAAAATCAACAAAAAGTTGTCTCTAGCTGCAAATGGCGTGAAGCAGAAATAATAGTACCTAGTTGCTGCAACTTCACCCCGCACAAACCTGTGTGATTGCTTCTGGGGATACGTCCAGAGATATCTTCTAGTTTGGAGTATTATTGTAAAGGTCAGAATTATTGTTGTTAGGTGTGGAGAATCTCCATGAATACCTAAATCCTAAGATCCGCCTGTGTTATTGTTAAGTAGGTAGGTAGGTACTTTAAATATCTATGAGTACACCCATGACTAATAATTATTATTCGTGTGCAAAAACGGCATGCCGTTAGCACAATTTTCAATCCACTTCAAACGACGATCTTCTGTTTTTGAAAACCTATAAAACTTCACAGCGTCTTTTCTGGAAGTTGCCCCACAAATAAAATATTGGCATTTGTTTTCTGTCAGGGTAACGGGTAACAACCGCAGAAAAGCAACAAATCACCCCTTGTCACTATCAATCAGTTCACTCAGCGATGTTATCAACCAAAATACAAAATATAAGTATTAAGATTATACCTATAGAAATTTGTTTTGGGGTGAGGCCCAATAATTTTTAGTGGATTTTTGAAACGAGTATTTACCTAAACATGTAAGTACCTACCTACTCATCCTCAAAATGCGCCGCAGGCGAATTTCTTTTTGGAATTTTATAAATATAATAATAACCGGCTTTATTGAAAGAATAATTTAAATACAGGGACTCTTTAAAATAAGGGCACCCAGCATTATTCTTTCCTCATTCTAACGGTCTCAGTGATGCCAAGTATGCCATTTTATTGGAGAATCTATGAATATAACAGGTACTTTGATTGTTAGTAAAAATTAATAATGGTTTCCATGATTTCTAAAAATTAGACTTGACAATGTTGTGTCTACAATTACAGAATATGGCAACTGTCAAATGAAACAAATTTATTTTATAGTTGAAATTCTTTAATTGTGACATCTGAGTATCTGGATGTTAGAAAACTTAAAAATTGTGAATTGTGATGGGAAATTTTTTGCCTCCTTTAGAATCTATGGCACTATCTATCACATAAAACCCGATGGCAGTTGGACACTGACATATAACATAACCAACCTACTTATGTGGTCTACAGAAAACAAACTTCCCCTCAAGGCTTCACTTTTCCTATGTGATAGACTGTGAAATGCTCGGTCCCCTTATTTTAAAGAGTCCCTGTTTAAATAAAATATAAATCAGTAAACTAATGGCAAACGAAAGAAAGACGAAGTCTAGCAATATAGACATGCTACTCCACTTATCCACCTCTCAAGTACCATAGCAAGAAAACACAGATAAGTTCAAGTAAACAGAACACAAATCTTAGATTAAACAAGCAATTTCAAAGAACAATAGTTAGGTACTTAATTCAGAAAATATGCTAGAACATAAAAGTAAATATAATTAATGTATAACAAACCGAGGTTTGCTATAGCTGGGTCTGTTCCATAAAATCCTGTTACCTTATTACAATATAATTTATTGATCACAATTTTTGAGGATGTTACAATTTTGAGAATAAAGTTAAATTTGAGCAAACATTTAAAATACAATAAACTAGAAAATAGAGTTAAATTGTAGTTAGAAATTGAAAGTTAAAATTTTGATAAAAATTGGTTTTAGAACAAATAAAAAGATAAAATTGGCTTTACAATTAAACTGACTGTTCAGCTTCGATTATGATTCATTCTGAATGTTAAGTTTGAACTGCGTCTTCAGTCGCTTACGCTCAAACGAGGCTAATGCGGGGCGTGGCTAGGGCTTCCTCCGGTCCTTGCCTGCTCGTGTAGGCGTTTCTGTTGTTAAGGCTAGCAGATTTCTCAGGGGTTGCGCTGAAGTAGAGTTGACCAGGAGTCAACACCTATGCCAACGCAACTCCTCTCGATGCCTACGCAGCTCTCGTTACGTTGTTTGTCGACAGCGGGCTGTGGTTATAGCGTCCTCAGCGATGGTGTTGCAAGCGTGAACAGATCAGAAAGAAAGTAGCATTAGACAAGGTCTAAGCCTTTTACAGAAATTTATAAACCAATAGGTTACGATTAATATTTAAAATTGAATTATGATACTAAATTTATTAAATATTGACAAATAATGATAAAAATTAAACGTTTAGAACTATACTAAACTATGGGGAACTATGCATAGCTCTAAATTCCCTAAATAATATTAATTAACTGACCGGAATAGCAGAGTGCTTATAATTTAATTAAAAGAAAATATTGTGAGAATGCTCCAGCCCGAATTTTGAAAATTATTATATTTTAAATCGAATTTAACGCGAAAAGTGTATTTGAGACTTGAACGGTAAAATACAGAATCTAAGAAAGCTGATAAACTAAAGGCGATATGAATTTATTAGGAAACTGAAAATATCGGTGTCAGATTTATTTGAGCGGCCCGGTACCACAGAATCGAGACCTAACCCGAAAAATAAGAAAGGAACGTGTGACTAATGTGACCAAAACTTGAAAATATTCAATAAGATAACAGCCGCAAGATGGTGGGTATTCAAAAAAAGGACAATGCTATGTTTTTGAGTTAAAGATGGCTTGGACGAAATGAGTCCTTCAAAAAAATAGCACGTCAAAAAAAAGGCTACAGGTGAGTAGTAAAGTCGCTGAATTAAAGCAAAAATCAAAGAAATTACTCACCTGTAGGGTTTTCCAGAAGAAACAGCCACCACCTGTTCGCTGTGTCCCGCGTTTCATCAGCTACGCAGCCAAAAAATGCCCCTGCCTCACGACGCCGTGGACATAGAAAACAGAAAAACCCAAAAATATTAGTCACACAAAGTCAATCCCCGATATTAAAATACAAAACCACTCAAATAAATCACCGATGGCAAAAATTTAACTAGATAAAAGCCGAAAAATCGAAAATTTGGCGGGAAACGGGCAGATGCCTCTGCGTGACTCGATACAAGCCAAGGCGGGAGCAAACTCGTCGTCAGGTCGGACCCTGCCGGCTGGTGGCCGGCAAGACCTACGTCACCTCCCCACTCTCGACCAATCGGGTTTTAGTACGAAACTTATTTAATCAACTAAATAGTGTTTATGTTCGAATTATGCATCAACAGAACCGAAAAATCGAGTAATTTAATGCAGATTTTTAATTACATACCTGCAGATAAATAAACACACACTTGAATGTTCGCATTTTGAATATGCCAGGGTTCGAGGCTAGGCGTAAGTACACGTCCATGGCCGTATACGGCGCGCGAAAATTTGAATTATTTGAAATTTGAAAGAAAGTTTTAAAATTTGAAAAAGTCGTAATAAAATCGAATACAATGTTATAGATGAATTGAAACTGTACAAAAAAATAAATTAGTTATTAAGTATGAGATATATGTTTGAAAATAATGACTTTAAGTTAATAACAAAATATAAAAACGAGTAACGGATTTTGAAATGGAAAAATCCGTTACAAATGGTAAGCAATAATTTGAAGATAGAACATCAAAACACATTTTGAAAATTAGCAATGAAAAAGTTAAAAGAGAACTGACATTTCCTGACTGTGATATAAATGTTGTTCGAGTTTAAACTTATATTCAAAATTTTTAAATCTTCGGGAAGGCTATTATGAAATTTAATGCGAGCGGGTATACATGGCCGTCCGATGAGTCGAAAACAAGTTCTTGAATCTGGTATTATTAGAATGAGTTTGCCCCTCTAAACGAGGAGCAAACTTTAATTTTTTTAAGCTTATTGGAGCATTGGGTGAATTGAAAAGTTTCTGTTAAAAATAGCGTCTCCAGCGATTATCCATTCTTAACCAGTTTAGTGTGTTGATATTTTTGAGAGACACAATCAGATCTCCTCAACCCATAAATTAAACCACAGCATGAATTTGGAACCTTTTGAATTATGTTTTTTATCTCCCGAATCTAAACAGGGAAGTACAAAAAATTGCAATTGTTAAAATGGGATAAGACCAGTGTTTAACACAACTGTTTTCTCAGATTAAGGGTTAATAAATATCTATTAGCATATATTAATTTCAGATTAGAAAATGATTTTTGAATTAATTTAGTTACATGCTTCTTGAAACGAAATTGCTTATCCACATGAGACCCAAATTCGTGGCAGAGTCAACAAAATTTAATTTTGTATTGCCAATATTTAGACTCTGTTCAATAAAAGCTACATTGCTTCTACTCCCAAACACCATCCGTTGAGACTTCGATGAGTTAAGATTTAAATTGTCTTCAGCAGATAAAACCCGGATTTTATCAAGTTCGCGGATTATAGTGTTGCCTAGGGTTCCTTTATTAGGAGAGTTGTTGCAATCAATTGTCATCATCAAACTTCAATTGGTTTGGCATGAAAGTAGTGACTGTGAGTTAAAGAAAAAACCATTATGGGATGTTGCCTCATAGTAAATTTTTGAGATTGCAATCGAAGCAGTATTAAAATTTGACACTATGTCATTTTATGTTCAGGTTTTTAATTTTAATTGTGAAATATACGTTGTTGTATTATTTGATAGTTTTTATTTTTTATTCAAATAGGTAGATATTACATTTGCTTTTTACAGTTTTTATGTAACTATTTATACTACAGTTTTCGTAACTATGTATTATTTTATCTTAGTTTCTCTTTTATTTTATTTACAAAAACCAATGGTCACTATTTAATTTAAACAATAATCAATATTATTTTTAACACCTTGTCTTAATATTGATTATTACTTAAATTATTTTACAATAACATTCTTATGTTTCAAAAATTTTATGTTACACAATGGTTCCGTTAAAATATCTGCTGTCATTTCTTCTGTTGGTAAGTACTCGATTTTGATTAAGCCTTCTTTAACTTTTTCATTAATAAAATGAAATCTTACATCAATATGTTTACTTCTTGTGTCGAATTGCCCATTTTTTATCAATTTCATCGCGCTTTGATTGTCCTTTTTCAATTTAACTGTTACTTCTTGTTGTACGATTTCTTCCAGTAAAGTTTTCAAATATAAAAGTTCCTTCACACAATCTGCAGCTGCTATATACTCAGCTTCTGTCGTAGACAATGCAACTATTTGTTGTTTTCTTGAACTCCAACAAATTGGACCATTATTCAAAAATATTATATATCCTGATGTGCTTTTTCTTGTTTCTATATCACCTGCAAAATCAGCATCACAATGTCCAATTAATTCCAAATTTTTATTATCTTTCTCATATACAATTCCATTATTCTTTGTCGATTTTAAGTATCTCATAACTCTTTTCATGTTGATAGTATCCAATTTTGAAAAATTTTCCATTTTACGACTTCCACAACTTACTGCATATGCTATATCTAGTCTAGTTTTGTTTGAAATATATAAAAGACTTCCAATTTCTTCTCTGTATGGATATTGATCCCTATATATATATATATATCCTTTATCTATGGATATTGATAACTCGAAATGTCACTTGACTTTAGTACATCTGAAATGTCATTTGACTTTTGTACATCTGGAATGTCATTTGACTTTTGTACCAATGGCATCATGGGCGTCGTTGCTTCTTTTGCATTCTCCATTCCAAATTTAATCAAAATATTTTCACTAGTAATCGCCCTAGTGCTTGAATTATTGGCGGAAATTTTTCGAGTACACGAATTTTCTTAAAAAATTCTTAAAAAAATTAGTATTAGAGAAAAATTTCCGGATATTAATTCAAGAACGTGGGGGATTCGGTAAGAAAATTCCATACCTACACGTAAATTAAACGAAATTATTAAAAAACAATTTGTCGGGTATCTAATTGTTACAATGTCACATTATAATGACATTTGTCAAAAAAATTTCCGCTGTAATCACCTCCTGCTGCTTAGAGCAAATGAGAATATTTCCGGAAATTTTTTGAACTGCCATGACAAAGAAGCAAAAAACGAGCCTCTGATTGGTCAAAAAAGGTAGGTATGGAATTTTCTACATAATTTTCTTGATCAATTTTCATAAAATTTTTACCTCTTGAAATTTTAATACCTAAAAATGTATCTACTTCATTATATTTTGTTACTTCAAATTCCTTTTCCATATTTTTCAACAAATCATTAATTTCTTCATTATTTTCTCCAACAATAATTAATCCATCAACTACATACAGTATGGAACAGCCCACGGGCGTAGCCAAGGGGGGGGTTTCGGGGGGGGTTCAAACCCCCCCCCCCCCCCCCCCGAAATAAGCAAAATATTACCTAAAAATACGAGGAGTGAAGAGTTAAATTATTATTACGTTTGAATATATGTAGTAATAGTAGCGCCTAGCGCCATCTTTTGACGAGAGGCAGACGCAGTTGCAGCCGAACTTGCCTACCCCGAAATCTAGTTTGGAATGCCTAGATATGTGCGATAAAAACCTTTATCCTAATATTTACACATTACTACAAATCTTGGCTACCATTCCTGTATATCCACTGCTACCCCAGAAAGGTCTTTGTCGAGCCTAAGGAGACTGAAAAACTATTTACGAAACACTACAAGTAAAAACAGACTTAATGGTTTGGCTCTAATGAACATTCACTATGGAACAGAAATTCATGCAGATGAAGTAGTGGATATATTAAAGCCGAAGATTTCTTCTTTAATGGTTTTAGATTTAGCGCAGAGGAACGAAATTAATTTATCCATTTCATTTAAAGTTAACAACTTTATAAAAATGTCGTAGTTTTTCGGATGAATATATAGATATTAAATTTCATGTAAGTACCTATATTTTTGTTGTTTTATTTACTTCTCAAACTAACCCCCCCCCCCCAAAACTAAATCCTGGCTACGCCCGTGGAACAGCCAAATGGAATAAATTCAATATCTCCTTACAGGGTGATGCTAAAAAAAAATTAAATACAAAAGTATTTGATAGATCGAGGCGCATAACATAAAAATATAGTGGTGTATACAGGGTGCTCCATGAGTGTGATATTATATGCAACTTTGTTTTTTTAAATGGCGCACGCTGTATTTTGCTTGATTTTTATATTACCCTAAGGATTCTAATTAGTAGATAAGGATTCTACACATCTTTTATACACCCATATCTATGCCCAAACCCAACCGTTTTAAAAATAATCCATCGTTTCATTTAAATATCGTCAAGTGCGAGTTACAATTCGTGAGGGTATTATTTTTTTAATGTTAGCGACGAAAGCAGTATCATTTGCAAATGAATAGTAGATACCTGATATTTTTCCGCTAACGAAATCGTGCTACAGATATTTAAATTTGATGTAGTATGGGGTTGTGATATCTCATTTGAAAGGTTTTTTCATTCTCTTGTCAAACATTATAATTATGTTTTTAAACTTTCTTTAGAAAATTCACAGTTCCTGATATTAAAAAATTAGTACAAAATAAATCAATATTAACGTATGAGATGTTCAAAATGCATGCCTCGAACGTCTTGGCAGCATCCTAATCTTAAATAAAAGTTTCTTCTAACATTTGTCAACATCAGAGGTGTGACCGACCTAATCGATATTTAAATGAAATGATGGATTATTTCTAAAACGGTTGGGTTTGGGCATAGATATGGGTGTATAAAAGATATGTAGAATCCTTAGGGTAATATAAAAATCAAGCAAAATACAGCGTGTGCCATTTAAAAAAAACAAAGTTGCATATAATATCACACTTATGGAGCACCCTGTATACACCACTATTTTTTATGTTATGCGCCTCGATCTATCAAATACTTTTGTATTTAAAAAATTTTTTTCTATCATCACCCTGTAAGGAGATATTGAATTTATTCCATTTGGCTGTTCCATACTGTATATTGCTAACAACAATGTTCCTTTTTTGTTCATGAAGATACACTGTTCCACTTTTAAAGGATATATCCCATATTTCTTGAAAAAGTTTGTAAAGTGCTCATTCCATCTCAAAGGTGCTTGTTTTAGGCCATAAAGAGCTTTATTTAAACGACATACTTTAGATTGTTTTCCTTCTTCTTCATCATAATCTTCTGGTATATACATATATATTTATTCTTCATCATCTAATTTTCCATATAAAAATACGGTCTTAATATCAAATTTCTTAATTTTATAATCATTTTGTACAGACAATGCTAGCAGCAATCTACGTGAACTCATATTTACAACTGGACTAAAACCTTCTTCATAATCTATGCCACTTTCTTGTTGAAATCCTCTAACAACCAATCTTGCTTTATATGTTCCATCATCTTTTACTTTAAAAACCCATTTGCTTGTTAAAATATTCTTGTTATTAGCTTCTTCTTGATTTGTATAGAACCAAGTTTGATTTTTCTTCAGAGAATTCTTCTCTTCTTCTATAGCTTCTTTCCATTTCATACTTTCTTCACCATTTATTGCTTGTTCATATGTTAATAAAACATAATCATCATACCTTTTTGGTTGAATTATCTTTCTTCCTTGTCTATCTTCTCTACTACCTTGTCTTAACCTTTGCTTTTCTTCCATATTTTTATCTTCTCTACTACCTTGTCTTAAACTTTGCTTTTCTTCCATATTTTTATCTTCTCGTTCTTCCATCAATTCATTCTGTTCAATTTTTTTCATTTTCTTGTGTTGATTTTATTTTATCTTTTCTTTTATTTCTTCTTCACTTTCTTCAACTGATTTATTTTATTTGACTTCTTTGTTCCTCTTCCATTTTCATTTTCTTCTTCGTCTTCATTTATTAATTTTATCTTATTTTTCTTCTCTTCTATTTTTATTTTATTTGGTTTCTTAAAAATCACATCTCTTCTTAACACTATATCATTCTTCTTTTCATCCCAAAGTCTATAACCATTTTGACAGTAACCGACAAATATATATTTCTCACTTCTTTCTTCTAACTTTTTTAATGGACCTAATCTTTTTGCATAAGCTTCACTTCCAAAAATTTGCATTTTTGATATATTTGGTTTTATATTATTCCACATTTCATATGACGTCTTCTCTACTGTTTCAGTTGGACATCTATTTAAAATATTATATGCTGATACTCTTATTGCTTCACCCCAAAACTTCTTTGACATATTTGAATCAAAAATTAGTGAACGTGCTTTCTCCATAAGTGTTCTATTTAGTCTTTCTGCTTTTCCATTTAGTTGTGGTGTATGTATAATTGTAGTATCCAAAATTATACCACGTTGTCTACAGAACATTTTAAGATTTTGATTGATATATTCTCTACCATTATCACATCTTATTTTTGATACATAATAACCTTTGTTTCTTTCCATTTCTTTAATATATTCTTTCAGGTATTCAGCAGTTTCACTTTTATTTTTTAATAAGTATACCACTACGAAGTGTGTGTAGTCATCAAGAATTGTTAATATATAATTTTTACCATCCCAAGTTTCTGGATCAATTGGGCCACATAGATCTGTATGTATAATTTCCAATGGTTTTGTTGCTCTTGTTCTTTCACTATTAAATGGAAATCTTGTTTGTTTTGCTTTTAAACATACTTCACAGGGTTGTACAAAGTTTTCACAGCTTCTTTTTGTCAACCATTTTCTTTAAATTTTTAATACTTATGTGTCCTAACCTTCTGTGCCATGTATCAATGTCATTATGACTTTCTTCTGTCAAATAATTTTGTTCTTCTTCAAACACATAATTTTCTTCTTCTTCATCTGTCAAGTCCTGATCAAAATTTATGACATATAACTAGGTTCTGACGTCATTGCATATAACCCATTTTTATTTTTCCTTCCTTCAAAAACTGTCTCATAATCTTTCATTATATAAACATCTTCTTTGTCAAATAAAACTTGCCCATTCCTTTCAGTTATTGCTTTAACAGATAACAAATTCTTGCTCAAATCAGGTACATATAAAACATCATTAATTTAATTAATTTTACACTTGTTATTTTCAATTTTTCCAGCACCCTCAGCAACCATTTCTGTGTTTTTCTTTGCGACACCAATTTCTATCTTCCTTTTGTTAAAATTTTTAAATAAATTTACAATATTTACCATATGCGAGGTCGAACCAGAATCAATTACAAAAGTACTGGTATTTCCATTATTGTTTTCTTCTTTTTGTTCTACCATAAAAGATGTCTTTTTATCAGTACCAATTTTATTGTTATTTTGTTTGTTTCTAAAAAAGCAGTTGGTTTCCTTGTGATTAGTCTTTTTACAAATTTTGCATATACTTGTATTTTCAGTTTGATTATTAGGATTTCTTCTACAATCTCTTGTAAGATGGCCAAAATTATTGCATTTATAACATTTAATTCCATCTCTCTTCTGTTTATAAAATTTTGATATGTGTCCTAATTGATTACATTTAAAACATCTTCTTTCATTACTTGCAAAAGCTGCAGATTGTCCTACATTTTCTTTTTCTTTATACATATTTTCTTCAAAAAGTAATCTTGACGTTAAAAATTTGTCATTGTTCTTTCAGTTTTTGGCGTTGATTCCCATGCAGTTCTAAAATTTTTAAATCTTTCTGGCAATGTGCTTAAAATTTTTGACATTAACATTTCTTCATTTATGTCTTGTTTCATTGTATTCAGACGAAAACTTAAATTCTCCAATTTACTAATATGTGTTGAAACATCGGTTCCTCTTTCATACTTGAAGTTAAAAACTCTTGTAGCAGATTACATCTTTGTTGGCTGTTGTCCTTTTGAAAAATCCCTTTTATTTTAATGTACCTACATTTCATTTGCATTTTTGCAATTTATTACATGTAGTAACATCTTTTTGTCGATTGTTGATGTTAGAATTCTTTGAGATTGAGCATCCTTTTTCAACCATTTATTTTTATTTTCTTGAGTCATTGTATCATTACACTTGTCTTCACCATTTACTATTTCATGTAAACCACCAGATTTAAGTAAAATTGTTATTTGAAAATTCCATAGTTCATAATTTTCAGTATTCTTCAATTTTTCTATTTGGTTGATTTCTTCACCACTGATATATTCACTTCCCATGTTTTTATTTTATTTTCTTTCCTTTTAACTAGGCTCTTAACTTCTTCCTTTGTATTTCAGTTTTTATTTTTAATTGACTTTGACTTCTTCCTTACTAATGACAGCTTCTATTTTTTTAATTTTATTTTAGCTGGGATTTTCTGGGCCCGTAACCTGTTCAGGTTTTTAATTTTAATGGGTAATATACGTTGTTATTTTAAAAATGATTGTCTTCTTGTATTATCTTATAGTTTTTACATTTTATTCAAATAGGTAGATATTACATTTGCTTTTTACAGTTTTTATGTAACTATTTATACTACAGTTTTCGTAACTATGTATTATTTTATCTTAGTTTCTCTTTTATTTTATTTACAAAAACCAATGGTCACTATTTAATTTAAACAATAATCAATATTATTTTTAACATTATTTTATGTTCAAAATAATTCAAGAAGATTATAAAATATGCACATAAACTTGCAAGCATCCGTTGCAGCTCACCAAAGAATGCCTTTTGCAAAACTAATACGTGGTTCAAGGTTCAGTATGCATTTGAGCAAAAGTAACTGTGAGAATTATTATTTAAATTGATTCCAGTCAAAACAATCCGCAAATTTATTATTACAGAAGATGGTAATGCAAGAGGTCTTATAGATTAAATGAAGACTAAAACTAAATAAAGTAACAACTGCGATATGATATACACATAATATAAGGTAGATATTGTACCTAAATAGTCACTCTAAGTAACTACATACCTACCTTTATATACTTATAATTTATAATAAGATAATATTATATTTTAGATTACAAAATTAACTCAAATTCCTAGTGCACAGCCACCAATAACTATTGGATGATATATAATAAAAAGCAGAACATCCCGTTGCAGCAATTTTCTTATTCGGATACATTTTCTAAATTAAAGAAAAGCTGAAAGAATTATTGCATTTTCTATGTATTCTCTTGAAATAATTTATCGAAGATACTTACTAAATTATGAAATAAAATTGTATGATTACCTACCTAGTTTATTTTAGCATTTTATTTGGTATGGGCATAAACAAAAGTCATGATTTAAAATAGTAAAAAACGATATTTTAGACTTTTGATGAAGGCGCCGGTAGGTATTAATTTTAATCTGTAAAACTTTAATACCCTATATTCTTTCCCACACCTCCACCCATTCTCATTTTTTTATACATATATCGTGATGCCAGCTGATGACTTTGACTATCATTTTAACCTAAAATATGCTCTTGATTTACGTTGCTACAGAAACAATCAAAACATTTCTTCCTCAAAGGATGGAAGATATACAGGGTGAGTTTTTTTCGATGCCCACTATGGGTATCTCGGAAACTAGCAGAGCTAGAACAAAGGTTAAATGGGAAAAGAATTGCAGTTTTGAATGCTCAATCTAATGCCCCTATTGGATTTTTACAAAAGTTCATGGCTCACTAGATATTTTGAAAAGAGTGATTTTTTGCTATTTCATCAGATCTCTGTAGCTCCGTTATGTCTGATTATACAGAAAAACTGTAGAGGCAAAAATTGTAGATAATTTTGGGCGTAATAAGATAATCTTATCAAATTATTTATGCTGTTTGTGATTTTTGAGATATGACATAAACTTGTGTTTTTTAAATGTAAATCATAGTTGGCTGGGGCCTTATAAAATCTGACATTTTTTGAGCTTTCCAAAGATATAATACTCGGCATAGTTATTATAAAAAATAAAAGTGATTTTTTTGCTATTTCATCAGATCTCTGTAGCTCCGTTATTTCTGATTATACAGAAAAACTGTAGAAACAAAAATTGTAGATAATTTTGGGCTTAATAGGATAATCTGATCCAATTTTCTATGTTGTTTGTGATTTTTAAGATATGACATAAACTTGTGTTTTTTTTTTAATGTAAATTATAGTTTTCTGTGAACGTAATTATGAAAATATTCCATGGCGAACTATATGAAAATTAAAAAAAAACAGAAAATTAGCCAGAGCTCTTTTATTTTTTATAACAACTATGCCGAGTATTATATTTTTGGAAAGCTCAAAAAATGGCCGATTTGATAAGGCCACAGCCAACTATGATTTATATTTAAAAAACACAAGTTTATGTCATATATTAAAAATCACAAACAACATAAAAAATTGGATCAGATTATCTTATTAAGCCCAAAATTATCTACAATTTTTGTCTCTACAGTTTTTCTGTATAATCAGAAATAACGGAGCTACAGAGATCTGATGAAATAGCAAAAAATCACACTTTTCAAAATATCTAGTGAGCCGCGAACTTTTTTAAAAATCCAAAAGGGGGATTAGATTGAGCATTCAAAACTGCAATTCTTTCCCCATTTAACCTGTGTTCTAGCTCTGCTAGTTTCGGAGATCCCAATAGTGGTCATCGAAAAAACTCACCCTGTATATCTTATTCGTAAATTACATTGATGTAACTTAATATATCCGAACAATGGAAAAGCCAAAGTCTTCTATATGCCTCCACGCCTCCACTCTGGTTTTAATTTACATCTGTCCAATTCCAATCATTTTTTCAGCATTGAAAACTGGTCTGCGTAATCATCGTCTAAAAATAATGTTGCACATTTTGTGATACTGGAATCATTTTAAACAATCATTCTCAGAGTTACTTTTTGCATAAATGCACACTGCACCACATACTAGTCTTTCAATAGGCACTCTTTGGTAAGCTCCAACGGATGCAAGTATATGCACATATATTTTCTTGAATTATTTTGAATTTGATGTTAAAATGACAATGTCGTTCTTAGTGTCAAATTTTCATACTGCTTTGATTACTCTCTCAAAAAATTACTTGCAAGTCTATGAGGCAACATCCCACATGTTTTTTTTTACCTCACAGTCACTAATTTTATGCAAAACCAATTGGAATTTGATGATGACAATTGATTGCAACAACTCTCCTAATAAAGGAACCCTAGTGTTGCCTGCTACCATAAAATTGTCTCTATTAAAGCTTATATAAAGCTGCGTATCATCAGCTAATGCCTGGACTTTACAGTTACGTATTGAATTTAAAATGTCGGCTGTATATATTATAAAAAATAATGGCCCCAAGATCAATCCGTGTAAGGAACACCTAATATGACACTCAGATGAGATGGACCCACCATACTTAATTACTTGTTTCCTGTCACTGAAGTATGACTTAATTAAATTCAAAGTAGTGATATCAGCTCCATAATATTTTAATTTGGCACAAAGAAGTACATGATTAAGGTATCATATGCTTTTGATGAGTCTAACAAAAAATGATCTTATTGGATATCACAAAGTCAGAAATTTGTTTATAAATTATCAATTCGAAAACTTTTGAAGCAGCAGACAAGATATCAATGAAAATCAATCTGAAAATGATTGTGGGTTACTTGCCAACAGCCTTTTTCCATACACTAGAAAAGAATGCCTTCTCGATACAATAATTTATTAAATGCAGCAAATAAATGTCTATTTCAGGGCTACATCGTTCTACATAATATCAACATTTCAAGAGATATGGGACTGTTTTACCATTTGAATACATGGGGGGCAGGGGGCAGAGATGTGCTGCCCCTGTCCAGAAGTTCTGAAGTCCCTGCATTTCGCATTATTGGTAGCATCTCTTGTAAACGTCGATCTATGGGCAAGTTCCTATGATCAAACGTTTTATTAGAATATGTAGCCATCCCGGTGAATTCACCAAAATTTCAAAATCAAGAGGCATTTTTAGAAGAGGCACAGAAATATAATTAATTTTGACCGTAGCCATCTCAAAAATCATTTCATGTTATCAAAAATTATATATCCTACAACGTAGCTCAGTTTTCTGTTATATTATGATGTTAGTTTGTTCTCTCAAATAGATCGTGCTTTCACTTAATATCTAAACTATAATATGTGTATACAGGACGATTTTTTTAGGTCTACCACCGCGATTTTCTCGATTATTTTGCGCCCTACAAAAAAAGCGTAAGAAACAAAAATGTTGCAATTTTGGACAGCTAAGTGGTGCTGCTAAAGAAATCGGCATCCATGGCCAACTTGTCGCGCAATATTAAAAAACCTCAAATTGAGCAAAACTATTAATAGCCGTGGAATGTTTATTTTAAGAGACAGAGGTAAACTTTTATATTGAAAATTGATGGCACTGAGAAGCTTTATCCATCCACGTAGTCAGATAGTTTCAGCAAATTACACAGGGTCTTCGGCTCTCTTGAGACCATGAAATTTTTTGTCGATTTAAAGTTTTTTTAGTACACCGCGAAAAGTTGGGCATGGAGGCCCATTCCTTTTTTAAGTCGCCTCGCTGACCAAAATTGCCATATTTTGTTTTCTTACTTATTTTCTGTGCGGCCTAAAATAAGCGAGAAAATCGCTTAATAAGAAATAAACAAAAAAATGCATAGCCTCAAGAGAGCCGAAGACCCTGTGTAATTTGCTGAAACTATCTGACTACGTGGATGGATAAAGCTTCTCAGTGTCATCAATTTTCAATATAAAAGTTTTCCTCTGTCTCTTAAAATAAACATTCCACGGCTATTAATAGTTTTGCTCAATTTGAGGTTTTTTTAATATTGCGCGACAAGTTGGCCATGAATGCCGATTTCTTTTGCAGCACCACTTAGCTGTGCAAAATTGCAACATTTTTGTTTCTTACGCTTTTTTTGTAGGGCGCAAAATAATCGAGAAAATCGCGGTGGTAGACCTAAAAAAATCATCCTGTATACGAGACGAGCATTGGGTAAAGAAATAATTTATTTACTCAGTGGTGCTTAATAAGTCAATATGCCACAAACGGTGTATTTCTTTTATAAAATCAATATGTTTTTCCTCATATCTTTGTCTATAACTGTTGAGTGAAAATTATGCCCTCCCTCATAACGCTATAAATAGCTCTGCGGAAAATGATCACGAATAAAATGTGCAGTTTTTCGGAAGAGTAATAAGTGTGGGCGAGTTTTTAAATTCAACATAAATATGTGTTGAAATCCCCCAATGCAATGTGATTGGGCCGTTCAAAAATTTCCCCACTTTACGATTGGCTTGATGGATTCCATCACATATTTTGCGGAATTTAAGAACTCCTATTGGACGGCCTGTGCTTGTAGCTTGTAGCCTTTAGCACAGACCTATTATAGCGAAGCTATATAGGTCTGTGCCTTTAGGTAGGTACTGACACCATCGATCCAGGCGTTGAAGGAAGGAATAATCATTTACTCAACGGCCAGGTTCGTAGTAGACTTTCTGTGGTCTAGCGGTCTAGGTTAGGGAAAATCATTGAAAAGAATGTAATAATAGGCACAACCTCTGTGGAATCTCGCCATCAACAATCAACGCTGGGCCTTCGACAATATTATTGTATTGTTCTTGGACCAGCTCAGATTGTTGACTTTGAGATTTGGCCTCTTTTTATTCCTTAGCACTCAACGATTAAACCCTAAGCCTGAGACAAGGGATAAATACAGTTACAGTTACACATAGGTAATTCAGTGGCAATTATTATTATTATTATTATTAATAATAAGTGGGGTAGAGTAGGTATATAGTACTAAACCCTATTCAAATTAAACGCAAGTGAAACATAAACACAAGTTGTTGCATGGCTAGAGCGTACTACGCACGTGATCGGCTTGCTATTGGCTAGCCGGCAATAAAGTCTGGCCCGGCGGGCGAGTGCAGCGAGTCGATGTTTCTTACAGAGGTGTATTGAGTCGCAAGTGGACTTTTATTTTTTTTTTCGATATAATTCTTTCGCTGTTTAGGTATTAGTTGTTTGGAGCTATGATCTGTGTTAATAGTAGAAATTTGCAGGTAAGTGAATGACTAGGTGTGCCATAAAAATTTGTTTTTAGCGTTCTTAATACTGGGGCATATTATTTTAATATTTTACATTATAAAATTCATAGAGATCGTCCTGCCTCGTATTAGCCCTCAGAATTGTTCAGGTGCTTCCGTCGTGTAAATATTTACGCGCCACTTGCATTTAGTTTGTAGGTAGGTACATTTTTCTCCCAATTTTGAAACGATTTTTTTTTCTGTTGGCAACACAAGTCCACATTCGACATTTGATGAGCAATCCCTCCCGTAACAATCACCTCTGATATTCCACCTTAAAGCTAATCGATAACTAGAGGAACAACTATACCGTTCCAAATTTAGCAGGACCTCTTGTAACCTGTAATAACCAAAAATACATTTTCATTCATATGTGTAGCACATAATATGAAATTTTCGTCGACTTTATGGTTTAAGAAATACAATTTATGTATAGAAGTAAACAAGTTGGTTCAGGCAGTTGATTTCAGTAGCAGTTTTCTGAACAATATTATAACTATTGACCTCCCATCTTTTATTCAAAGATGCTACGAAAATTTGCGAAAAATAAGACATTCTAATAAGTTTATTATATTATTTAATATAGTTTTTATATTTCCTATTTTTTGTACCAGATATTACAATTAGAATTATATTTTATTTGGTTATTTCGTTATTTTACATAATAATATAAGACAAAGGACAAAGACTCCTTTTTTACTTTTTTTGTGATAGGTACATATTTTTGTATAGAGCAGGAATTGGAATTTTATTATTATTTGTTGCATAGAAGAAAGTATTTTATTAGACGATTTCTAAGGTAAAATATATATTTGTTCGTTTATAAAACTAAACTCCTGGACAAAATTAACGCGCACTAAAATAGCATTTTTATAAATAAATTAATTGAAAAATAAATTAATGGAAACTAAGTGAAAAGCAAAAAATTGAATTATTTAATTAGTTTCACAGTAGTAAATGTCCAAAGCCTACTATCTATATTCTTCGTAGACACGCAAAATATTTTAAAATATAATTTGAAAATTTGTATGTTGGTGCGTTAATTTGGTCCAGTAGTATAATAATATTTTCTTAAAAGTATTATTTTTATTTCCCTTTAATTTTACTTTAAAAAACTGTACATATTATTTTAAAAAATCAAATTTCGCCCGCGGCGCTCACCTCCCCTCCCCACCAGACTAACGAGTAGTACAGACAGGCCATTTCTTAGCGACATGTGTCAAAAGGAGATTCGCTTTTTAGCGAAGTATCTTCTAAGTACATGAATAATAGCAAAGAAAGAGATTGTATTAGTACCAAATTTATGCTCAAATTACTGCGTCTTTCTGTAAAATGAAATGGAGACTCCCTTATTTGTGGCGCATGCCTGTAAGCACAGAATAGCGGTGCTATTCTGTGCTGTAAGGAAGCTTCGGTTTGAAAGCTATTTATTTTATGCCCCCCCCCCCCAAGATCAATCCCAAACATGGGCCTGAGTTTGTTTTATCGTCAGACGTTGCGATTAGCTGTCACTCCCTCTAATCCTGATTTAACCTCTTTGGCGGACAATTTCTGTAGAAGAGAGGTTAGGTGCTTTGTGGACGTGGACTACTGTATGCTTTGCTCTGCGTCGTGTATATTATTTTAACCTTGGTTACGGTTCAACTTCGATTCATTCGACCGGCAGTGCTCGGCTTGTAAAGATTAAACGTGTTTGTTAACGTTTTCCTCGTTAGTTTTTAACGGCAACATCACATTCTTCGGTAAGTTCCTCTTATTTCCCTTTCAATAGGCGTGGCTGCATCTGTCAAGTTATATAGAATTATACTATGTACCTAGGTATATTGGTATAATAATATTATCATTTTTTATAATTAAGCATATCACGCATATATTATAGTAACGTGTTGTATAGTAGGTAGGTATGTAGGTAATTAATAAATAACTTTCAAAGCCCGGATTGTAACTTTAGGTACCTATTTGTCTAATTAGGTTTTGATACCTATTTCTAATTATTTACTAGGTACTCAAGACGATTGACACTATTGCATTAGAAATTAGACCACGGAAATCGACCATACAAAGCACAGTTGTGTTATTGAAGTTGTCGATTTTTTTGTGTTTATCAGAATTATTCATTTCCCACCTTTATAAAGGTTATAAAACTGTCGGTATCGATCTCGTGTACTTAGATCATTGAGGTAGTAACTACCTCAATGACTTAGATACTTATATAGCGAACACGTAAAAGGTTGGAATAATTTCGGTAAAATGTTGTACTGTTCGATTTCGATTAAAAATTATTAATAAGCCTGCTTAAAAAGGGAACTGAGCAAAAAATAAGCACTACAATGTAAGTAGGTACAGTCGTCTAATAAAGAAATGTCTAAAAACTTAATAATTTATGTTAAAATTAAAATTTATGAAAAAAAAATTGTGCAATATATTATTATTTGCGTACCGATACAAGAAAAGTGCGTTCTTTCAAATGACGCTATCAAAAATAGTGGTTGCCATTTAAAAAATATATAGATGACGTCATAGCTTGGTTAGTAATGACGTCACAAGAACGACAAATATGTCAACATATTATGTGCCTTTCAAAATTATGTTGGACGTGTCAAACTGTTTTTTTTTAATCGCACAGTACAACATTTTACCGAATTTATTCCAACCTTTACGTGCTCACTGTATATTCCTCTGACAGATCCTGGAGGAAAACAGACCCGTTTATAGCAATCCTGTTGTTTGTTTAATTTCTGGGGTTATTTTTTAGTTTGGATTCGAATTTTGTTGTTGCACCTACCTAATCGTTGGGTGAAAAAGGTAGGTAATCTAATGTTTTAGGTAATCTAATGTTTTATATCAATGCAACGTTATACTGAGTGATTAAATTTTATTTCCACAATTAACTTCCAGGATCGCTAGAACTTTAGAAAATTATGCCTGTTTTTGATATAATATTCTCTTGATGGTCTTGGCTTTAAAGATACAGAGGGTGAAAGTTTTTTTTAATAAAAAAATGAATAGCGAATTACCTATTTCCTTAACATCTA
Organism: Pseudeuparius sepicola; assembly: GCA_963920635.1. Taxonomy (NCBI): domain Eukaryota; kingdom Metazoa; phylum Arthropoda; class Insecta; order Coleoptera; family Anthribidae; genus Pseudeuparius; species Pseudeuparius sepicola. The sequence goes on along the minus strand of OY987301.1, from coordinate 40,285,674 downwards.
AAGATATATTCTACCAAATTTTGTGTACTTACATTATATTCCCGGGTAGAGAAGTACAAAACGTGAGAACCAGTGGTGTATTGTATGATACCATGATACCTATAAATTCTGGTACCGTAAAACCTGCCTATTTTGCTTTACTTGTTTTTTCGGTTTTCTTATACTTAGGTAATATCTTTTTGAACATGCCAGAAATGTTTAAAATAAAAATAGGATGAGACATGCCGGTTATCATTAAAATATTAAAGATGGCCGAAACTAATTAATAATCGGTTGGCAAAGTTACCCGCATTGGCACGTGGTTCTGGCGATAAATTCAAAATTTTTAAAATAAAAAAAATCGCCAGGGTTCGAACCTGGGATCATCGATTTACAAGGTCGACGCTCTAACCAATTGAGGCATCAACGCATTTGAAAATATTACCTTAAAATGGTGTAAACTAGAATCTCGGTGACGTCACAGAATAATTAAGAATAAGGAAAATACAGGGTGTCTCAAAAGCAACTGACATGTCTAAAATGTATACCTACAGAGTGAATCAAAAACTTGTTAAAGCTAAAGGGACCTAACGGCATAGATATAAGGTGGACAACAAAATTCATAGGGTGTGTCAAAACTTAGGAAAGACCTTAATGATTTAATCGCTTTAAGTCACAGATTTTTTTCTGAAATAGCATGGGGTGGCCAACAAAAAATTCATATACAGGGTTTGACAAAAATCCAAAGCCAAAAAGGCCTAATTTCATCACGTGAACTAAAACACTAAAACACGTAGTACTGAGCCGCTATGTATCTTCTGAACGCTTCTGACTTTTAACTAAAAAGTTAGGTTAGAATGCAACGACCTCGTTTTTAGGAAAATGGACTCGTCCAAAGCTATGGACTTCCCCGGACTTCCCTGTGACTTCCTTCGATTTCACCCAACTTCCCCGGATTTCCCGAAACTTCCTGGAACTTTCTTTGGAATTCCCTGCAAGTGTACAGGACTTCCCCCTCTGAACCGCCCTTCGGTCTGAACCCTATGCCGAAATAAGGGAGACCCGGCGACATCCGGCAGCACCGCCCTTTCCCGCCCCGCACATCGCGTTTCAAAAGAAACCCCCAAGACATTGCAAGTTCAAATTGGCTGCAGCTGTACCTACGGGCTCGGGTACGGGTGACCCACCCAAGGTTATTTCTTTATATTATCGTATTTTTTACCCGAAAAAATGCATTCCTATATTTTCAAAAATCTTCATTCAGAAAATCAACTGAACATTTTTTTTTTATTTTTTGAAATCTAGGCTTCTTCCCGATTATAACGATATAAATATTATGTCATAATAATATGTTTGCTTCAACCGTTTGATTCTGTTATCGAAATTTTCATATCAAAAATAGGAATAGCTTGTTGTGGAAAAGCAACCTTAAGAAAAAATTTGTTACCAGATTGACAGAACCTCGGACAGAACTAAATGACTTTGTTCTTAAATTGTTCTTTATAATAAATTCGGCATTTCTTATATCTTTAAACACTGGGGTAATGAGCCATTTTAAAATATTGTTATTTGGCAATAAATAAGAGAGAATAAACATAGGTACTTAACTAACCCTATAATATGAAAATTAAAAAAGTGTAATCGTTTATATCTTCCAACGGTGGGAGCAAACATATGACGTATTTATATTCTTGTAATCGGGAATGAAATATAAACGGTGTTATTATAATAAAAACACAGGTATAACCCCGTAAATTTTGTATTTGATCTTCAATTGTTTCTTATAATACAATTTTAAAAAAAGGTAAAAATTACATCGGAATACATTTTTTCCGCTAAAAAATATGGAAATAAGAGGGTGTTAACCTTGGGTGGGTCACCCTGTACATGTGAAGCAACTTTGCTTTTCATTACAAATCTATATGTTCTCTGTCAAAGTCAGCAAGAATCCGCATTCAATATTATTTTTAAACTGACAAAATTAATACGGTCGATGCCACATGCAATGACCTGGCAAAAAATACGTCTGTTAGTTTACTGCCAACTTTGGAAAAATGATTAAATATACATATTAAAAAAACGGGAAAGTTGTTTGTTTACCTTATCAAACAGACAGATTTTATGGAGCGTTAAAAATAAGCTTATATTTTTATTTTATCGATTCACTTTCAAAAAAGGTGTTATCGAGCTCCTACATTTCCATTTCCACTACTTATCTCGATTATTCCAACTGTATTAAAAGTTGTCCAGCACCTTATCATCGGCATAAATTATATTTTGATATCTCTAAATTTGGAAGGTGGTACTTATGCAATTATATAAGTTAAACAGATGATTTTTTTAAGGTGTAAAGGTCCATTTTTTCGGCAAGGTTTTTGGGTTCAAACTCCAGTAACTTTGACGGATGATTTTATGGATTCAAAACTTATTTCTAAAAATAAAGGAAAGAATATGTATAGGAAACATAAAAAAAGACGGAAATGTTTGTACATAAAGTAGTCGCACCGAAAAACTGCGTCCGCGGGGAAGTGGGGAAGCGCGGGGGATATGCTTTGTTGCTATTGGCTGGACGTAACAACGCGATGCAGCGCGCTTCTCTATTCGCAATTATTATTACAACCACGCGACGTTGAGAGGAGGAATGATTATCCTCAGGCGTGAGCCTCAAAATGTATAGTTTTGAAAACTTGGTAGTATTTTCGAGTCGTGAGTCGTTCAGGGTGTACAATACATAGCCACGCGCAATCTCATAGTGTACATTTGTCTATCAATTATTTCCGCATATGACAGTATATGTAAAATAACAATTTATTTACTTTTACAAAAGTAATCTTTCTGCACGCCTATGTTTCCTTCGGCGCTAGTTCTGCCCACGGGCGGATCTCCACCCCTCTACTTTCCTCACCGCAGAGGCACCCTTTCGCTGCTCGTACTATACCTACATACAGGGTGTCTACTTTTAAACCTATACCTACTTACAAATCCATAAACTTTTTTGTTGAAAGACCTTCAAAAATCGCTTCTTTTTACCTTCCTGTCATTTTCAAAATGCAAATTCAGGGCTGGCTACGATTTTTTTATATCCACAATTTTCACGAAAACCAGTTAGCCATCCTTTTATTAAAAATCTGACACCACAGCATTAATCAGAACACCCAAAAACTTCCATATACCTAATTTGAACCAAAAATTCACAGGAAGTTCCATTCTGCACATTGTCGAAGTTGAGCAAATCTACTATTTTTTTAAATCGAGTAGGTATATAAAAACCGTCCCACACACTGTAAACGAACTAAAACTAAAAAATACACAAACCTGTCGTTCAGTAAGCCCATATGAGTTAAGACGGCGGGTGTGTCACAACAGGAAACGCACTGAAAATGTATCATCTTAGACAGTGACTTTGTTGAAAAATATCCAATAATTTAAATTGTTTTTATTTGTTGGTTGTCATTTTGTAAATAAATATACTTTTGTGTTTATTAATATTTTTTCAATAATTTCAGAGCACTTTTGACCCATATGAATTTTCATACAAATTCAGCATTTTGAGATGGCGCAGAGAAAAATACCCTGTATATTTTTGTATTTAATCTTTGCACACCAACATTTTGAGTGTTTGTTTTGCATATTGAACTGTTTTGAGGGGATTCCATGACACACACTTGACTCGCCAGATGCCTTTAAAACTCTTATTTTGCTAAACTTTGACGCCCGGCATATTTTTTGTTCAAATTTGATATATAGGCGTTTTGAGATGTCCTGATTAACGCTGTGGTTTCAAATTTTAATTTAAAAAATCGCTAAATGGTTTTCGTGAATATCGGGGGTAGAAAAAAATCGTATCCGGCCCTTGATTTGCATTTTCAAAAGAAACGTTTTTCGAAGGCCTTTTAACAAAAATAAAAATTTTATGGATTTGTATATGTTTAAAAGTAGACACCCTGTATATAGGTACTTGTATACTTTTAGAAGGTAATTTGCTTACAAGACAATACGCGTTAGGCGAGGCGTTAGGTACCTACTTTACTTGTTTAATGAGATTTCTATAATTTTCTTTATTAACCCATTAGGAATAATGACAAAAATTCGAACGTCATTAGTGTAGAATATTCCCTTGACATTTCTATAAGCACCATTTAAATTTTTTATAGGTACCTAAGTACCTACCTATAATTATTCTCCAAATATTCCAAATGTAGACGTTCAACGGCCAATTTAAAATTTTACATGAGTTGAAAATATGAACTTCCAAATATATCTGCGAATTGCATCTATTATTTATTTACCCTGTAATTACAAAATCAAATTATATATAATATGTATGACGTGTATCCATACATATTATATATAGGACTTAATATCGATGTTGAAATTAATAAAGTGTAGGCAAAGGGCACAAGTGCCTTATATTTTTTAAAGAATGTTGTGAATACCTGTCTAAAAATATCGAGATAATATCACTTACATACGTTGAAAAAGACACGTCAACATAAAATTGTAATAAATACGGATGGCATTATGTAATCCAAGTTCGCTTCGATTTGTAGATAATAATAAAATAAATAAACACTTAAGTATCCTTACTTCTTTCAATGATAAAAATGATTAATCGTAGCGTATATTTTCTGTGGTTCATGGTCCAATTCTCAGAAAAAAAAGTTCGTATACAGTGACCGGCAGAATGTATACGTATGCAACAAATGGGATTTTTTTTATTTGTCCTGTCCGGAAAAACTTCATGCTGATATTGCGGGATACGAGGGAGAGTCAAAAACTTAAACTCTGCACATGAATAAAGTACCCATATTTTGCGTTGTAGAGAAAAATGGTATAAGAGAAAGTCGTTTGCAATGAAAAAGTATAATAAATACAAAATCGTGGCATACCAATAAAAAATATTTCTATACCTAGTTTCAGTCAAAAACTAAAAAACTGGGCCTAAGTGATCGATTTAATTTAAAATACCATACCTGTAGACTTTTGTGTGAAAAGGCAAAGTTTTTTGTAGTGAAACTTGGGCACTATTTTGCGCAGCGCAACAACAAAATTGCTTGCTCAACATGTTCCCTTAATTTTTTCATAATATGCCCAATTAAAAAGCCACACTGGGTATAAAAGCCAGTACCTTATTTAGCAGGATTGAATAATTATTAAAATATTATGGTGGCGTAAAATTTCCTTCACGGGCAAATGAGTAAACTGCAGTTGTTGATAAAAAATTACCAGATTGGCAGAACTAAATGACTTTGTTTTTAAAATGTTCTTTATAATAACATTCTGTATATTTTTGTCCCCTAGAAATCGGCATTTCTTATATCTTTAAACACTGGGGTAATGAGCAGTGGCGTAACTTCAAAATATGGGCCCGGAGGCAGGATTTTTTGAGGCCCCTTCTTAGGTTGTAATAAAAAAATTGAACATAAACATTAAACAATTAAAATAGAATATTTATAGCAAAATAGATACAAAAATAAACATAAATAAACTGTAATTCTGAAACGAAACAATTAATAAAATAAAAACAACTTAACTTAGGTAAATTGTAATAATTAATGTCTTAAGTAATTGTACAAATGAAAATAAGGGGTTTGCAGCCAAAAAGCATTTAATATACTTCTTATTTAGCAGGATTGAATAATTATTAAAATATTATGTAATAATATAATAATATTATATTATATATTTCTGAACATTAACACATTAAAATATTAACTTTCATAATGAATTGTTTTCATTAGCGTTTTCTTACAATATGCAAATCCAGGACTGGCTACGATTTTTTTAAACCCCTAGTTTTCACTAAAACCATTTAGGAATTATTTATTTAAAATCAGACACCACAGAGTTAATCAGGGCAGGTATATCAAAACCGCCATTGAAATTTAGTGTGCCACAACAGAAACGTATAATGTTGTATACTCTTATCAGACGATGGAAGTCCAATAATTTAAATCGTTTTTTTTTACTTGTTGGATGATATTTTATAAAAAAATTAATTATTTTTGCATTTATTAATACTTTTTCAATAATTTATGTTTAACAATTGCGGGGTGCTCTTGATCCGTATAAAGTTTAAAAAAATTCAGCGCTTTGAGGTGGCACAGAGAAAAACAACCTGTATATTAGTTATTGGATCTTTGCACAATAATATCTTGTGTGCTCCTGTTGACGATTCAACTGTTTTGAGGTAATTCCATGGCATACTTGATTCCTGGCTCACCAGATGCCTTTAAAATTCCTAGTTTGCTAAAGTTTGGTACCCTGTACAATGGAACTCCCTGTGTATTTTTTGTTCAAATTTGGTATATGGGAATCCTGATTAACGCTGTGGTTTCACATTTTAAACAAAAAATCGCTAATTTTAGTGAAAATTTGAGGTATAAAAAATCTTAGCCGGTCCTGGATTTGCATATTGACTACGGTAGGGGTAGGAAGGTGAAAAGGCGCGATTTGAATATCTTCGAACAAAGACAAAATCAGGGGAATATCTCCAAAAATAAGATCATCGAAAACGCCTCGCCATTTCTAGTAATAGCGATTAACAAAAAAGTTAATATTTTAATTTTAATAAAATATTTTTTGGCGTCGCGACGCCTAGCGTTTTATTTGCAAAGAGGCGCTAAATGGGCCAATTTATTCCTTTATGCACCCTATATCATCGCCCAAAATAATATCCACATATCTTTGACGGTTTTTCAGAAACAGGGACTGGGCGTCTAAAAATGACACCCTGTAACTTTTTTATTTTTATTTTGAGTAAAAATTAACTAATTGTATTATCTTGAAACCTCCAAAATTGTGTCTTTAATTAAAAATAACGTCGCCATCTCTTCCCTAAGATTTTTGAATATCTGGCATTTTTTGCAAGTATGATGAAATAAATTAGAAAAATTTGCCACGAACTCGGCAGATACAAAAATAAGTCAAGATATACTTTTTGTTCAAAACTAAATTCTCTCCGAAACTGCTACCCACTTTACTTTGATACATTACCGTATTTTTTTTCTTAAATTTGTCGAACCCTTGACCTTGAAAATAATAAATTTAAAAAGGTATCCAAGTATGCTCTATACCAAACTTGATTAAAAAAACTATACAAATAAAAAGTTATGGGGAAGATATGACTTTTTTTAGAGAATTTTTGGACACATGTTTATATGAACTTTTTTTATAATTGACTGAAATAAATTACACCCTGTATATTTTTTAATGTTTACCTACAATAATCATTCTCAATACTCCAAACTAGGAGCACTCCAGAAGCAACCAAATTCTTGTAGGTAGAAGGGGTAGTCATTACTATTATCACGGCTAACGCCTACTTTTTCCCTATAGAACTAAGATAGCATTTTTGTTATTTGTTCAAGTACTACAAAGGATTCTAGAAAACAGTCGTAATCCTAGGGCAAGTAGTAAATCATAAATCACACAGATACGACATTTTTACCAACACTACATTGTCCTTTAAGAGTGTTTTTCTACAAGTACCTACATTTGTTGCACAAATCGAACGAGAAGTTAATCCGAAGAAACACACCGTCTAAGCAGTCTTAAGACGTTTTGACACATCACTATCGCGGCTCCAATTACCTAATAGATAGTAGTGCCTTTAAATTGGAAAAATTATTTATCTTCAGTTCAGAGGATACCACCATAATATGAAGATGCCGGAACCATTCGTGGCTAAAAAACTGGTTTCTTGTACCTGGACAAAATCTACCTATTCCGGCAAAAAACGAGTTCTTAAATTCACCTGGCCTATAAAACAAACGCAAAGTTTTCTTTTTTTATTATTTCATGTTTTTTACTGTTGCATATTATATAAAATGATCCATTATTTTTCTTCTTGTTTCAGAACAAACATGTCCCTGGATGAGGTAATACGGATGAGAATAAGCAACAGAATACAAAAAGATATAAGATATATATAATACCTACGTTTCTTTACTAGCCATTTTTATACCTACTGCAATTACGAAAAATATTACAAATAAAAGAACGATAAACTAACACCCAGTGACAAACAAAAATGTATTATAGCTCCACTCTAACAAAATATAATTATGTACTATGAAAATGGCTAGTATACCCAAGTTGTTTTCTTATTAATTTCATTGTAAATGTTTTCAGAAATTCAACAAGGCAGCCGAAGATGTTAAGAAGCTAAAGTCGTCACCATCAAACGATGACTTGCTGGAACTGTATGGTCTGTTCAAGCAGAGCACTGTTGGAGACATCAACACAAGTATTTTTTATTTTCTGTTTTTGGGTTATTTTTTCTAAATTGGCTTTTTATCTAGCACGCCCTGGGTTGTTGGACGTCAAGGGCAAGGCGAAATGGGACTCCTGGGAATCCAAAAAGGGCACATCACAAACCGATGCCAAAGAAAAATACATTGCGAAAGTTGAGTCGTTGATTGGTTCAATTGGACTCGCATAAATAGATGCACATACGTAAGGATAATTGAAAAACAAACAAGACGAACAATGTACATCACAATTTTCTATTAAAATAACTTATATACCTTGATAGGAATAGGTACCTATGTTTTCTTATTACGTTTTTGTTAAACAATACACTTTTTTACAATAATCTACTTTTATTTCCTGGCACAGACCTCAAGGTTGTATAGGATAATAAGTAATAACAATCAATAATTATTATTGGTAACTGCTTGAGTGCCTTAAGTAAATGCATAAAAAGTTCTCTGGGACTAAAGGTTAATGGTCAAAATTATGTTGCCGGCTAATGTATAAATTTGAATTTAATATGGGAGGTCATATTAAAAGAATTAAATTAAAATCAGCATGAACTTTGAAGATAAAACTGTTTTATGTATGTGTAAAGATATTAAATAATTGCATACATTATTACCTATACCCAGGGTCCTAGCGTCGGGCAGGCATGGGGGGCACTCGCCCTCCCAGTTTTTATCCCAAATCCCAACATTTTGGGATTTCGTAAGACAAATTTTAATTATTTTTTCTAAAAAATTTCTCCAAAATACAAATTTTTTTAAATGGTCACATTTTAGACCTACAAACTACAAACAATTGTAACGGAAACTTCTACTTATACTTCCATGTACTTATATTTAATGTTAATAAAAATATAGTTAGGTAGAATATTTGTGGGAATTTACTTGATAGTTAATCTGTTCTGATTTTGTTTTGTTTTTAAAGAATAGTTTTGTTATGAAAGCACTTTATACAAGAGAGGCAGTTCATACAGCAGTACAATATGCCTCCTAATGTAACCCGATTGGGTATAGACATAACATTTATTTTGTGGGATTAATTTTTTTGTGACTAAAGAATGAGAAGTTAGAATAAATCCAGCCGTTCAACGAGCAACACTTGTATTTTATTTCACTCTGCCGTTACAATTCAGAAGTGTGGGATTTTTTTTTTTTTTTTGTTTTTACTGTTTACCTAACGTGCCACAATGAGTGCACCAAGTGAGAGTGATTTTTCCGGTGACGAAAGTGATGTAGTAGTGCCTAAAAATCGGCGATCCAAACATATTTTGGAAAACAATCCGGAAACTCGCCCGGCAGGTGACTCGGAGGAATCAGAGGAGGGCAGAGACGATGGCACTATGCATAAAACCGCGAAAAAGCGGCGAATTGAAGAGTTAATTACATCCAAAGTATGTGAAATTTTGGATAAATTTCAATCACAGACTGGAAATAGTGGACAGTCGCAAAATCAAACTGATATGCCTTCAAATTTTAACATGACCAAAATGGACATTGTACCAATATTTGATCCTGAAATGAGCGATATAAATTCGCTAAACTGGATCAATAAAATCGACCAACTAGGACTAATACATAGCTGGAATGATACAACAAAAGCATACTTTCTACAATCCAAGCTCTCTGGCATTGCTAAGATGTGGTATAATGGTCTGATGGACTACAATAAAACTTCGTAGATACACTACAGAAAATGATGGACAGAAAAAAATTAACAACTCAAAGCATATTACACTATTATTATTCAAAGTGTATGCTAGTGTAAAAATGCGAAATTTCAGACTACAACGCTGTGTCTTGTATTATTGATGGCCTACCAGGCGAATATCAGGGTATGGCAAAATCCGGAAATTTTAAAACACCTGATGAACTTTTCCAAGGATTCCTGTGTAAGATAGTGACTCCACTAAAGTCACCAGAACCAGCAGCAACTCAAAAGGACAAACGTGATAAAACTAATAATTTTAAGTGCCACATTTGCAAGAAAACTGGCCATTTGTCCAGAAATTGCTTCTTCCGGCCTGGAACCTCCAAGCAACCGGATAGCAACCAAACACTGCACCTACCAGCCGTCTCATTTTCCGGGGTGCGGCCTAAGGTGAAGGACTGCAGCCATCGCAACCGAAAAGGACACACAAAAGAGGAGTGCTGGCACCTAAACCCGGCCAAAGTTCAGTTGCTGCAAAGAACTGGAAACCGCAACATTCGTGAGAGGAAGAAGACGAGGACGTCTAAAGCTAGGGTTTGTTAGAACATTCCGTCGAACGCCGCCGAACGCTGCGGACGTCGGCTGTAATCAAAACAATGAAAACGCCCAGGATGGTTTGTTAGATTCCGTTCAGCCGGGCCGACTGCAAACCGCCCGAGTGTCAGCCTGAGCGTCCGTCACCGTGTGCGTCGTAACCTGTTTGAGTTTGATTACAACGGAAACGTCGGCGGAGCGCTCGTTCCTCGGCTGTTTCTTGGGATTCATAATTATGATAAAAATGAATAATTGTAGCAAATAATATAGCGTCCTTTCAACAGATACTTTATAAGATCCTTCGGTTCTTCGACTTACGAATATTTTACCTGTTTTTTTTTTGTTGGATGGCCGAAAAGTGTATTCATAATTTATTTTTCTTTATTTTTCAAACCATGGATGGCCGAATGTAACGGAAACTTCTACTTATACTTCCATGTAGTTATATTTAATGTTAATAAAAATATAGTTAGGTAGAATATTTGTGGGAATTTACTTGATAGTTAATCTGTTCTGATTTTGTTTTGTTTTTAAAGAATAGTTTTGATATGAAAGCACTTTATACAAGAGAGGCAGTTCATACAGCAGTACAATATGCCTCCTATGGAACCCGATTGGGTATAGACATAACATTTATTTTTGTGGGACTATTTTTTTTGTGACTAAAGAATGAGAAGTTAGAATAAATCCAGCCGTTCAACGAGCAACACTTGTATTTTATTTCACTCTGCCGTTACACAATTTATTAGACCTAGACCACTGATGCTCCCCCAGTTTTGGTAGTCGAACTACGCCTCAGTGCTGGTTTATCCGCTGGGCCCGGTCGCATATTCGGAATCCGCCGACACATTAGCCGCTTCGGAACAATTCGGGTGCTGCGATCAGAGGCTCGTAAACTGCAGACGTATTAGACTAATACGTCGGCGATTTACCATTTTTATCTTGTTCTTTTCGCTGTAATTCGGATTTATTTGAGTCGTTTCCACATATGTGATCTGTGATATAGTGATTTAAAATAAATATAAATAGCTAAAAAATCTATAAAATGGATTTAAAGACTTTGCCAAGTAGTTGTTATAAGCAGATATTCTCTAATATAATTAGGTTGCAAATAAACGACAAGGGCGAATTTGATGTATGTTGATTTTTATTATTTTTAGATTAGGTAAGTTTAGGTTATACGGTATACGCGCCATTTTATAAAACGTCTTGTGCGCTGTGAGCATGAATGAAATAATAAGTTCTTAGAATATAATGGCCGTGTTCAATGTGCCTACAGTTTTTAAAGCGCTAAGTAGGGATATAGAAGATGAATCTACTACGACGTAGCGCTTTTCATAAACTGTGGGCATTTTGAGTCATTAATAGACACCATATTGTAACCTAAAAATTCAGAAGTAGGATGATTAGAAATAAAAAATGGAAAAGGCTTTTCTGTTGGAATACATTTTTGGAAAAATAAAATTATCAACAGGCAAGGACAAGCAGGAAAATTTAGTAAGGCTTAGAAAAAAAACAGAAATTAAACAGGGCATCAATGAAATGGTGGTGCTGTTTAGGGGTCGAAACGTAACCTCCTAGCTGAAAATGTTCAACACAAAAGTAGCAGATATTAAAAAAAAATTAAAAGATTCATAGGTACCTATTATAAGACATTTATCAACATAACCTCAAATTTTCCGAGAAAATGGCGGAAATCTGATTTTCGTTTTTTTTTTGTCTCCTAAAAATTACTCGATTTAGATGAAATTTTGCGAAGGTATACGTTTTTTGCTTTGAGGAAGCCTAATTTTACTAGAATCTGAAACTAGCAGAGATAGAGAAAAGGTTAAATAGGGAAAGAATTGAAGTTTTGTGGGCCCAATTTAACGCACCTTTTGAATGTTCGAAAAAGTCATGGCTTACTAGATATTTTGAAAAAACGAAATTTTGCCGATTTATTCTAATCCATCTAGCTTCGTTGTTTCTCATTTTAGATAAAAAAAAGTGTAAAAACCAAAAGTTGGAGGGAATTGCGTCCACAATGCGGTTGTCATGTCCTACTTTCCGTGACAGTTGCCATTTTCGAGATATGACTCAAACTCGTGTTTTTTTTAATGGAAACCATACTTATTTCCGTTATTTTTCTGAATAACCATTATCGAGTATTATGGGCGAGTTTTTAAAGTCAGCATGGAATCCATCAATGCAATGTGATTGGGCCAATCAAAAATTTCTGCACAGGTGATTGGCTTGATGGATCCCATCACATATTTGTGTTAACTTTAAAAACTCGCCCTATATCGTTGGAAAGCTCTAAAAATGCCTGATTTTTGAGACCATGGCCAACTATGGTTTCAATTTAGAAAATACATTTTTGTGTCATATCTCAAAAATGGCAGCTGTCACGGAAAGTAGGACATGATGACCGCATTGGGGACACTAAGTCCATATTAATACAATAAAATGTTTCCATTATTTCGTTAATCGCCGACTTATTAGTCTAATACGTCTGCACCATAGACAAACCCAAATAAAGGGTTTGTCTATGGGGTTTGTCTATGGTCTGCACTTTACGAGTCTCTGATCGCAGCACCCGAATTGTTCCGAAGCGGCCAATGTGTCGGCGAATTCCGAATATGCGGCCCGGTCCCCTCGGTCTGCACCAATGACGTCAGAACCTATAGACAGGTTTGTTTTGATAAACGCTTGACGCCCAGAACTAATCACAATCTAAGCGCTCCATTAAATTATTCCGAAAATGTCGCGAGATTGTCAGAAATTGCCCCTTTGTGTCGAGCCGTAGCGAACTTATTTCGACTCTGGGCTCGGAGGCTGGCGTCGTTAGACCATCCCCCGAGTCTTCAGGTGAGGTTGCGATGCTTCCGGCGCCCCCAAACAAGAAAAAACATGCGATATCTAAGTGTGATTCTGGAGGAACTATAACCGAGAATCACCGGGTGTATAGTTGGTTGATGGTTGACTTTCTGTCTTTGTTTGTGGCATGTTTTTAGAGTAGTATGGATATATTTAATCTTGGGGTCAAAATAAAGGGCATTTTAACAATGGGGCGCCACGTCTATAGGTTTTGACGTCATTGGTCTGCACATTATCGATACATGCATGCAAAAACATTATAACTGACAAAACTCTATACAGGGTGGTTCACTTTTATGTGGTAGGACTTTAACATTAGATAGAAAAAGATAATCTAAAATGAAAATTTTATATCAACATATATCGGGGAAAGCTTAGTTTCCGAGATACAGGGCGTTGAAGTGTTGGAAAAAATATGAAGTATTTTTTACACTGTCCGAACCGTAAAGTTCTTTCAATTCTCTACAAAAAGTGTATCTTGACATTTTTTTGTATCTGCCACGGTTGTGTAGTAAATAAATTATTTCGTTTCCATCTCAGCCTTTTTTGCCTAAAAATGTGTTTTCTAAGATTATTGATAAATATCGCAAATAACAGAAATTAATTATGGAACACTTATCGGATTCAGCTATTTTATTTTTAATTTTATGGAAACAATTTTAAAAATAAACTGGCACTTGGTTTGAGGTACATTACTTTATTATCATTTTAACATTTTTATCAAATCTGTATTATTTCTTAATAATTTTTATAATTCTAAATTTGTAGAATTCTAAAATATACCACGAGGAGTAAAACATGATTATTCCGCCCATAAAATGTTATTTAAAAATTGTCTTATTTCCTTATGTCCTTTCTGCATCGCCGTACTGGTGAAGATAAGTGTGCCATGGAAAAGAAAATCTTATTGACAGTTAATAATACAAGAATCTGTCATCCAGTAGATGAACGTAGCAGCGCCGCAGTTTGTCTTTGTTAATAATTAAAATGCCGTTCCAATTTACAAATGAAGAGCAGGCTGACATCCATTTCTGCTATGGAGTTGCAAATATATAATATTGCAATAATGAGATTCTTCGTGAATTCGATAGGAATCCTACAACAAGTAGCAGAAGAGTGTCAGTGGCCCTACGTGTTTCAAAGTCTGCAAGGTTTAAGGCCCGGCGATGCAGAAAGAAGATTAGTGTTTTGCCGATGGATTTTGGAGTCAATTGAAGGAAATAGACAATTTTTAAATAACATTTTATGGACGGACGAGTCGTGTTTTACTCGTCGTGGAGTAGTAAACTTTCATAATCAGCATATTTGGGCACAAGAAAACCCACATGCAATCCGGCCAAGAAATTTTCAGGTCGAATTTAGTGTCAATGTTTGGATTGGACTGTACAACCATCATCTGTTTGGACCCTTTTTTTGCCACAGCGAGTGAATGGTGACAATTTTTTGGAGTTTTTAGTAGTGTGGGAAGACATTCCTTTAAACTTAAGATTGTTGGCTTGGTTCCAACTTGACGGCTGTCCTGCACATTTTCACCGAAATGTGAGGAACTGGTTAAATAATAACTTTCCAAATAGGTGGATCGGACGAGGGGGACCGGTCGCTTGGCCACCACGTTCTCCGGACATCACACCCCTGGACTTCTTCGTATGGGGATTTTTAAAAGAACAAGTCTATGCGACTCCTGTAGAAACAAGGGAACAACTTATTGATCGTATCAGAAATGCGTGCGATGAATTGAGAAATGGCAATTTAATCGATGCTGTTCAATCCGTTAGGCGTCGAAGTGAATTATGTGTGCAACAGAATGGATCACATTTTGAACAATTGTTGAATGTTGTACAAATTTAGAATTATAAAAATTATTAAGAAATAATACTAGATTTGATAAAAATGTACCGTTAAAATGATAATAAAGTAATGTACCTCAAACCAAGTGCCAGTTTATTTTTAAAATTGTTTCCATAAAATTAAAAATAAAATAGCTGAATCCGATAAGTGTTCCATAATTAATTTCTGTTATTTGCGATATTTATCAATAATCTTAGAAAACACATTTTTAGGCAAAAAAGGCTGAGATGGAAACGAAATAATTTATTTACTACACAACCGTGGCAGATACAAAAAAATGTCAAGATACACTTTTTGTAGAGAATTGAAAGAACTTTACGAAAAAAAATTTACGTTGATGTGAGACAGGTCCGTACTAATTACTTTTTAAATTTAGTGATAGTGAAAACCCATAACTCCACCACTGGTTATTTCAGGACCTTCATATTATCACTAAATATCGTAGTCAAAAAGGTGGTACTACACATCAAATTTGGTTTAAATATCTCCACTGGTTCGGACAGTGTAAAAAATACTTCATATTTTTTCCAACACTTCAACGCCCTGTATCTCGGAAACTAAGCTTTCCCCGATATATGTTGATATAAAATTTTCATTTTAGATTATCTTTTTCTATCTAATGTTAAAGTCCTACCACATAAAAGTGAACCACCCTGTATAGTTTTCGGGAGAGAGGTTTAAAAATGTTGGCTATAGGTACTTTTTTCAATAGAAGGCTTTTAGATGAGGGTATTAACTACTATATATATACACTCAGGTGCTAAAAAACGGGGCAACCTAATATTTTTTCAAAATCGGTTGTATTTTTTTTTCAGTTTAAACCTGATTTTTAATTGACATAAAGGACATCCTATTATTGTTTCAATAAACAATAACATAAATAAAGGAAAATATATTGTCGTTCATTTAAAACGAGGATACGAAAATATATAGGTGGCCCGGTTTTTTTGCACCTGAGTGTAGAACAAGCGAGTTTTCCTACCTTTTTTGTACTTGCAATTCCAAAAATTTCACCAATTTTACGATAAAAACATTGCACAGTCCTTTATAATTCACTTTTCAATTGCAAACGTATCGGGTCTCAATAAAACTTCGTGTAAGAACATTTTAAATGCCATCACCTTTAAAAAACTTGTGATTTTTTCCAGGCAAAAATATTGTAAGTAGCGTTACAATGTTTTAACAGTCGAACTAATGGAAACCCAAAATGTAACCGTCTACAACGTAAATTTTAAAAACTATTGGAATAGTAATTAATTTTACTATGTTTTTACCGCTGAAAACATCCATTTTGTCAGATACATTGAGATGACACATCAAAAGTTTTGGAGAAATAATGCGAAATTGGATAGTTTTGTATTTTTATCGAAAAATATTTCGCAACTAGACCTCAGAAATGCGAAAAAGTGAAAATATCAAAAATGTCACTTGCAATGTTCTTGCATGCGTGTATCGAGGTACAGACAGTGGCGTTGTTAAAAATTTGATACCCCATATGTGGTTTTACAGGAACATCATGTAAAAAATGTACAGGGTGTCACACCGAAAATTACCATCCCCTTAATTTGAAGGAATAACATGTTTCGTGTGAAAGTTGTAGATATCGAATTGCATTTTCTATTGTTTTTTTAATGGAACATTTTACATAGGTGTTATTAATTTTTGGAACCTGCTCGCCACGTAGGTACAATGCAATGCATATAAAATTTTGTACCATTATTTTTTCGGATACGATATTCGAATTGTTTCATCGAAATTATAGGATCAAAAAGGAAAAGAAAAGTGAATATTGAAACTGACGAGAGTAGTAATGAGGAAACGATTTGCTATGTGTCAAAAAAGATTTTTGCTCGAATGCAGATAATGAAGATGACGACGACGACGACGTAACACTTTCTTTGAAGGTTAAGTAATGGTACGGACATAGATTTAATGATAGATTCAGGTGCTTCTTGAATATAATAATAATAATAAGTAGGCGTACTTGGGACAAATAATTGACAATAAATCTGAGGGGATATATAAGGAAAACTAATAAGATATTATATCATTTCGGAAGCGATGAGTGCTTACCTGTCAGGAGAGTTCGTGGCGGAAATTAATGCAGGAGCAATAAGGAAAAAGGCTTTGTTTATAGTCGTTGACAAGCGCGGAAAAGATTGGAGGAAGAAGACAGCAAAAGCATTAGACATTTTACAAATAAATAAACCTGAAGTAAACCAGATAAGCGAAAGGTCTATGGCAGGAGCGGGATATTGGAAAGGAAAGTACCCCGGTGTTTTTACCGGATTAGGGAGAATAAAAGGCACCCAAAACAAACTCAAAATCGATCCGAATATAACACCGGTTGCACAGTCTTTGAGAAATATACTGCATAAAGTTAAGAAAGGAGTAGTGGCTGCTAAAATATCATAATTGCAAAAAGAAGACATAGGTATTAGAAAAGGTACAGGTACAGGAACCATACGCCTGGGTTTCCCCCATTGTGATTAGGTACAGCGAAGAGGTCAGGGGAAGTAAGGCTGTGCGAAGACATGAGGGAACCAAATAAAGCAGTTTTGAGAGAGCGGCATCTCATTCCGCGGATAGAAGATATTATAACGTCGGAATTAAAAGGCTACAATGTTTTTAGTAAGCTGGATTTAAACTCTACTACACATTTATTACCTTCCTCGGATTGTTCAGGTTCAAACGACTCCTGTTCGGTATAAATTGAGCTCGGGAGATTTTTCAAAGAGTAGCGGATCAACTGATTGCGGGGCTAGAAGGAACGAGAGCATTTATGGACGATTTCTTGGTATTTGGTCGGAAACAGAAAAAACATGATCGTCGCCTGGGGAAATTACTTGCGACGCTAGAGCATTGGGGGGTAACGGTAACACTTAATGAAGGAAAATGCATCTTTAGTGTTCCGAAAATTCAGTTCATGGGTTACGATATTACAGACGGAGGAGTGCTGCGTACTAAAGACAAGGTGCAGGCTGTGAAGTCCTTTAGAGAACCTGCGAATAAGGATGAGGTTGTGCCCCCACGGCCAGCGTCACACGGCGGCCAGCAAGCCGGCCCTCTTAATGAAGGCCCGCAGCTCACCCACCTCGACACCATACACATCCTCTGCGCTCAGCTTGGCTGAGCCGAAGGACTCGAATCTCACCCTGTCAAGTGCAGGGCATTCAGTGACCAAGTGGTGCGGTGTCTCCTCATCCTCCAGACACCATCTGCACTCAGACTCCCCTCCCACCCCTATAAGGTGCAGGTGGCATGCCAGGCAGAGCAGTGCCCAGTGAGGACCCTCACCACTCCCCTTAACTCCGACCTAGGCAGACGCAGCAGCTCTCTAGACAGGGCGGTCGACGGGCCACGAATCATGAGCCTATATCTGCCTCATCCCCGGAGCCCGGCGCCACTCCTCAACGAACCTGCCCTGCAGCCATTCGTCCAGGGCTCCAATTGCGACCCGTGGTGCAATCTCCAATATTGGTTCTGGCCCCACCGGTCTTCTCATGGATCCCTCTCTAGCCAGTAGGTCCGCAGTCTCATTTCCCGCTATGCCCGCGTGACCGGGCACCCACGATAGAACGACCCTGTTCCCTTCGGCTACCAACCTGAGCAAACTCGTTCCACAGTCCTCCACCAATGAGGACCAATTACGGTTAGCTCTCAGCTCCAGTAACGCCGCTTTGCTGTCAGAGCAAAAGGTCAGCCTCCGGCCCCTGTTTCTGAGCCTGAGCGATTCCTCTGCTCCCATCATGATGGCGAACACCTCCGCCTGAAACACGGTGGTGTGCTCCCCGAGGGAGGTGGTCAATCTCATGGCCAGTCCCTGACAAAAGGCCCCGGCCCCCGTTCCCTTCCCCATTTTGGATCCGTCTGTATACCAGAGGAGCCCGCCTTGGGCGTCACTATTCCCTTCGGCCCACCCCTCCCCGTCTGGAAAGACAAAGTGAAGTCGGCCGTGGAAGCCGATAGAAGGAGTCTGCACATCCCTTCTCATTTCCAGGACCATAGCTGCCGGTGCCAGTCGATCGATCCACCGGCGACCCAAATGTTGAGACTCTCTAGTCTGAGGGCCGCCTTGGCCGCCTCGTACTCCACTACCGCGCCCAACGGAGGCAGCCCCACCAGGGTTTCTAAGGCCCGGCTGGGCGTGGTCCTCAGGGCGCCCGTGATGCACAGGCAGGCAAGGTGCTGTATTTTGTCCAACGTCGTCCGTGGTCTAGTCCTGCGAGTGCCGGACCACCACGCGAAGGCCCCATGAGAAATCATGGGAACAATCACCGCCCTGTAAATCCAGAGCATCCCAGGATTCAATCCCCACGAGGTTCCAACGGCTCTGCGACACGGCCAGAGTGCGTTGCACGCGTTCTTGGTCCTCATGAGGATATGCTCCTCGAAGGTCAGTCTGGAGTCCAGCCGGACCCCCAGATATTTAACCCTCTTTCTATCCTCAAGGTGAACCCCACGCAGCTCTATCCGAGGAATAAGACCAACTCAACCTTATTTGGGTTGACACTTAATCCGTTCATTTCGCACCAGCGCGAGAACCTCCCCAGAGCTCCATTAAGGAGCTCTTCTAGAAGCCCTACATCGGTACCCTGAACTAGGATCACTATGTTGTCTGCGTACGCTTGTACGTAGACCCCCCTGCTCCTCCAGGATTCGCAGCAGCCCATCAACCACCATGCACCAAAGAAGGGGGGACAAACCCCCCCCCCCCTGAGGACGACCCCTCGATTGACGGTCACTCGTTCCCCGCACAGCTCGGCCTCGACTGCCCTGCCAGTGAGCATGGATCGGGTCCACCAAGGCTTATTTGACCTTAACCGACCCTTTAAGGAAACTTTTAAAGAAGAATACGTTATTTGAATGGAGATAGGAGCAAACAATCGCAATCAATAAACTGAAAACGAAATTGGCCCGTTCGCAAGCGCTATCATATTTTGATTCTAATGCGCAAACTAAAATTATCGCGGACGCCAGAGCTGGGTTCGGATACAACAAATATGTATTCGATTACCGAATACGGATACTTTAAATGTATTCGAATACATAATGGGGCGGATACGGATACTTTAGAAATTTTTGTATTCGAATACGAGTATCCGAATACTTTTTTACGGATACCGCATACGGATACCTCATACGGATACCGCATACGGATACATACTGGTATACCTATTATTGTTGCCATTGTTGTTATGTGAAATAGGTATCAAAAGATCAATAGGTAACTATTAATTATTTTTACTTTTGCGTCACCAAAAGAAGACAAAGGTTGAGTTATATGGATGACAAATTTTCATAAATGACCAAAAAATAATAAGCACATTTATTATATAGTATTTATTTTTTATTAACATTAGCCTTTGATAAAACGAGTACTTCAAAGTGTGCATCGCTTAGAGCATTTCTTCTGGGCGTATCTATCTTAGTGGCAAATGAGAAAAGGCGTTCTACAGGAGCTGATGAAGGCAAACAAGTATTCTACTTAAGCAACAACAAGTCTAGACCTTGCGCGCATTGTCTTTCTCGCGTCGGGTGGGGAGTAGTGAAGGAGAGGGAAAATGTATCCGTTGATTTCATATTGTATTCGAATACAATAAAAAGTATTCTAATACTATAAAAAGTATTCGAATACTATAAAAAGTATTCGAATACTATAAAAAGGATTCGAATACTATAAGAAGTATTCGAATACTATAAGAAGTATTCGAATACTCTGATTATGTATTCGAATACAGATACTTTAAAAAATTCGTGACGGATACGGATAATGGATTCAAATTTTAAAAAGTATCCGAATACCCACATCGGATACCCAAAATGTATTCGAATACAGGATTCGAATACAAAAGTATTCGAATACTGCCCAGCTCTGGCGGACGCTAGTCCGGTAGGCTTAGAAGCAGTACTAATCCAAGATACACTAGATGGACCTAAAGTAGAGAAGTACACAAGTAGAGCTTTAACGAACGTAGAAAAATGTTTCAGTCAGACAGAAAGAGAAGCATTGGTCTTGGTATGGGCGTGCCAAAGGTTCCACCAGTAGGTGTACGGTGATGATTTTGAATTACTCACCGACCCTAAACCTCTTGAATTTTTGTTTTCGCCTGGGTCCAAATCGTGTGCGAGAGTACAGATATGGGTATTACGCATTCAAGTGTACAGATTCAAAATACGGTACATTCCGGGAAAGACAAATATCGCCGATTCCCTTTCGAGATTACTACCTTTAGATAGAGTGTCGCAGGGTAGAGATACCCATGTCAGATGGGTCGCGGAAAATACTGTCCCCAAAGCCATGACCATTGAGAAAGTATAGTATTTGTAAAGTCACTTGAAACAGCATAAAAAAACTCTAATTGACGCCACAAAAAGAATATGGGACATAAGGGTCTCGCAGTTTTCAAAAATATACATTATTCTACAAGCAACATAATATTTCACTTATAAGGTTTTTAAGATTGTCGTCAAACACAACGCAACGCACTTATGACACGGCTATGCACAGCATTTCGTTGCACAAGTGGCCGGCCATCTCACACTGTAACCCATGGAAGTTTGGTGATATTATATATTAGGCGAGCATGCAGTCACTTGTTTTTACTACAATATATCTATACAATATATTACTTCTACTATGTGATGAACTTGATGTTAGTCTGCAACTTAGGAAGTTAATTGATGGTGACAAGTTTGAGTTCTTGTGCATCAAGAAACCTGGTGCGACAATGCACCAACTGATGCAGAATGTTGAACTCTTAACTAGGGATTTTGGTTTGAATGACTACCTCATTATCATGGGAGGTTCCACCGATTTTTCGCAGGATAGATATCCGTTATTCAAGAACTTAACTAACAAATTGAAGATGTGTATTAACACTAACATTATCGTTACACATGTGCCCCCTTTAAAAAATAGACATAGCTATCTAAATAAGTACATAGATAAGTACAACGCTTTATAATTTTATAATCAAATTTAAGTCATGTAATGTAATTCAAAGCCCTCTCAAAAAAACCTAATATTTGTAAAGTCTAATAGCACTTATAGCCACGCAGAGATCTCAAATGTTGGCTCAAAGCCCACTACTACTAATAAGGAAAACAAATTTTTTCGTTCCCTACAGTAATTTTAAAATTTTACTGCAAATAAATGTGCAGTGCATTAATAACAAGATACCTAAAATCAGGATTATTTTAGACTTGCATTCTCCGGATGTTTTTTTGATCACAGAACATTGGCAGGACCCTGCAAGGTTAAAAACGTTTATTCTAAATGGTTATCAATTGATTTCCTATTTTTGTCGGGACAGAGCAGAGGAACATGGAGGAGTGGCGATTTTCTGTAAGTCAAATTTAGTTTGTAAGAATATTGATGAAATTACTTCTAGGTATTGTCTTAAAAGAACTTTTGAATGCAGCGGCGTAAAAATACCCGACAAAAAACTTATTGTCTTGGTAGTCTACAGGCCTCCAGACAGAAAAAATTTTGATGTATTTCTTCAGCTTTATGCCTCTTTACTTGAAGAGATTTTTGAAGGTGATTATGACGTAATCATAGGTGGTGATTTTAACATAAATATCTCTGATATGGTAATGAATGGCATGGCGCTAGGCATGAAACAAAGGTTTTTTGACTTACTTGGTTGCAACGGTCTAAAGCCAACCGTCACGACACCGACACGCGTCACTGATGGGAGTCAATCTTGCATAGACAATATCCTGACGAAGGAAAATAAAGATGACAGTATGTACACTTCTAAAGTTTTAGACCTTTGTATTTCAGATCATTTCGCTCTTGAGGGTAATTTGAATTTTCACAAGAACTATAAAAAGCCCCAATACATTTTCAAACGCATTTTTTCGGATAACAATATATCGTATTTCAAACATAGCTTAAGTTTCGAAACATGGGATTCAATCCTATCAAACCTATGCCCAAATCTAGCATTTGACCAATTTCTCAAAGTTTTTATGTATCACTTCGACCTTGTTTTTCCGCGTGTACGTCTCTCAGTTAGAAACTCAACAAAAACCGAAAGATGGATTACGCCGGAAGTTATTCGTGTTAAAAACATTCTTACCGCAGCCTCAGATTTGTCAAAACGTAATCCACATTTTAAGAACATTTATAATGCAATTGACCACTATTATCAAGATCTTATTAAAAGGACAAAGAAGGATTATAATGATAAAATTATAGAAAAGTCGAGAAACAAGTCGAAGGCTGTGTGGACTATTATAAACAGTCACAAGGGTAAAGAAAGACCTCCCCAACAGTTTTCACTGCTGGAAGGTGACATTTTATTGAACGAATCCAAGTCAGCAAATAAGTTTAATGCTTTTTTTAGCACTGTCGGCTCTAGTTTGTCCTCAGATTTTTGTATGGATATCGACCATGACTATGTTTGCAGTCATGTACCAAACGTGCGAGATTCCCTTTTCTTGGCTCCAGTCACGGACCTTGATATAGGTAATCGATGCCTTGAATTCCTTAAGAACCTCCAAATCTAGTGGCTATGACGGAGTATCTAGTTACATAATAAAACAGGTTAAGACTTATTTGGTGTCTCCTTTAGTTCATCTCATCAATTTGTCCTTATCACACGGTATATTTCCTGAGCAATTAAAGTTTGCTTTAGTTAAACCTTTATACAAGAAAGGTGATCCCAGAGAAGTTTCCAACTTTCGACCGATAAGTTTATTATCAATCTTCTCGAAAATTTAAGAAAAAATTGTATATTTCCAGCTAAATAATTTTTTAGCAAAAAATAACATAATTGGTCCCACGCAACATGGCTTCACTAAAAACCGGGGTTTGGATACCGCTCTGTATAGTGTTATCTCAGAGGCTATCGAGGCTGTTGACAGTAAGTCTGCTGGAGTGGCACTCTCTATAGACTTGGGCAAAGCCTTTGACAGTATAAATCATGAACTGCTGCTTTGCAAGCTGGAGCGTTACGGGGTGCGGGGTCCTGCGCTTGGATGGTTTTGTTCGTACACTTGACGGGGCAGACCCAACAGGTGATATTAAATTCCTGTCAGGATCAAGTTTTTTCAGAAAAGTCCGAGGTCTCTATTGGCGTTCCACAGGGATCTATTCTTCACTTTGCACGGGTGAATTGATGTCGTATGCGGATGACACCAACATGATATTTAAAGCAAGTGATATTGTGGAGGCTGAAGCTAGAGCCGACACAAATTTCTCAAACATAAGCAAGTGGATGTGCAAGAACAAGCTAACAATAAATAATAAAAACAGCTTGCTTGGTTTTTCGCTCGACAAGATCTAACTTAGATCGCAAAGGTAATTTTTTATTGATAAATCACCCAGTGGCCATTTCCTCTTCTATGAAACTGCTGGGCATTTACATGGACGCGGAGCTCACTTGGTCTGAACATATCAACCATCTCTCCGGGAGACTTGCTTCGGCTTGCTATGCGTTGCGGTTTATGTCTAACCACTGTAGCAGAGAGATATTGCGAACTCTTTATTTCACCAATTTCCAAAGTGTGTTACGACAGGGAATAATTTTGTGGGGTCGTGCCAAGGATTTTCAGCGATTATTTGTTTGACAGAAGTACGCGTTGAGAATAATATTTGGTGTTGGATATGGGGAAAGCTGTAGAGATATTTTTCGTGGTCACAATATTCTGACGGCCCCTGCTGTCTACATATATGAACTAGTTTGTTTGTTAGAACTCACATACCTCTTTTTGACCGAAATGTTATCAGTCATAATCACAGAACGAGACACAAGGATCTCCTCACGTTTAACTTGCACAACTCTAGTTTGTACGAGAGGGTGCTCACTACAATGGCTGTATCCTTTACAATAAAGTTCCAGGATCAATTAAATCGGCCACTAGTACAAAATCATTTAAAACTAGGTTAAAAAAGTATTTAATACAAATCGGCCCTTACAATTTAACAGAATTTATCGAAAGCAACACTATATTAGAGTCCATTGTTTCTGTCAGTTCCTCTGTTCGTGGATGTGTGTTTATATATAAATATAATTTCTGTGACTTGTTTTCTATGTAACTTTGCATATGAAAATAAAGCAATCTATCTTTCTATCTATATTCTCTGTCGGCTTAATCTCTTTTTACTACTATTATTACCAGGTGTGGCCGAGGCGCCTGTTCTCGAGCTACCCTGGTAAAATATAAATGAACTCACTTGAAACACAGTGATATAGGGGGCACGATCTATTTAATAGCATTTGCCACGCTCTGCTACTAGTAAAAATACCAGGCTTATCATCATCAGAAATCAGAAATCACCCGTATAAAATTCAAAAGTTTTTATGCTGTTCCAAGTAAGTTCATTTAAACCATATACAAGAAGCATCACAGAAGGACGAAGGCATTGTGGTTGTATACACGGGCGTAGCCAGGATTTAGTTTTGGGGGGGGGGTTAGTTTGAGAAGTAAATAAAACAACAAAAATATACTTACATGAAATTTAATATCTATATGTTCATTCGAAAAACTACGACATATTTATAAAGTTCTTAACTTTAAATGAAATGGATAAATTAATTCCTCTGCGCTAAATCTAAAACCATTAAAGAAGAAATCTTCGGCTTTTTCTTTTAAATATATCCACTACTTCATCTGCATGAATTTCTGTTCCATAGTGAATGTTCATTAGAGCCAAACCATTAAGTCTGTTTTCACTTGTAGTGTTTCGTAAATAGTTTTTCAGCCTCCTTAGGCTCGAGAAAGACCTTTCTGGGGTAGCAGTGGATACAGGAATGGTAGCCAAGATTTGTAGTAATGTGTAAATATTAGGATAAAGGTTTTTATCGCACATATCTAGGCATTCCAAACTAGATTTCGGGGTAGGCAGTCTTCTTATCAGCATGCAAGGTAGCTGAAGCTTTGATAGCTAAATCCAAATTTGTTTCTTTATTAGAAACCCCTTGACCTTGACTACACCACTTTTTCCAGTAGTCCATACCTTTAGGTTTATCACCCTTCCTTTTTTCCTCTCCATTTTTCGACAGTAATAATGATTCACGTACCTATCCTTAACAAGGTCATCGAATAACAGTGCACTTAAATTACTCACTTACACGGTACACTTAATTTCACTATTCGTTCACCACTTCGAGTTCGCATGGAACAATACTGCCGTAAGCGCGGTCACGCGCCGCTTATATAGCAGCCCAGTAGCCGTCCAGAAACTTCCACGAACTTCCACAAAGTTCCGCTCATTTCGACCGAGGGGCGTGGCGAATAATCGAGAAACAACTCAAAGTGTCCCTACAATACAAAATAGTTCGGCTGCAACTGCGTCTGCCTCTCGTCAAAAGATGGCGCTAGGCGCTACTATTATTACATATATTCAAACGTAATAATAATTTAACTCTTCACTCCTCGTATTTTTTCGGTATAATATTAGACAATATTTTGCTTATTTCGGGGGTTTGAACCCCCGAACCCCCCCCCCCTTGGCTACGCCCGTAGGAATGTTTAAACTTGGAAGAGAAATGGACAGAATATTTAAGAAAATATTAAATCATAAAAGAACTTTGTACTTATGACAACATATTATTGAGGGGGAACAGGAGCGTCCCGCCTCTTAAATTAAGGAGAAGGTGCTTGGAATTAGCCCATGAAGGCCATCCTGGTATTTCCGGAATGAAAAATAGGTTATAAGAACCAAGGTATGGTGGCCCACTCTTGATACAGAGGTCGAAAAATTCTATAAGAGTTGTCATGATTGCAAAATAGTAGGTACCTATGTACTTTTAACTCCTCAGAGCCTACCGATCGACCATGGGATGCGAGGACGTAGCCGTGGATTTTTTTGGGGCCTCTTCCAACAGGTGATTATGTTTTTGTGGTAATTGACTATTATAGGCGTTTTTAGGAAGCCTAAGAAATGAAATCGATTACATCAGAGCACACCATTGACTTTCTGGAAACCATTTTCGCTAGATACGGCATACCTAAATCGATTAGGTACATGCGATAATGGACCTCAATTTATAAGTCATGAGTTCGTAGAATGGTGTTCATTGAACGGTATTAAACTACATAACGTGACACCTCTATGGCCGTTGGCCAACGGTGAAGTCGAAAGACAAAATCGTTCCATTCTCTGACTGCATATAATACAGAAAATTGTTACATAGTGATAAGACTAGTTTGTACCTGTACCTTGTACCTACTTGGCTACTTAACACATATACAAGTACAATAATGCATATATCTTAAATGTACATAGGTGTAAAGGAAACAGGGAACAAACCATGAATATGTATATCACACCCTATACCTAGGTAAGCTAATTGAAATATAGGTAATAAGTAATAATAATTCACTCAACGATGCAAAACTTTTTATAATGTCGGTTTTCCACCAGACGGACAAAACATAAAAACACAACAACAACTCGAGTCGAAAAAGACAAAACTGCAGTTTTTTTACAAACTTTTTGAAGACTGAGTTTTTGCTACAGTTGCTGTTTTGTTTTCGGTGTCCCGTTCGGAAGCGGTAATTAGATCAAAGAGTTTTGACGTGTTTACGAACTGGGTCCCTAGAGTGGAAACAATAAGTCGCGTTTCTAGCTTCTTTTTAGCTTTGTAGCTATAACTGAGGCTGTTCATTAGATGCCTATCTTTGCAAAGTTGAAATACGTATGGGAGAGGATAATGCAGAGTTTGTTTCAAATAAATATAGCATCTTTTGCTGAAATATACCTAATGGTAAATGCCTTATTAGATAATTCTTCATCGGTCCATCGTGCTTATGATTTCTTTTTAAGAAAAATGTCGACTTGGTTTTTAGATAAGAGACTTTTAAAAATTGACTTAATTTTTAACTGTTTTTCCAATTCACATATTTTGTGTTGAGGGCAACTTCATTCTTTTCAAAATTGTTAATTTGGACTTTTAAATCTTGATTTTCTTGTCCGAGAATTCTTAATTTTCTTCCCGATATATTTCAGACTGTGCAACAGATGCAGATGTGTCCTTAATTGTAACATTTTCTTCGCATTGACATAATAACTCCCTAACAACTTCTTTATTAAGTTTTCGCTCTACGCGCTTGGTTCTATCCAACTTGCTCTTGACCACGCTCTCGTTACTTTTGCCCTCTGATGGAAGCAAATTTAAAGATGGCACAGCTAAAAAGATTTAATATAATCTAATAACAGTTAAACTATCATAACTTCCATTTTCCTTTAATTTCGATGCTTGTCTATCCAGCAAACGAGCTTGTAATTCGTCTTCAAATTGTTCAGGTGCAAAATGATCACTAAATATCTCTTTTCGATAGCATTTTTGCACCCATTGCTTACATATGACGGCATCTTGTGGAAATGAAAAGAATATTATTAGCTCTTTACATTTTTTAGTACTGTTCTTGCAAGAAGCAACACTACAGTTGACGAGTTGACTACAGTTATAAGTTCTACCTAAAGACATAAGTAATATATAACCAGGCTTGGTTACCTAATAAAAAATAGTTTTAGAAATTATATAACCAGAACCTAATGTTTATTAGTTCCTACATTATACAATAATAAATTTTCTTTCGTAAATCATTACTTGAAAGCTAAAATCTTTATGTACTGGGATGAAAATATATTCAGACACTAGAATAATGAATTCTTTATCCGTTGACTGGCGTATTAATAAGACTTCTCACCACACAATAAATAGCTTTGCAACAGAAGCCTTCTTACGGGCATGTGTCAAAAATAAGCAAGTCTCCATTTCAATTTAAAGAAAGACAGACAGTATTTTAAGCATAAATTTGGTTCCAATAAAATCTCTTTGTTATGTAGATTAACGTATAATCGAATAAAATGCATATTATTCATGTCTTTAGAAGATATTTCCCTAAAAAGCGAGTCTCCTTTTGACACATGTCGCTAAGGAATTATTGTCTGTATTACTCGTTAGTCTGTGCTTATCACGGCTATAGTTTCATGTCCTGGAAAGTAGATGGCGCCTATGGTCAACAATGTGTTTTGTCTCCGGGACTCCGGGAAGCGCATGGTGACTATGGTGAGCCAGAGAACTGTCAAACATGACAGCCGTGAGCAGTCTTTATTAAAACGTCAGACAACGCTTTATCACTTTACAATCTTCATATTTTTTAAAATATGCACTTTCACACCCTTAACCTAACTTGACGTTATGTGCACTTACCGCCCAATAATAATATAATAGGTGTTCAATAACACCAAAAACCAAATTAATAAATGGGGAACTTGAACAATTTTTTTTTATTTCTTTAATATATTTGCCTATCTATAAAAAGATCACGTACCAAATATCAGCCCTCAAATCGCAATATTTAATTTGCAATAAATAATTAAAGTAGTTGTGACCGCAAGCTATTCATTTGAAACGACACGAAAAGCGTGGGAATGGTTTTGACGTCATATAAGTAGCTCGATCGATCAGAAGGCAGTGACAGGAGTGACCACAGATTACCCACCTTGGAGTGACAGCTACACAGAATTAGGAAAGGAAGAATGGAAATTGAACGTTAAAATAAACAGTACGGCAACCCATTTCCAGAGGGATCTGATGTAGGTCAAAAATAAAAACCACCTAAAAATCAAAATTTAACAAGCACTTCTTTAACTGAGGCCACAGGACTAGTAATTCTTAGGTCTCGGGTTCAGTCGCACAAGAAGTTTTTTTTTTATTATCACTGCATTCTACCTCTTATATTTATTACTGATTATCATTTTTAGTAATAATTGGACAATGGTTATTTTGAAGATTATTACTCGCAATCTACTCCATAGTGTATTTAAATTCAAAGTACTTACCTACCTAATATGAAATTGTCAGTAGCAGGGACAATGTAATACATTGCTCGATGCGTAAGCTCTTTTTGGCCTCGAAGAGAGTTTTAAGAAACGAAACAACACGGCCATGAAACAACCTCCTCGGGCAAAAAAGTGTGCTTACCTACGCATCTCGCAATGTGAATAATTGCAGCAGCACACTCTTCTCAAACAATAGCCGCGTTCCTTTTGCCCCTACACTGAGAACTTTAGCTCAGTTGTTAGCCGAGCCACTCAGTTTGTTTTTGCCTGTCAAAGGCTCATCTTGTGAAAGGGTCATTTTCCCCACCACCAAACTGAGCCAATAGGCTCGATAGTGAGTGTCCTCGCGAGGATGTGCTTGAAGGGTCAAGGGGGAGGTAAAAAATCTCACTTTAGCTGACATTCTAATTTGTAAACGGAACTGCCACCAACTGAGATAAAGTAAGAATTCTTAAGAAAAGTGGCAAAAGGAACGCGGCTTAATCAACAATATCAAGATAAATGATAAATGGTGCCGCCGCCCACCAGATGCGCCACCACCAACGAGCTAGTTGACGTCACAACCAAGAAGGGCGCGTTACAAGAATGATTTGAATTATGCAGTTTTTAGTTGCTTATATTTATTACATAAAAATGAAAAATGCGTTTTTTCTGAACTGCGGTTCATTTAATGGCAATAAATTACGTTTGAAAGCATAATTTTTCAAATTTAATTTTTGTGCAAGTTCCCCATTGCCAACTAAATACTACACTAAAAATTGTTAACAAAAACTTAATTATTACCTACTATAAAATAACACGAAACACGAGCTAAAGACCAATGGCAAAGATCATAAACAATAGAAGATATTGTAGGCGCACTGAGAGATTGCGTCCGCGGGGAAGCGGGGAGCGCGGAGAACGATTTGTCGCTATTGGCCGACTGCAACCGTGCACCGCGCTTTCGTATTCGCAATTAAAAATAGAACCAAGGCGAGGTTCTGAGGACTGATTATCCCTAGGCGTGCGCGTCGAAATTTATAGTTTTGAAAACTTCTTAGTATTATTACAAAGAATTGGGGTCTGGTAACCATGAATAATATTTTTCACACTTTGTGTTGATTGAAGAAGCAAATAGATCTACCTGTGGCGTACCATATTTTTGTACAATTTGTTCAAATGCATAATTTGATAGTTCCCATTCAGTTTCCGTTGAAATAACTCTTGATTCATAGTCGGCAACATTTTGTTTTGATGGTATATAAGTCGCATGTAGCCAAATATTCCTTTTTTCACACCATTGCCATATTTGCCTTGCCAGAGCATTCAAATCAACATGTTGAATACTACCCATGCGGTTAATATACGACAAAGCCGTTGTATTGTCTACTCTTACTAGAACATTACAACATTTCATATTCGATCTGTCGCGTTTCGAATTTTGACTGTGCCGGTCACCTTTTTGAAGCTTAATTAAGATGTTTTCTATCTTATCTAGGCGTTCTTTTAGGTCTCCTCTTGAAGCAGAACTCGAACACGATGATGAAGATGACCTGTGACGTCGTTTTCGACCCATTTTACCAAGTTTTGCTAAAAAGTTAATGTACACGTGCACTTCTTTCTAGCACAAAAGACGTTATGAAAATTGGAGGGTATTGAGGGCACGATACACAGAAAACGGTATGTCGGCGCGCAGGTGCTGTGACGTTAACAGTGACGCTTATTCGACAAAATCATGGCTTACTTTTATTTTTAAACCGAAATTATTTGACTCGTTTTATAGTGAGCTAGGCAACCACATATACACCAAAGTGCCTCAAGGTGCCCACATTCTATCTTTGGATTTAACTTGACGCGAAATTGATAACTGACGTATGTCAGTGAGACTAATTTCAGGACTATTTTGCATAAGTTGGCCGCGCTTTTGTCGAAGTGACGTAGATGCGCAGAAGAGTTTAATTTTCGTTCTCCTAGCTGGCATACCGTTATCTGTGTATCGTGATTGAGGCAGAGAAATGGAGTAGGCAGTACAAGCTGCGCGAACTGCCTAATAAAAGTGGCGGCCATATTAAACCAACTTTACTACAACTTTACTAAACTTACCGAAAAAATGATACTCCCGGAGGTCTCCTAGACTTATAATTCATTTGTCGCGGGACAAAAAACCGACTCCGATCGGGGAACACCGGAAAGCGCGAACGTGAAGCCGTGAAAACTACGCGAAAGCCGACAACCTCCACACTCACGTTCGCGCCTCTTCGCGGGGTTTCGCGCCGCGAATGTGGAGCGGCCTTTACAGCTTGGTACTGCACACGACATTTTCCAAAAACACTGACCATTTCTATGCTGAAAATACAACAACTATCGCTGA
Organism: Pseudeuparius sepicola; assembly: GCA_963920635.1. Lineage (NCBI taxonomy): Eukaryota > Metazoa > Arthropoda > Insecta > Coleoptera > Anthribidae > Pseudeuparius > Pseudeuparius sepicola. The sequence goes on along the minus strand of OY987301.1, from coordinate 40,253,332 downwards.
AAACAAACTGCAAACGTCAAACTGGGGACAATATGCTGGACATTACATTTGCCTGGAAATAGGAAGGTTAGGTAAATTGTTGGGAAAATCCAAATTTATATTGTCAGCTTTGAAATTTGTGCACCATCTAGCACCGAAAGACGGTACTACATAGTAAATAATAAAAAGATCTCTTCGGACGAAGTTGCAAGTATAATTTTAATGATTGAATATGTGGTTAAAAATTCTTAACTTGGGGACTGATTGGACTTTGAGTCCAAATAAATTTGTTTGTTCAAAACATTTTGCTGCTGATGCCTTTACTGTGCATCGTGTCGAACGAGGACGAAGACCTCTAAAGCAGTCTGCAGTGCCAAGTCTGTTAACAATGATACGCCCATGGAAGAAGTTCGCTCATCTTATAATGTATTCTCCCTACTCTATTTCTCTGGTTTCTAACCTAAAATTTCAATATTTTGTGATTTAGGTACTTTTTACTTTTTTTTATCTATTTGAATTTTTGGTGGGAGGACGGAGGTGTTTCTTATTTACTGGGTGATCTATTAATAAAGTGTAAATATTCAGGATTATTAAAGACACGAAACAAAAATAAGTAAAACGGCTGAGACCCTAACCTATATATTTTGTGGCTGAAACAATAATAAAAAAAAAGTACAATTATTTAGGTATGTAGAAATGGTGAATAATTTTAAATTCAAACCAGGTTTTGAACTTTGTACTTTGTCCATTCACATGAAAAGTGTTTTAGTTATTTACCTACTTAATACTTAAGTGATGATGCAATCTAATAATGTCCAGAAGGCACTCTTAAGATTCGTAAAAATTAGAAAAATCGTACGCAACATGTCCAACCAAATGGTATCTTGTCAAGAGATTAGAATTCCCGTCCCATGGGGCCATGTAGCAGGAAAATGGTGGGGCCCTACCGATGTTAGGCCTATTTTGACGCTTCATGGATGGCAGGTAACAATCTTTAATTTGAACGTTATATTTACCTACCTACCTAAAAGAAATGTTATTTCCTTTGTAGGATAATTGTGGTTCTCTTGATAAGCTCATACCCTTGCTGGATGAGCATGCATATCTCGCGATAGACTTGCCGGGACATGGGCATTCTTCTTGGTTACCCAGCGGAATGTTTTATCATTTCCAAGATTACTTAGTTTTATGTCGATACCTGAAACAATATTTTGGATGGCCCAAAATATCGTTCATGGGGCATTCACTTGGTAAGACAAAAATCGATTAAAAGCATTAGGTATAATAATTACAGGCAGTGGCTACCTATTTATATGTCCAACGTATATATAATAGTCGGTAAACTTCTTGTGCTCTCATTGGTGAATTGAGTCACGTGACTTCTTTGGACGTATATTTACAGTGCCGGACTGGACCATCAGATTGGCCCGGGCCACGGCTTCCAACCAGCCCCTCTGTACCAAGACCTTGCCTGCGGCTTTTTGGCGTATTTAGAGAAAAGTCCAAAGCCCGCCCCCAATGTATGGGCTATCGATTTAGGGACAAATATATTCATAAACATTTTATTATTTATTAATCAAATTATGAATTTCTACTATCTTTGGTATGATGGTTCGTTATACGTAGTAAGCATAGGTATTGTCATTAACCCATAGCGGTTATAGTAGTTTGCAATTTGCTACACTACTGATACTGGAATATGTAACCACCCACGACTTTCGACGCACGGCGTCTTACAGTACAAGCAAAGTCTAGAGAATACTATAAGTCCGATCACTCCTTTGAAGTCGTCGAAAAGCCACTGATTTCTTGTGACCGGTTGTAAATCAATGTCAGCTCACCACTCCGTTATTTCCGAGCTGGTTGCACCAAGTTATACGGGGGCATCTCTATATTGACTTTCCATCATGCACCGTGAAGCATTAGTGTATATCGTTAGTTTTTGGTACAATGTTACAAATTAAAATGGAGTAATACCTATAGGTAAAAGGTAAAGGTAAGAGAGATTGTCGTTTTTCAAAATGCGTTCAAGAACGGAAAAGAAGCAAATTGGCAAATTTTTGTTGTCTAGAGGAGACTCTAGTGCAGATAAGCAAAACCATAGTTAGTATTTAGATTGCAAGATGCATAGGAGCACTTTTTGGCTGAGGAGCTTGTTTAAGGCCCGAGGCAACATGCCAATATAGATTGTGGATTGTGTAATGTACCTATACAATTATAGCAGAAAAATAAGGAGAATAATATGTATAATAAAAATGCAGGTATTTTACGTTTAAATAAAGCAAGATATACCTAACTAAACATAGGGTAAGTAAAAATATACATAAGTGTGTACCTAGGAGCAAACAAAATACAAAATTATTTACATAGTTTACAAGTTTTGCAAAATTGTAAGTTTTGGATTTGATTTATTTTGTCTTTGGGTTGTTAATTCCCTATTCGCAAATTTGAGTGTGTAGTAAATATGAACTTGCGTATATATTGAAACCGTTGATTGAAGAATCGACGATTGAAACCAAATAGTCATGGGGAAAATTTGCACACGGATGTATGTATTTTACTGATCAGAATTCCTTTAGTAGGCTAGAACCTAAGCCATCCTGATGTGATAAGTCATTAAATTTTGATAAGAAAATATTTTCTAAATTGATTATATATTCACTAAATTCTCGTGGAGGTCCTTCTGTCTACCCCCCCCCCCCCCCCCACTGCCACCTGTGACCGAACCCCAACCAAACGATATCGGGATATCTCTATATTCAGGGTGTCTACCAAATCGAGTTTTTAAAATTCCCTGACTTTTCCAGGTTTTCCCTGACCAAAAAGCAAAAAATTCCCTGACTAATACCTCTACTGAGAAAAATATGCGATCCCCTAGGATGAAATTACTCTGAACGATTGTGCTTACTAACAAAAAAATTCAAAAGCATACTATTAGTTTTAGTGATGTCATCTTATGTCAAATTATGCCCTATTATGTTTTCGAAGAAAGTTATAAAGTGGCTTGAAATTTCAACTTTTTGGCAGAAACTGTTGCTAACGAGGTTAATAAAGTACAGTATAAATTGACACCCCCCTTAACTTGCTGAGGTTAGAAAAAAAAGTTTTGTTACAAAAGTTTTAGATACTAATACAACGTTGTTTGTGACGCTATTGGACCTTATACAGTGTGTTCTAGAAAGCCGTGGCAAACATAACTTTTGTTTTTTTAAATGGATCGCCTTGTACATTTTCTACGCATTTTTCCGATTCCAATGAAGCATATATGTTATATGTTCGCTCCAACCGTTCGTTCAGAACAGCCTTTTTTGTGAGGGATTACTCCTTGGGTCATAGGTTGCCATGGAAGACAAAGGCCAAATTATAGTAACAATTATTGACAGTTTGCAAGTATATTCACGCTTTGGAAAACAAAATGGGCTATTTTAAGTTTTCAGAGAAAATTAAGAATGGAAATTGAGAGAAATGAGAAATTTTAAATAGTAAGTGACATAGTTAATAAACGTTGGATTTATTGTTCGAAATTTAATTTTTATTGAAAACGACAATAACATTTAGAAAAGGGATATACGTATGAATTTATTGATATTTGCTAGTAAGTTTCTGTTTATTGGGGCAACAATAAAATTGCTGTGTTCAGTATTTAATATGTGGATTTCTTCCCGAATTCTATTTTTCAGTGTTTCTACATTTTTCGGTCTGTTATAATAAATTCTGTTTTTTAAATAACCCCACAAAAACATATAAAAATATATCCTTTTTCTAAATGTCATTGTCGTTTTCAATAAAAATTAAATTACAAACAATAAATTTGACGAAGTTTATTACCTATGTTACTATTTAAAATTTATTATTTCTCTCAATTTCCCTCCTTCATTTTCCCTGAAATATTAAAAGAGCCCATTTTGTTTTCCAAAGCATGAATATACTTGAAAACTGTCATCTATTACTATAATTTAGCATTTGTCTTTCATGGCAGCCTATGATCCAAGGAGTAATCCCTCAAAAAGGCTTAGTTCTGAACGGTTGGAGCAAACATATAACAAAAATATACAAGATGTTCCATTTAAAGAAACATAAGTTATGTCTGCCACGGCTTTCTAGAACACACTGTATAAGGTCCAATAGTATCACAAAAAACTTCCTATTAGTATCTACAACTTTTGTAAAAAAAACTTTTTTCTAACCTCAAAAACTAGCAAGTTAAGGGAGGGTGTCAATTTATAATGAGCCACCCTGTAAAAAATAAAGATACAAGATTTATTGTAAAAATATAAAATCACGTATAAAACAAACAAATATCTTTTACACATTCTCCAAAATAAAAAAAAACAAAAAATAAACACCTTCAAAACAAAAATAAATAGCTTCATAAAATCTTATTTAGTTAGATTATCTTTGGAGTATGATAGAAGCACAGGGATCACATATAAATAAATAACAGAATGTGATCTCTGTGGAGTAGAATCAAAAAGAATATGATATAATTTTGATTAGTTTTTGTAAGAATTAAAGATTTCCTATTTTTATATCTATTGAACCACAAATTTCCAGCTTATTTGATAGATTTCCCTGACTTTTCCCTGATTTCCCCGACCAAAAATAATTCCCTGACATTTCCAGGTTTTCCAGGTTGGTAGACACCCTGAATATTTCTATAGTTTATGACATGACTTGTAGGTTGTGAGCTGCAGAAGGTCTGCGGCCCCCATCAACCCAAAACCCGGCGGCCCTTGGGCGCTCGCCCGATCGCCCAGCCTCCCAGTCCGGCTCTGTATATTTAATCCCAATTTAACTTCATATACGTCCGAAGTATACGTTGCAATAAGGCCCATATGCCCTTCTTTTTTTGGCGATGGGCGCTGCCGTATGAAAAAATAAGGGGCAGTAGACAGTAATGGGCGCTGCCATATGAAAACGAACGGGGCATTTGCCCCATATTTTGGCAATTAGTAGCGATGGGCGCGTCCGTACGAAAAAAGACTATCGAAATACAGGAATTATTATAAATAAAAAAAAATGTAAAAGATTTATTTCTTGTTTATGACATTCGGCACATTTCTTGTTTATGACATTCGGCACGCGCCGAATGTCAGGCGAAAATAACGTACGTAAACAAGGCATAAATCATTTAAAATTTCTGAAAGTCCATTACGCTCCTTATTTCAACGTTTACTTCAGACGTGTATGAAGTTAAATGTACGTCCAAAGAAGTCACGTGACTTAACTCGCTAATGAGAGCACAAGACGTATACCAACTTTTATATACGTCGAATGTATAAATAGCCACTTTGATAACTATAATCTATAATTATTGAGGCTGTAACTTGAGTTCCACAATGAGCATGACGGTTGAATTTAGATACTTGAATTTTGGGAAACGTTGTGAGCAAGTTTGAAGTTTATTAGAATATTGTATTTGTAACTCCCTGTAAGTATTTTATAAGAACTGCAAATCAAAAAGTTTATCTAAATATGGAACAAACTGGTAATATTTCTCGGTATTCTACTAATCCTACAATTTGTGCATTTAACCCTATATACAAAGTGTCCCCAGATTAACTTAACAATAAGTGTGAAAGACAGATTTAAATAGGATTTAAGACAAAATGTTTGAGATTTGTTTTTAATTTTGTATTTCTCTTTAAAATTGTGAATAGAGTTTCTTTAGTTTTGTAGGTACCATTTGTAGACATTTGCATTTTCTGGCCTCTCTGTATATCTGAGAATAAACAACTATATGCCAATTTTATTTATTTTTTTGCAAGCAAAAGTTTTTATATAGAATATTTTTTTGCAAAAAGTAAAAAATTAAAAAGTATCTTCTTGTTAGCTCAACCCGAAGACATACTTTACTAGGCTTCCAGACCGCGTCCTGACGGCCAGACTTTCAGTTTTGTAAAATTTCGACTGCGCCGAGTCATGTGCCAACTTATGTAGCCACCTCTCTTACTATGTATGTTCTATAATATTCCTTCGATGAAGCCGCTTAGAGACATAATCATAGTAGGCCATGATTGACAGATATAACGGTGAGCATGAGCCTCCAGATATAATCTTTCCTCCCTACCTCTCTTCAGCACAAAAAAAATAAAAGCTCGAGTATCTCAAAAACAAAAATTTTAAGAGGGTGGTTGCGCTCGAATGTTATCTTTTTTTTCGTATTATTCGTACAAAACAAAACTCTTTAATTCCACTTTCATATACTTTACATATACGTAATATTATAACATGTGTCTTCTTTATTACGGTTTTCTACTGTTTTTATTTCTTTTATTTAATGTTGTATTATATGTAGAATTAAATATTCTGTTAACTATTGTCAAAGAAAATACTATAACTAATAAATAAGTGAAAATTAATCTCGGCCACCTCTAAATTTATCTTTATGAAAATTTTATTTCGAAGATAATAAACAATAGAACCGTACATGACTGTCCTAACCATAGTTTGTTTTTATTGAGAATTCAACGCCTGCCAATATGAACCAATGAAATGATATGATTTTTGAAATATTAACCAATCAGGTGATGATTTCAGCGATAATACCATTAGTGGTATTTTATATATAATCTTTCCTCCCTCCCTCTCTTCAGCACAAAAAAAAAATAAACGCTCGAGTATCTCAAAAACAAAATCTTTAAGAGGGTGTTTGCGTTCGAATGTTTTCTTTTTTTTTTCGTATTCGTACAAAACAAAACACTTTAATTCCACTTTCATATACAATATGTAAAATATATGAAAGTGGAATTAATATTATAACATGTGTCTTCTTTATTACGGTTTTCTACTGTTTTTATTTCTTTTATCTAATGTTGTATTGAATGTAGAATTAAATATTCTGTTAACTATTGTCAAAGAAAATACTTCAAAGAAAATACTGCGTAGTAGTATTTTCATTGCTATTGTGCCGAAGATTAAATAAATGATTTGTGACGACATTTACTGCTTTTACTGATTTAAGTAAATAAATAAAATAAAATCCATCTAGATGAGGAAAATGTGTTTTTTCCAGTGAATTTTTTAATTAAATTTTCCGGAAACATTGGTATTTCAGTGAAAAAATTCTATTTTTATAAGTGAAAATTAATCTCGGCCACCTCGAAATTTATCTTTATGAAAATTTAGATTCAAAGAAAATAAACAATAGAACCGTACATGACTGTGCTAACCATAGTTTGTTTTTATTGAGAATTCAACGCCTGCCAATATGAACCAATGAAATGATATGATTTTTGGAATATTAACCAATCAGGTGATGATTTCAGCGATAATACCATTAGTGGTATTTTCGCTGAAATCTTACTCTCTTAGTAACGTCCTAGTTACACTAAACCAATATTGTGGCAGCTAAAACTGATAACCCGATAACTTCTTCACATTACCAAATTTAATATAGGACTTGAACATGTTTTCAGTTAACACATTGATCTTTAAATATCTATTAGCACAAAAAACATATTCAGAACCGAAAGTTCAATCTAAATGACAGCTGTCGAACTAACTAGTTGCAGTTGTTAAATTATCTTTTTAAATACAACTCATTATAATCCCAATGCTAAGAAAATACCTCTCCTGCTGCGCAGTCGTGGTATTTTCACCTTTGGGATTATAATTCGTAAAATTAACGAAAGGTATTATCGATAATAAGCACACCACTTGTTATATTACCCCTGAAAATATGTATACACGATATCTTTCTAGGAGGTGTGATTTCGTATTGCTACTCAATGCTGTACCCCCAAGATGTCGACTTTGTGGTAGCCATAGATGGTCTTAAACCGCTGTTGAGGAAAGACCGTTATTCTCACATGACTACGTTAATAGATAGATTTTTGAAGTTTAGAGAACACTCGGATGATGCTAGTGCAACTCCTAGCTACACGATTGAAGAGATTAAAAAGAAAATTTGCAAACCCAACAAGAACTCGATAAGTTATGAAGCTAGCGATGTTATCATGGCCAGGAATATTTCACCTTCACAACGTCACCCAGGTATAAGCTCCTATATCTGTGTTTATGAATAAGTTTATTGAAATATATGTTTAGGCAAATACTGTTTTTTGAGAGATCCAAGATTAAAAGCTATTGAACTATCAACATTCTGCCAAAGTGAGTTAGTTCGATGGGCAAATCATGTCACTACCCCGATAATGTTAATTAAAGCTATAGACGCAGGATATTTTGAAGCAAAAGAAGACACCTACGAAGTTATTGATATACTCAAGAAAGTATCTAGAGATTTTGAAATGCATTACGTAAAAGGTTCACACCATGTACATTTAAATAATCCAGAAGTCATAGCAGATTATGTTAAGAATTTTATAAAAAAACATAATGTAGAAGATAGAGGGGAAGGTGGAATCAAAGATGAAATTATAATTGGGCATAATAAACAAACCTCGAAGTTCTTATATTGATGTATTGTTAATCTTACTAGCTAATTGATTTGAAAGCTACTTTTAATTATTACTCTTGTGAAAGCTATAGTTGTTAACAAATGAGTCAATGTATATTTTCCATACTGATTATTTTTTCCCATGCCTATTATTGTATAAATCTTATACATTAAAATATAAAAATTATACTAAAGATATAAAAGGATGTAGTTGGTTTATTATTTGCTCTTGGAACTGTGGTACAAACCCTAACAATATGTTCGCGGTATTGTGGACAAAGATTTTTTTAACTCTTTTACCTTATGCCAATTTTTACAAATACAAAAAAGTATTACTATAGTGTATAAGAATTTATATCAACAACTGATGGCGTTTGTTAAATAAAAATTCGGGCTATGTTTTTTTTTTATTTTTTACATTCGAGGGGTGGCTCACTAGCTCAAAAATGTGACAGTATTGCGAAAATTGGCGATTTCTAACATTCTGCCAGGGATTTTCCGCAGACTGCTAAGGATTTCTGGGATTTCGGGAAGCTGCCAAGGGACTTCTGTGATTTCCTACAGTCAGCAATGGATTTCCGAAGGCTGCATATGATTTCTTTAGTCCGCGAACGATTTCTTGGATTGGCAAAGTTAATAAATTTGCGGGCACATAATATACTGGCTGGGTTGGAGGTGTAAATATATAGCGACCCAAACTCCAGAGACAAAAATAGCTGTAGGCACCGAGACTTGAACTTAGAACTTTCTCTGCGGTCTTCTTGTCTCGATTTTACTTATGGTCAGGCTTTACCTGTATAATAACACCATTTCGTAATTTTGTGACGTTACGTAATGAGACAAGTAAGGCCATTTTGGCTTTCCTATTGAGTCTTGTTTTTGATTCACCCCATATACATACAGTGGTGTAACCCAGGCGCGGCTCTTGAGTTATTGTAATTCACTCAGCTTTTAGAAATTCGGAATAAACTTGTGTATGTATTCAAGTTGCTGGTGGCATTTTTGAAGAACTCGTCTAAACAGTACTGGCAGGTAGTGCCAAAGTCTAGAGAATACTATAAGTCGGATCACTCCTTTGAAGTCGTCAAAAAGCCGCCGATTTTTTGCGACCGGTCGTAAATGAATGTCAGCTCGCCACTCCGTTATTTACGAGGGTGGACTATCCAAAACACCGTAAAGCTGGTTGCACCTCTATATCGACTATCCATTATGCACAATAGGAGTAATAGGTATAGCGGAAAAATAAGGAGCATAATATGAATAATAAAAATTCAGGTATTTTACTTTTTCAGTTTAAATAACGGGTAAATAATGGGTAAATAAAAATATACATAAGTGTGTACCTAGAAGCAAACAAAATTATTTTTTAAGTTTTGGATTTGATTTATTTTGCTTTTGGGTTTTTAAAAACACAAAATATTGTTGACTTGTCTCTGCCTGCCAGATTATGCATGCCTCTAACCATAAGCTTCTGGTAATAATCTTAATGGAACAGCAGTTAATATACTTTTTCCGGATGAAGTGAATGATTGGTCATCAAAATGTGCCTTACAAATTTTTATACATTTATGTGCCTCTTTAGGTGCAATATTCACAAAATGGTCTTTGATGAACCCTAAGCCCTTCTTCCATTGCTGACATCTGCAACATACAGTAAAGACGATTTAAAGAAAGCATTAGAAGCGATTAAAAATAATAATAATAATATGTCTTTATTGATGCAAATTGGTGCAAGGCACTACAATTCACTAATGAGAGGTGTTAGCGGCGAAGTTTAGCCAGGCTACTCTTACACTTAACCGCTAACACCGAGCATAACAGTTGTTAGAGGAATATAAAAATATAAAAAACCAACATGGTGACATTGTTTAAGTGATTTCACAAGGAGATAAAAAAAAAACAAGAAGAAAGAGAAAATAAACAGAGAGATAATCAAATACAAAAAATAGATAACTGATACTTGATCAAGGATATAATAAAAATTCTTTGACTTGCAAGCGAAATGTATAAAGCGGTAGGTACTTAAAGCTTGCTGGTATGTTATTATATAAGAGTTCTGAGCTGTATGAGAAGCAACGCCGAAAGAGGGCCGTTCGATGGGCAGGAATAGAGACCATCATACCATGCCGTATGGTCACATTATGCGCTTCATCCCTCAGTATTAGTTTCTCTCTAAGATACGAGGGGGTAGAGGTAATGAAAAGCCTATGCAAGAACACGAGATAGAGGTAGTTAACCCTAGTTCCAAATTTCAGCCATTTTAACTCAAGGTATTTTGCAGAGACATGGTCAAAACGTCGCATCCCGTAAACAAAACGAAAATAGCGACCTATCTTATAAAAAAGCTTCTACTATCATATTCCAAGAAGCACACTGATTGCTAGATGTAAAGGCCGGACCTACCATTAGAAATAGAAACAGATGAGTTAGCTCAGCACCTAGAGACATTAATTCACTGGGGATTTGGGCTTTCCCAAAAAGAGGTGTTAAATATTGTGGGTATTTACCTTAAAGAGAACAATATAGCTACCAGGTTTAAGAGTGGAATGCCAAAGAAAGATTGGTTTGTTAACTTTTGCAAGAGGCATCACTTGTCGTGTAAAAAACCTACCAAGTGGCAATTAAAGCATTCGGACAGAGCAAACTACTCCTGACATCATATATGGTTTTTAGCCTCTATGAAGAAACTGTTAGGGAATTAAATTTGCTTAACTGCCCTAAGTTAACTTTTAATCTGGATGAAACATCCCTTTGCAGTGATCCATCGAACACGAAAGTAGTTGCTCAAAAAAATAAAGCCGTATTTAGACACACGCATGGTACAGGGAGAAGCAATACCTCAATACTTTTCTGTGTACCAGCTAGTGGTGACAAAATGCCTCCATTTATTTTGTATAAGGCGAAAAATCTTTGGGATGGCTGGATGCCTCAAGAAGCATTTCCCAGCACTGGTTATGCAGCAACACCGCACAGCTGGATGACTGAATCCACATTTTACTCCTGGTTCCGAAACCAATTTTCAAAACACTGCCCAAAGGAGAGACCACTTCTGCTTCTATTTGATGGACATTCGTCGCATGTATCCATTGATCTTATAAAACTGGCAAAACAAGAAAACATATGCCTGCGTAAACTCCCGCCACACACCACACATGTATTGCAACCCCTAGACGCAATACCTTTCGGCGCTTTAAGAAAAAAATGGGGTGAAGAGATAACCGAGTGGCAGAGGCAGCATTATAGAATAGCAATGAGCAAAGCACAATTTTCTATTTTAGTTGGGAAACTATGGACCTACATGCCCGAACATTTAATTAAAAAACCATTTCAAGTGACTGGGATCTATGATGAATCTATGCCCAATGGGAACCCTATTAACAGAAAGGCAATTAAAGGGGTTAATTTTAAGCCAGTTGATGTGGAAGCATCATGAAATATTTTTGAGACTACCTATTACCTTATTACTAACATAACAAGATTATAACGATATTTTCAAAGAGACAAGGAGCAATATTTCGCTGTTATTAGTTACCTTACATCCTCAACAATGAAGTTTAAGCGTTTAAGCAGAAATAATTCCTTATCCATATTTCACATGCCTGCTTTTTTCATTGCTTCAACAAATATTTTTATTTATTCTTACCCAACTAATTTTCCTAATTTAACAAAATGGCCTACTGCTTGACAAATTTTACATACCGAACTTATAATTAATACCACATTATATAAATTACAAAATGCCCTGATACGCTACTGAATTTAAGATGCCAACATTGCCAACGCCCCGACCGACGGGACTCACATAGCATAGGTGTATAGGTACCAGCACAAAATATATAGGTTGGTACCAGGACCAGGTGCCTAATTATAATATAGGTATGTGACGGACTATGCGAACTAATATATGGGCCATCGTCACTATGCGAACCGTGCTAGCCTTGGGTCTACACACGATACACAGATAACGGTATGCCAGGTAGGAGAACGAAAATTAAACTCTTCTGCGCATCTACGTCACTTCGACAAAAGCGCGGCCAACTTATAAAAAATAGTCCTGAAATTAGTCTCACTGACATACGTCAGTTATCAATTTCGCGTCAAGTTAAATCCAAAAATACAATGTAGGCACCTTGAGACACTTTGGTGTATATGTGGTTGCCTGGCTCACTATAAAACGAGTCATATTTCCGTTTAAAAATAAAAGTAAGCCATGATTTTGTCGAATAAGCGTCACCGTTGACGTCACAGCACCTGCGCGCGGACATACCGTTTTCTGTGTGTCGTGGGTCTACACTCCGTTGTTCTTTGTTGTTATTCATTGTTGGCATGGCCCTCATCAGACTATAATTAATTATTAGTCTGAGGCATGGCCCATAGACTAGTTTAGCATTGAGCCTATAGGGGGCGTATTTCTTATATTCAATGGCGTATACTATACATGTATTTCTGAATTGATATTTCCGAATACATCTGTGATATCTGTTCCCCTAATATGGCGTCAAGGTCATTAAATTTGCGGATGTTTTTTTTTGTCAAGAGTAAGTTAAACCTACCAACACTTCAGTCCAGGTTAAACTGCTTGTTGTTTTATAAAACAACCAGCAGTACTCCCCATGGCGGGAAAATTCTGAATTCTGCGCACCTGTTCGCGCAGCCACCATTTGGGAAGGGATTCTGTCAAATAGATGAAGTGTCGGGGCGATTGGGTAGTTCTTGGGCTGTATTAGAGATATTACAGTGCCGTGGAGTGTGCTTTTTTGTAAATTGTGCTTTTTTTGTCTCTTTGCGATAGGAGAGGAAAACCTTTCATAGGCACCACGCGGCCGTCCGCGTGGTAGTGTGGAAGTCTCCCCCTGGAGGGGGCATACCCACTAAAAACCTCTCCTATTTCAGGGTATAGTGGTTGGATTCCAGCCTTATTTTGTAGGAGAAGTGGCTGTAGGGAGTGGTGTGCGGTGTGCGGCTACTAGAAGAAGCCTTGGCGGTTTAGTGTAGAACTACGAGTAGGGTTTTGCCAGAGGAAGTGGCTTTTGGCTGCCTTTTTAGAAAAAAGGACTAGACTAGAAAATTCCTCGATGAGAGTATGACGGGGCCTTTTGTGTCTTTGTGTGGGTGATCGGGATTGGGGACATAATCGGTAGTAGTTCTGAGAAGAGCGTTTGGATGAGTCTTTGCATAGGTTTTTAAGGAGAGTTCCTTGATAAAGTCATTCAAAAATTCAAATTCATGTCACGGTGGATGTGCTGATTAGCGACATACCATTCGGCACCCGTGATAGTCCTAAGACAACGACTTTGAATTACTTGGAGTTTTTTGTGATGACTTTTTGCCATATGCTGCCAGGCAGCTCGGGCATAGGTCATCACGGGACGAAGTATATGGTCTTATAGAGTTTGGCTTGAATGGGGAGTTTGGTAGCAGTTCTGAGAAGAGCGTTTGGATGAGTCTCCGTCTTTGCATAGGTTTTTAAGGAGAGTTCCTTGACAAAGTCATTCAAAAATGGAATATTCATGTCACGGTGGATGTGCCGATTAGCGGCATACCATTCTGCACCCCTGATAGTCCTAAGACAACGACTTTGAACTACTTGGAGTTTTTTGTGATGACTTTTTGGCATATGCTGCCAGGCAGCGCAGGCATAGGTCTTCACGGAACGAAGTATAGTCTTATAGAGAGTGAGTTTGGCTTGAATGGGGAGTTTGGATCCTTTGTGGATCATAGGATACACTGCTTTGAACATTTTTAGGGCCTTTTGCCTGGTTTGCTCAGTGTGTTTCTCGAAAGTGAGCCGGCTGTCTAGATGAACGCCTAGGTACAGCGCGGAAGTGGAATAATCTACTCTCCGATCAAATATCTATTGATCGGAGAATCTACTTCAGAATCGTATAGAACAATTCTGGTAGGTGGGGCCTGGTGTTGAGTAAAATTTTAATTAGTAAACACGCTTTGTGTAATAAATTTTCATTGTTGTATAGATATAAAAAATGACAATAGTTGTTATTTACATAAAATAAAAATAAGACATACTTCAAAAGATTATTTTTTTAATAATTTTCACGCAATACTGCGTTTTTAAATACTCTGCTACAACAGAGGTTATGGGCTCAGTTGACCCAATTGACTCAGAGTATTGCTAAAAATAAAAAAATAAATAAAAATAAAAAGTAAAGATCTTAGTGGAATACAACAATAATAATAAAAAAAGAAGAGCATGGCTACAGCATCATTGACCCTCAACAATGTACATGGCATAGGAGTTCTTATAGATTCTGAAACTTATTTGCTACGGAAGTTTCAAGTAAAAATATTTTTCAAAGCAAATGGATTATATAACTATACGAAATATGTTCCCGAAAGGTGCAATATGACGAATTGTAAACCAAGTAACAATTCCATGTGAAAACAAAGAAAGAAAAAATATATCAAAGACCAAAAAAGTAAAATTTCCATACAGAGAAGCAGTAGGAATAGTCTTCTCTATTTATCCACTAAAAGTAGACCGCGCGGATATATCATACGCCATCGGACTAGCAATAGTCGCCACATGGAAAATCCCTCGGAGGAAGATGTGACATATTTGAAGAAAATTTTTAAATATCTAGCTGGCAGCTTAGGAGAGGGTATATTTTTCAAAGCATCTGGAAATATGGTAGATTTAAATATATATTCTGCGATGCAGACTATGCTGGAGATGGTGAAACTATAGGCGTAGCACAACCGGATATGTGATTATAATGTCAGAGGGACCTATATCGTGGTGTTCTCGAAGACAACCAATCGTCGCATTATCTTCGACTGAAGCAGAATTCATATCTGCGGCAGTAAGTTGTAAAGAAGCAATGTTCATAAAAAATTTCTTGAATGACTTAAATATTTTTGTAATTTTTTTTAATATCGATAATCAGAGTGCTATTCAAAACTGGTACATTCAATAAACGTTCCGAACACATTGATGTAAAATACCATTACATTCATGACTTATATACAGGGTGTTAGTAAATAAGTGCGACAAACTTTAAGGGGTGATTCTACATGAAAAAATAATGACAGTTTGCTATATAAACGTAGGTCCGCAAATGCTTCGTTTCCGATATAAGTTTAAAAAAAAGATAATTTATTTATTGTTATAGCTATGCGCACCTAACTAAAAATGTTTTATTCGAGATATTTTTATTTTCATTTGTTGTTTTGATTTATTGTTGCTGTATAGGATAGGTTTTTGATATTGTTGTAATAGAAATTAAAAATACGCGTTATGTTGTTTTATTTTTTTGCATAAAAATGGCGGCCCCTGTGAAAAAAGGTAAGAGAGCTTTTTTGTCACAACGAGGATTTTAAAAATAATTTTTATTTTAAATTATCTCAGTGGCGTATTATTTATTTTCTTTAAAATATCGAGGCCATTACCTCTATGCACGCCACTGATTAACATAAAATTTTTAATCAGGTGTCAAAAAATGCCCTTTCTACTCTTCCAAAAACCCACCAAATTTCATTCGAATATCTTAATCCGTTTCAGCGCAATAAATAAATTATCATTTTTTTTTACTTTGACTCCCTGTATATCGGAAACGAAGCATTTGCGGACCTACGTATATAAAGCAAACTGTCATTATTTTTTCATGAAGAATCACCCCTTACAGTTTGTCGCACTTATTTACTAACACCCGTATAAATGAAAATCTTGAAATGAAGTATTTGTCCTACAAACCTACAAACAGCTGACATTCTGACCAAACCCCTAAACAAATTTAAATTTGAAAAACATAAACAAAGTTTGATAAAATGCTGGATCGAGTAATGTAGGTTATTTTTTTTAATGCACCCATTTTAATTTGTATAACGAATTATGTAATTAAAATTTGGAGAGGGTGTTGAGTAAAATTTTAATAAGTGAAAACACTCTGTGTAATAAATTTTAATTGTGTAGATATAAAAAAATTACAATAGTTGTTATTTACATAAAATAAAAGTAACATACTTCAAAAGATTATTTAAAAAAATAATAATTTTCACGCAATACTGCGGTTTTAAATACTCTGCTACAACACCTGGCGCCCCCTAGAGAAGATGACTGCTTGAGTTTTGCCAGGATTGACTTTGATTTTCCACTTGTCAAACCACTTGGAAAGAGTATCCACGGCCACCTGGAGCACCCTGCACGCATGCTCACTGCGACGACCGGAAGCGGTTATCGCAGTATCGTCAGCATACAGGTACAGCGATGAGCCGGGAGATCTGGGAATATTGTGTGTGAAGACATTGTACAGAGTGGGACCTAACACTGAGCCCTGGGGGACCCCGGCCTCTACCGTTTTACGGGAAGAGAGGAGACCATCTATTCTGACTTGGAAGGTCCGGTCGGCCAGGAAAGAAGAGATTATCTTCACCACAGCCAAGGAGATGTCTAAAAGGATGAGTTTATAGATGAGACCGGGGTGCCATACCCTGCCAAAGGCTTTGCCTACGTCTAAGAAAATGGCTATTGTATTTATGTGGTTTTGGAAGTTGTGAGTGACTTCTTCCACCAGTCTGACGACCTGGTGTTCAGTGCAATGTGCACCTCGAAAGCCGAATTGCTCAGGGGGAGTGCGTCTACTCGATTGAGCTCATCTTGTAGCCGGGATTGGATTACACGTTCGAGAATTTTGCCTGCTACTGGCAACAGGTTAATGGGGCGATAATCTTGGGGGTAGGATGACGACTTTTTCTTAGGAATAATTATCACGATAGCGTGTTTCCAACAAGTGGGAAAATAGAGGTGACGAAGGCACTGGTTTATAAGATTTAGGAATTTGACAATTTGTTTTTGGGGTAGAAGTTTGATTGCCTTAATCACATCTTCGCTCTCTCTACGGTAGTGGAAAACCTTCTTACTTTACGGGTCTTGGGCCGAGGACCCTTCTTCTAATTTCTAACCACAGAGATCATAATTCTCTGTGTTTCTAACTTAAAATTTCAATATTTTGTGATTTAGGTACTTTACGAGAGGATAAATCCCACTTAGGGTTCCACGTTTTCATTGGTCGTCTCAAGGTTACCTGAATATTAAGCCTCTGGTCTTTTATTCGATAGCCCCTTAATTGTGACATAAATTATGCAAATGAATTAAGAAATAACGTCAAATCCGGATGAATTTTTATTCTATGCAGCTCAAACTGATCACCACCCTATTTTGCACCTTTTGCAACATCGAAACCGCGAATATCCGCGGAAAAACCGAAATTTTGAAAGATTTGTGCCATGTTCGCGCCGAATTTCGGGCGAAAACAGCGGCCGGGCCGGACGTAAACACGCACAAATCTTTCCAAATTTCGGTTTTTCGGCGGGTATTCGCGAAGTTATGGTTTGAGCTAAATTCATCTCCATCATAGAGGTCAAATCGCGCGGTGCATACGGTATGTTCCTTAATTACCATATGTTCTTCAGATAAGTGATTAACAAAGGCCGTATTACACTTGTCAATTTCTTCGTCAATAAATTGTACAATAAATTGTGCAAGTTAAATTGTAGGTGTAAAACAGAAATTGTCGTCAATTTTCCTTCAATTTCTTTAAAGATTTGTGCCGAATTTCGAGCGAAAACAGCGGCCGGGCCGGAGGTAAACACGGCACAAATCTTTCAAAATTTCGGTTTTTCCGCGGGTATTCGCGAAGTTAGGGTTTGAGCTAAATTCATCTCCATTATAGAGGTCAGATTCGTGTTCAGGGACCTCGAAAATGTGGGGGTAGCCAAAATTTCAAGAAAATTGAGCGGTGCATATTATGTTCTTCAGATAAGTGATTAACTAAGCCATTATTATGCTGGAAGGAACTAATAATGCAATGTGATTCTAAACAACCTCTCAAGCGTAACCTTGAGTCGACCAATGAAAACGTGGAACCCTAAGTGGGTTTTATCCCCTCGTGGTACTTTTTACTTTTTTATCTATTTGAATTTTTGGTCGGAGGAGGGGGTTCTTTATTCATTGGGAGGACCGAGGTGTTTCTTATTTACTGGGTGATCTATTAAAAAGTGTAAATATTCAGGATTATTCCTCCTAGACACGAAACAAAAATAATTAAGTAAAGCGGCTGAAACAATAATAAAAAAAAGTACAATTATTTAGGTACGTAGAAATGATGAATAATTTTAAATGTTCAAACCAGATTTTGAACTTTGTACTTTGTCCATTCACATGAAAAGTTTTTTAGTTATTACCTACAATATTACAATACTTAAGCTTAAGTGATGATGCAATCTAATAATGTCCAGAAGGCACTCTTAAGATTCGTAAAAATTAGAAAAATCGTACGCAACATGTCCAACCAAATGGTATCTTGTCAAGAGATTAGAATTCCCGTTCCATGGGGCCATGTAGCAGGAAAATGGTGGGGCCCTACCAATGTTAGGCCTATTTTGACGCTTCATGGATGGCAGGTAACAATTTTTAATTTGAACGTTATATTTACCTACCTACCTAAAAGAAATGGGATTTCCTTTGTAGGATAATTGTGGTTCTCTTGATAGGCTCATACCCTTGCTGGATGAGCATGCATATCTCGCGATAGACTTGCCGGGACATGGGCATTCTTCTTGGTTACCCAGCGGGATGTTTTATCATTTCCAAGATTACTTGGTTTTATGTCGATATCTGAAACAATATTTTGGATGGCCCAAAATATCGTTCATGGGGCATTCACTTGGTAAGACAAAAATTGATTAAAAGCTTTGGGTATAATAATTAGAGGCAGTGGCTATTTATATGTCCAATGTATATAATAGTCGGTAAACTTCTTGTGCTGTCATTGGTGAATTGAGTCATGTGACTTCTTTGGACATATATTTACAGAGCCGGACTGGACCATCAGATTGGCCCGGGCCACGGCTTCCAACCAGCCCCTCTGCGGCATATTGGCGTATTTAAAGAAAAGTCCAAAGCCCGCCCCCAATGTATGGGCTATCGATTTAGGGACACATATATACATAAACATTTTATTATTTATTAATCAAATTATAAATTTCTACTAAGAACACCTATCTTTGGTATGATGGTTCGTTATACGTAGTAAGCATAGGTATATTGTCATTAACCCATAGCGGTTATAGTAGTTTGCAATTTGCTACACTACTGCTACTGGAATATGTAACCACCGACGACTCTCGACGCACAGCGTCTACAGTACAAGCAAAGTCTAGAGAATACTATAAGTCCGATCACTCCTTTGAAGTCGTCGAAAAGCCACCGATTTTTTGTGACCGATCGTAAATCAATGTCAGCTCACCACCCCGTTATTTCCGAGGGTGGGCTATACAAATGACCTTAAAGCTGGTTGCACCAAGTTATACGGGGGCATCTCTATATTGACTTTCCATCATGCACCGTGAAGCATTAGTGTATATCATTAGTTTTTGGTACAATGTTAAAAATTAAAATGGAGTAATATAGGTAAAATAAAAGGTAAAGGTAAGAGAGATTGCAGTTTTTCAAAATGCGTTCAAGAACGGAATAGAAGCAAATTGGCAAATTTTTGTTGTCTAGAGGAGACTCTAGTGCAGATGAGCAAAACCATAGTTATTGCAAGATAAATAGGAGCACTTTTTGGCTGAGGAGCTTGTTTAAGGCCCGAGGCAACGTGCCAATATAGGTTGTGGATTGTGTAATGTATACAATTAGGTATAGCAGAAAAATGTGGAGAATAATATGTATAATAAAAATGCAGGTATTTTACGTTTAAATAAAGCAAGATATACCTAACTAAACATAGGGTAATTAAAAATATACATAAGTGTGTACCTAGGAGGAAACAAAATACAAAATTATTTACATAGTTTACAAGTTTTGCAAAATTGTAAGTTTTGGATTTGATTTATTTTGCCTTTGGGTTGTTAATTCCCAATGATCTGTATACCTAGATGACCCATTCAAATGGCATTGTAATCCACGTTGATATACAATAAAATATCAAAACAAAGACCCTGTAGTGGTGCACAGGTGCGATCCGTAAATATATCGCCCACCAGTGGAAAGTTCGGTTTGATCCAGTATTTCTAGCACCACACACGACGCATTTTAAGCGCCCCATCACTATTCACTATAATAGGTTGATAGTTAAACAAATGTAAAGAGTTTATTAGCGTTTTTAACCTGTATCCGCCGTGCACTACAACAAGGCGTCTGTAAAGAAATAGACGTTCGGTCCTGCCGCGTCGTTGCCAAATCTATTACGCTTGCCCCAGTTTTCCTTCTATGCAACCAGGCTTAGTATATTTTCAATATGTGTATTTTAATATTACCAATTATAATATGATATATTATATAATGAAGAGATAATATTAACATAATTAAATACCTCTGATGACTTTGCTATATTTACATTGTAAGAAATAAGTGCTTTCAATATTTATCACTTCAGGGAAGTTGCAACTCTGCAGAAAAATTTTGTAAATAAACACCAAAATGTTGAGGACGAAGTTGTATATTGGATTATGGATCTAGGTATATAGATCATTGTTAATTCCCTATTCGCAAATTTAAGTGTGTAGTAAATATGAACTGGCGTATATATTGAAACCAAATAGTCATTGGGACAATTTGCACACGGATGTATGTATTTTACTGATCGGAATTCCTTTAGTATACCCCGATTACTGTAAGAAGTCCCGATTTTGTCAGATGACTCTCCACAAAATCCCTAGGAATTTTCTGTTAACCATGGGTATAACATTGGTATATGCGTCGCAACCAGTTAATGACGTCACTCATTGATATATGATGTGAAAAGTTACCCAAGTGATACGAAAAAAAGAACATAATAAAATAAAAACCCTATTGCAATCACGATTATACTGCTACAAATAAAAATAACTATGACTAGAACTCATTTTAATAATAATTTCAAACGTCATGGAAACACTTTCATTTTGGTATTTTGGTAAAATCGGCTACTTGCGGCAGCGTCTATGGTGCGTACTCAGGCAAATTTTATTTCCATTTTCTGTGTTGTGAAAGTAAAAACCTATATATATTTTCTGGTTCAAAAGGGTTCAAACTTTGGGCAGTGGAAATATTCGCGGGTTTTGTACGTTTCGTGACTTTTACCGTTATCTGTGTTGTTCTTGTTCGTGTTATTAGTATTCATTGTGCAAATGGGCTCGTTACTGACCTGAACTTTTGACCCGGTTGCATTTTTTTGCTCCATCGATGCCAACTTAGGATCTCGAAATTACCAATTGACAGTCCCAGTAAGGGCTTCTTATAATAATTTTACTATAGGCTAGAACATAAGCCATCCTGATGTGATAAGTCATTAAATTTTGATAGGAAAATATTTTCTAAATTGATTATATATTCACTAAATTCTTGTGGAGGTACTGTCAAACTGCCAAATGGTTCTGAACTGCTTAAAAAGCTTTTAGTTTGCAAAATATTGTTGACTTGTCTCTACCTTGCAAATTTTTATACGTTTATGTGCCTCTTCGCAAATTTGTGGTCTTTGACGAGGCCTAAGGACTTCTTCCATTGCTGACATCTGCAATTAACAATATTTTTATTTAAAACAAAGGAAAAAACACACCTGTGTGATGTTGGCTTTATATTATTCAAATATATACTATTATGCATAATACGAGTATAACATGGGTATAACATTGGTATATGTTGTGTCTCAACCAGTTAATGACGTCACTCATTGATTTATGATGTGAAAAGTTACCCAACTGATACGAAAAAAAAAGAACATAATAAAATAAAAACCCTATTGCAATCACGATTATACCGCTACAAATAAAAATAGCTATGACTACAACTCATTTTAATAATAACTTCAAACGTCATGGAAACACTTTCATTTTGGTATTTTGGTATAATCAGCTACTTGCAGCTGCGTCTATGGTGCGTACTCAGGTAAATTTTATTTCGGTGTTGTGACCGTGAAGGTTTTCCGGATCGTTCAAAAGGGTTCAAACTTTGGGCAGTGACAATATTCGCTGGTTTTGTACATTTCGTGAGTTTTACCGTTATCTGTGTTGTTCTTGTTCGTGTTATTAGTAGTAATTCGTTGTGCAAATGGGCTCGTTACTGACTTGCACTTATGACCCGGTTGCATTTGTTGCTGCATTTATGCCAACTTAGGATGGCGAAATTACCAATTGACAGTCCCAGTAAGGACTTCTTAAAATAATTTAACTATAGCGTTGCGACCAATATATCCGCCCCCCCCCCCCCCCCCACTGCCACCTGTGACCGAACCCCAACCAAACAATATCGGGATATCTCTATATTTCTATAGTTTATTACATGACCTGTGGGTTGTGGGCTGCAGAGGGCCTGCGGCCCCCATCAGCCCCCAACCTGGCGGCCCTTCGGGAGCTCGCCCGATCACCCGGCCTCCCAGTCCGGCTCTGTATATTTAATCCCAATTTAACTTCATATACGTCCGAAGTATACGTTGCAATAAGGCGCATATGCCCTTCTTTTTTTTGGCGATGGGCGCTGCCGTATGAAAAAAGAAGGGGCAGTAGACAGTAATGGGCGCTGCCGTATGAAAAAGAAGTGGGCATTTGCCCCATATTTTGGCAATCAGTAGCGATGGGCGCAGCCGTACGAAAAAAGAATATCGAAATACATGAAGTATTAGAAATAGGTAATGCACTTCCCCAAAATTTTAAAAGATTTATTCCTTGTTTATGACATTCGGCACGCGCCGAATGTCGGGCTAAAATAGTGTACGTAAACAAGGCATAAATCTTTTAAAATTTCGGGAAAGTCAATTACGCTCCTTATTTCAACGTTTACTTCAGACGTATATGAAGTTAAATGTACATCCAAAGAAGTCACGTTACTTAACTCGCTAATGAGAGCACAAGACGTATACCAACTTTTATATACGTCGGATGTATAAATAGCCACTTTGATAACTATAATCTATAATTATTGAGGCTGTAACTTGAGTTCCACAATGAGCATGACGGTTGAATTTAGATACTTGAATTTTGGGAAACGTTGCGAGCAAGTTTGAAGTTTATTGGAATATTGTATTTTTAACTCCCTGTAACTATTTTATAAGAACTGCAAATAAAAAAGTTTATCTAAATATGGAACAAACTGGTAATATTTCCCGGTATTCTACTAATCCTACAGTTTGTGCATTTAACCCTATATACAAGTTGTCCCCAGATTAACTTAACAATAAGTGTGAAAGACAGATTTAAATAGGATTTAAGACAAAATGTTTGAGATTTGTTTTTAATTTTGTATTTCTCTTTAAAATTGTGAATAGAGTTTCTTTAGTTTTGTATGTACCATTTGTAGACATTTGCATTTTCTGGCCTCTCTGTATATCTGAGAATAAACAACTATATGCCAATTTTATTTTTTTGCAAGCAAAAGTTTTTATATAGAATATTTTTTTGCAAAAAGTAAAGAATTAAAAAGTATCTTCTTGTTAGCTCAACCCGAAGACATACTTTACTAGGCTTCCAGACCGCGTCCTGACGGCCAGATTTTCAGTTTTGTAAAATTTCGACTGCGCCGAGTCATGTGCCAACTTATGTAGCCACCTCTCTTACTATGTATGTTCTATAATATTCCTTCGATGAAGCCGCTTAGAGACATAATCATAGTAGGCCATGATTGAGAGATAATAATAATAATGACGTCTTTATTAAAGAAAATAGCATAAGTGGAGCGCAAAATGGCGAAGTTTAGCATTAGCTACTCTTACACTTAACCATAATGGGCCAATTGCACTTGATCTAAATAATTGCATGTAATTACAAAATAAGTTACCATATAGATACCAATGATACACTAAACAATGAGGCAAAGAGATAAACAAATATATATATACAATATACAGTGGGAAAGAAAACATAGAGAAAAGTAGGCACTACACGTTCGCAATCAACATATTTTTGACATGTCGTCGAAAGCATGAAAGGGACATAGTCTTATAGGTAATATCTATTGAATTATATAGTATAGCTGCATTGTAAGAGAAGCTACGTTCAAAGAGAGACATGCTTTGTTGAGGAATTATAACAATGTTACGACCTCTGACAGCTCTGTGGTGAATCTCACCATTAAATATCACCTTCTCCCTCAGGTAATCTGGCCTCGACGCCAGAATTAATCTTTGTGTGAATACGAGAAAATGATATTTAATTAAAGAATCAATTTTTAACCACTTAAGTTCGACATATTTACATGACACATGGTCAAACTTTCTGAGACCGAAAATTAAGCGCACACAGCTATTTATTAATTGCTTTACGTGACTTGTAAATCTCAATTTTATATCAAGTTCAACACCCAGAATTTTAGCACTCTCACTATGTTGCAACGGCATGCCCTCAACCCTCACCTGAAATGAATCTCTGATGTCCTGCCTCTTCGGGTCGGAACAAAATACGAGTATTACTGTTTTATCAGAGTTGATATTTAAGTTATGGTTAGCCGAATACCTGTAGACATTATCTATGTCATCCTGCAATATTGAAGCAGAAGTCTGAGCATCGTCAGCATCAAAGCAGTACACTATTTGCGTATCATCAGCAAAGGATTGGATATCAGAATTATCAACACACATTGGCAAATCAAATGTGTATAAAAGAAAGAGAAGAGGCCCAAGAATTGACCCTTGTGGCACCCCCGACGGAACAAATGCAACTCTCGAAGTTCCACCCTCTAAGGAGACACACTGGGATCGGTTTTCTATATAGCTAGTAAAAATGAAATAGTGAGGCTGTCAAAACCGATATATCGTAGCTTGAAGCATAGAAGTTTATGATTTATTTTGTCGAAAGCTTTCGAATAATCAACCGAAACCAATGCGACCGCCATCTTTTTGTCAAGGGCTCGAAAGATGTTGTCACACAAATTTAATAAGGCCGATGTCGTGCTGTAGTGTTTCCTAAAACCAGACTGGTTTGGAGGAATTATATTGAATGTTTCAATGTAGGTTGTGATTTGCAGTTGAACTATCTTTTCTAATATTTTAGAAAAGACTGGTAGAAGACTTATCGGCCTAAGATCGGATAGTTGAGTCACATTTGATTTTTGTGAATTGGTATAACAACCGCCTGCTTCCAAATTTTCTCCAAGCACGAATTTATTATATGAGTAATATGAGGAAATGTCACAGATAGAGATATTTTTATCATGGTTAGTGTTAGGCCATCAATTCCTCTAGCATCTGACTTTAAAAGTTTAATTGCCTGCAGGACTTCATAGGGTTCAACAATGTTTAGTGAAAAAGAAGTATTTGGATGTAACTTGTTAAAGTAGTAGAATTGATTTGCACTTTCTGGTGCACTATCGATTCTGTAAACAGACATGAAATAATCATTTATTCTATTTGGGTCATTTAAGTTGACAGGTAAAGAAGGCTTACTTCGAAAATTTACATTTAAGTCCCTAAGCCCCTTCCATAATTTTTTTTAATCTACTTTGTTCAGCTAGAAATTTTAAATAAGCCTTTTTTTCCTTTCTTATTCTTGAGAGAGCAATATTCCTAATTAACTTGAAATTCTGAAAGTTTTCAGGAGTTTTATTAGCTTTGTAGACAGCATACACATGATCTTTCTCCCTCAGGAACTTCTTCAACTCAGGGCTCAGCCATGGTGCTGGTGGTCTATTGACTCGTAATGTCTTTAGAGGAGCATGTTTGTTGTATACGTTGATAAGAGTGTTTGTTAAAAGCTCAACTTTTTCATCAATATTTCGAACAAAAAATAGCTCGTGTAAGTTAGAAGAGGAAAGGTCAGACAGAAAGTCTTCCTCATTGAATGTCTTAAAGTCTCGTACAGAGACAAACTTTTGTTTTCTTTTGTATGAGGTCAGCTCCAAGCAGCATGAAACAACTTTGTGGTCAGAAATCTCATCAGCATCCCCAACCATACAATCCACGAACATCCGTGGCTGATTCGTAAAAACCGGATCAAGTAGAGTGGCCGTATTTTGTGTCACACGGGTTGGTAATGTCACAAGTTGTGTGAAACCAACAGTTTCAAAACAGGGAGAGATGGCATTATCATGATTCAACATGTTTATATTTAAATCGCCCAAAATAATAACATTATCAAAATCGCTTAGAAGGCGTGGTAAAAAGCTATCCAATTTTTTTGCGCATTCTGTAATACTTTGAGATGGTGGTCGATACAAGATTCCTAAAATCAAGTTACATTTGTTGATGGATACCTTCACCCAGAGATTTTCCAAACAAGTACCAAAGTCAACGTCAAAATCAATAGACTCCGAGTTAAAGTCAGACCTAACTAGATGCCAACACCTCCGCCATGCGTCCCTCTATCACAACGATGGAAGTTAAAATTTTCTATACCCACGAAATCGCTAGCAATGTCATTTGTCAGCCATGTCTCAATGACTACAAACATGTGGAACTTTTCCATCCTCAACAAACTAACAACAGCATCGAAATCAGACATAAGAGCACGCACATTTAAATGACCTATATAAATTAGGTTTACTGATGTACTAGCCATAATTTATCCTACTTTTAAGGTTTTGAAGGTTATTTACAAATATTGGACAGATCTTATCAGTAGCTGAGTGATGTACATCTAATTTAGAACGGTACTTGCTGTTGTATTTTATACAATTAAAACATTTGGGTAACTCAGATTTACAGATTTTGAAGGAGTGTTTATCTGAACATGTCATGCATACAGAATCTTCAGATCTACAATCCCTTTCATAATGTCCGAATGCACAACACTTACGACATTGAATTACATACACGTGATCAGTAACTCCGCACCTCTTCCAGCCGATATATACAAAACCCCTCTCCACAAGCTGCTTCCTGACGTCAGGTGATACTTCCAAAACTAAGTGTTGATTTTCTGGCATTTTCAATTTGGTGACAACTTTCCTGTTGGATTTATCAACTTTTTTAAGATCATTCAATACTAGTATATTTTCCACAATTTTTGAGTGGTCACCTAATTCATCATTTATTTTCGGGATGTTTTTTTATCAGGATACGAGGATTCAACTTTTCAGACTTTTATTTGATAACCAGCTCCAAGTTTTGATTTTAATGTTTGTTGGAGTTTTTCCAAGTCACTGGAGTTGCTACAGTAAACGGCTGCTCCATCTCTAGTTTTCCTTGTGCCATTTATGCAGATGTTTAAGTCAGCAGGGTTTACACATTTTTTAATAGATTTTATCACATCCTGGTCATCGTGTTTTGCTTTCACTAACAAAACAGCCGACTCACTGTTTACATCTTTTTTTCAAGGCATTGCTGTAGGTCAGGGACGGTATATCACTTTTTTCTTCAAAAAATGAAATTCCATTCGTTTTAATGTTTGTTTGCCGGTTTTCGTCAATGTCGCCTAATTTTGCTTTCAATAATTTATTTGAAAACTCTATTTCGTTTAATAACTTCTCCAGTAAGGATTTTTCTCGCTTTAAGCACTCAATTTCCACTTTACATACTATTATACATAGTATCATTATCAGTAGAACTAGTGGTTGGATTTTTAGGTGTTTGCTTCATATTTTCTTTGCACTCATCACAAAACCAAACTAGATTTTCACTTTTCGTTAAGATTTTTTGTAAGTCGTCTTTGACAGACACACATTGGCTATGGAAATGTTTATCACAATTTTTGCATGTCACATACTTCTTATTCACAATAAAATTGTCAGAGCAGCTGCTACATACATGCACATCGCCCGCCATCTTACATCGCCCGCCATAATATGCCCCCAGATATAATCTTTCCTCCTTCCCTCTCTTCAGCACAAAAAAAATAAATGCTCGAGTATCTCAAAAACAAAAATTTTAAGAGGGTGTTTGCGTTCAAATGTTATCTTTTTTTTTTTTTTTCGTATTATTCGTACAAAACAAAACCCTTTAATTCCACTTTACATAATATACGTAATATTATAACATGTGTCTTCTTTATTATTTATTCTATTGTTTTTATTTCTTTTATCTAATGTTGTATTGAATGTAGAATTAAATATTCTGTTAACTATTGTCAAAGAAAATACTTCAAAGAAAATACTATACTTTTTTTTCAAGTTTTACTAAATAAATTTAAGCTGATGAATTATGGTTGAAACGCGTTGTATCACACAACAGAAATGTTAGTAAAAAAATTATTAAACGAATTCCCAAAAGTTTATATTTTCTCTAAATAATTATTCAAGTATAACAATTTAACAATGTTTATTAATTCTGCCTACAACAACCTACTTATTATTTGTAATATTAAATATGCAATTATTATAAACAATCGATGATGACGCATGACTTGAACTTGCGACTGCTTGATTGTTATAAGAGTTGGTGCTCCTCATGGATTCAATTATATTCTGGTGATGTTCAGCATCTAGTTGCAGATAGGGTTTAATAGACTGGCTATTACTATGCCCAGTTATTTTAATGAGTTGCTGTTCTCCAACTCCACTTTTAGCTAATTTTGAGACAGCCATAGCTCTAGCCGAGTGGTTAGTTACTTTTTTCTTTTTAGTATCGATACCAATACCAGATGCGCCCACCTTAAACCATGTGGAAATCATATTTTTGCCAACCGGAGAATTTTTGTACCATCCTTTGGAATCAGCATGATTCCAATTTAAATTTGGTGTTAGAAACAATCTTTTGGTTATTATGTGATTGCCCCTTTTGTCCAATAATTTTTTGAATAAACGAACTGGACAGATTTCGGGATTATTATCATTCTTTACTAGCCACCTGCTATAGTAAAATTATTTTAAGAAGTCCTTACTGGGACTGTCAAATGGTAATTTCGCCAACCTAAGTTGGCATCAATGCAGCAAAAAATGCAACCGGGTCATAAGTCCAGGTCAGTAGCGAGCCCATTTGCACAATGAATAACTACTAATAACACGAACAAGAACAACAGAGATAACGGTAAAACTCAGGAAACGTACAATGCCCGCGAATATTTTCACTGCCCAAAGTGTGAACCCTTTTGAACGATCCGGAAAACCTTCACTGTCACTTCCACAACACCGAAACAAAATTTGCCTGAGTCCTCCCCATAGACGCTGGCGCAAGTGGCTGTTTTTAACAAAATACCAAAATGAAAGTGTTTCCATGACGTTTGAAATTATTATTAAAATGAATTGTAGTCATAGTTATTTTTATTTGTAGCGGTATAATCGTGATTGCAATAGGGTTTTTATTTTATTATGTTCTTTTTTTCGTCTCATTTAGGTAACTTTTCACATCATAAAGGAATGAGTGACGTCATTAACTGGTTGAGACACATATACCAATGTTAAACACAGAAAATTTCTAGGCATTTTGTGGAGAATGTCATCTGACAAAATCGGGACTTCTTACAGTAATCGGGGTATATCTGTTAATTTGTGTATACCACCTTGGGCAGTTTTTGAAAACACCGGGTTGTATCTTATTCTTCCATCTGTTTCCTCCAAAAAATATTCTATACAAGCTGAAAAACCTTCTCCTCCCCTCCATGCCAGCTCGTGGGATGCGACAAAAAAAATTTCTTTGGAGACCTTCCGGAGTATTTTCATCGCAATTTTCTACAATCTTTGTGTATTCTTCGTGACTTAAAGTAGCAGAACTTACTTTTCGTTTTAAAGGATCTTTTTTGTAATTTTTTACGCATCGCATCACGTGCAGCTCTGGCAGACCCAAACTCGAGATCGGTGAAAGGATCGAACTTTACATTGTACTTATGAAAAAACATTTCTTGTAACTGTTTGGCTGTGCTATTCCACATCACCTTAACTACACCTTTCTTATAATCTTCACAATTCTTTTTTTTTTTTTCATGTTAAATGCATAACTCTCTAAGATTGTACAAAGTTCGTTGACAGAAATTGACGGGTTGTTAATCTCATAACCCTTTTCCTCACAAAATTGAAGAAACTGTTTCCATATACTTTCTTTACACCTCTTTTTGTTCGTGGCATTAAATTTTCAACTTCTTTTTTAATATTTTCTTCGTTTCGTGACCAAAACGAGACATTTTTGCTTACACTTGCTTGAAATGCACGTTAACAAATTATTGGTTATCTGTCACAACAAATTCAAAGCCAACTTACTTTCAATTTTATGTGACATTTATTAGTTACTTTATATTGTCAAAATATATTTATTTTAAATTTTTTTTGGTCGTGAAATTTTCTTACTGAATCTCCTGCTTGCTTGAATTAATTGCTGGAAATTTTTTCTCGGTCACGAATTTTTTTAGGAAATTCGTGCACTCGAAAAAATTTCCGGCAATAATTCAAGCACTAGGGAGATTACAAGTGAAAAAATTCTATTTTTATAAGTGAAAATTAATCTCGGCCACCTCTAAATTTATCTTTATGAAAATTTTGATTCAAAGAAAATAAACAATATAACCGTACATGACTGTCCTAACCATAGTTTCTTTTTATTGAGAATTCAACGCCTGACAGTATGAACCAATGAAATGATATGATTTTTGAAATATTAACCAATCAGGTGATGATTTCAGCGATAATACCATTAGTGGTATTTTCGCTGAAATCTTACTCTCATAGTTACGTCCTAGTTACGCTAAACCAATATTGTGGCAGCTAAAACTGATAACCCGATAACTTCTTCACATTACCAAATTTAATATAGGACTAGAATATGTTTTCAGTTAACACATTGATCTTTAAATATCTCTTAGCACCAAAAACATATTCAGAACCGAAAGTTCAATCTAAATGACAGCTGTCGAACTAACTATTTGCAGTTGTGGTATTTTCACCTTTGGGATTATAATTCGTAAAATTAACGAAAGGTATTATCGATAATAGGCCCACCACTTGTTATATTACCCCTGAAAATATGTATACACTATATCTTTCTAGGAGGTGTGATTTCGTATTGCTACTCAATGCTGTACCCCCAAGATGTTGACTTTGTGGTAGCCATAGATGGTCTTAAACCGGTGTTGAGAAAAGACCGTTATTCTCACATGACTACATTAATAGATAGATTTTTGAAGTTTAGAGAACACTCGGATGATGCTAGTGCAACTCCTAGCTACACGATCGAAGAGATTAAAAAGAAAATTTGCAAACCCAACAATAACTCAATAAGTTATGAAGCTAGCGATGTTATCATGGCCCGAAATATTTCACCTTCACAACGTCACCCAGGTATAAGCTCCTATATCTGTGTTTATGTATAAGTTTATTGAAATATATATATGTTTAGGCAAATACTGTTTTTCGAGAGATCCACGATTAAAAGCTCATGAACTACCCACATTCTGCCAAAGTGAGTTAGTTCGATGGGCAAATCATGTTACTACCCCGATAATGTTAATAAAAGCTATAGACACAGGATATTTTGAAGCAAAAGAAGACACCTACGAAGTTATTGATATACTCAAGAAAGTATCTAGAGATTTTGAAATGCATTACGTAAAAGGTTCACACCATGTACATTTAAATAATCCAGAACTCATAGCAGATTATGTTAAGAATTTTATAAAAAAACATAATGTAGAAGATAGAGGGGAAGGTGGAATCAAAGATGAAATTATAATTAGGCATAATAAACAAACCTCGAAGTTCTGATATTGATGTATTCTTATCTTACTAGCCAATTGATTTGAAAAAGTATCGAGATGTTAATGCTACTTTTAATTATTACTCTTGTGAAAGCTATAGTTGTTAACAAATGTGTCAATGTATATTTTCCATACTGATTATTTTTTCCCGTGCCTATTATTGTATAAATCTTACACATTAAAATATAGAAATTATACTAAAGATATAAAAGTATGTAGTTGGTTTATTATTTGCTCTTGGAACTGTGGTACAAACCCTAACAACAGGGGCGAGCTGACCCGGGAGCGGAGGTCTGCGTCGCAGACGGGCGGCCAAATCCAGGGGCGGCGAAATATTTTTTCAGAAAAAAGGTAGTAAGTCTCTACGTTACTTGCATTTGCCCTCAAAAAAATATCGTCAACAATGCAACAACACCATATTGACATAGCTTAAGTAATAATTAAGCTATGATATTGATTTTGATATGAACCTGTCGACGGTGTCGGTCGGCCGTCGGCAAGTCGGCACTACCTCTATTCTGGTCTTTGCTCTGTGGCAAATGCGCGGCACGGCGTGACGTTGGTAGACCGCAAATTTCGTAGGGGATTAACATAACGCGAAACGTGATGGCATAGTCCCGACACAGCATAGATATTAAGCTGTGGTCCGGTCGGGGAAGGGTACTTGTACACGTCTTACGTCTTGTTTACCGAATTCGACTGAACGCGCGGGCGGTGTAGGTGTAGCAGAAACAGCGAAACCGCCATCATTAGCCAGTTATCACAACTGAGTTATGCATTTTGCGGCCGGTTCAAAAAGTTTCAAATAGTAAGTAAATATAATTAATTTTAATTAATTAATATAATATAAGTATATATTATTCATAAGACATTATTTTAAAAATAATTATTTTAGGTAATTATGCCAAAAGATCAAAGAAAAAGTAAAAGGCTTTCGGGAGCAAGTTATCGGGCACAAAAAAAGAAGAGGGATGATGAAAAAAGAAAAATGCATGGGGCATTTGAACAATGCCTTAACTCAGGACCAGCTGAAATGGTTCAGACGGGCACTTCCACTTCATACCAAGAAGGTAGCTCACTGCATGATAGTAATCGAACCTTCCCCTATCCATCATCATCGACAGATACACCGGAAATAGAAGGACTTAATCTCTCTGTGAGCGGTGGAAGTAGCCCAACTATTACATCAGACACAGTAAAAGAAGAACTACAACTATCTGAAACTGAAATCATCCAATCTACAAAAAAAAATTAGAAATGGTCATGGTCAATTCACAAGAAAATTCATCCCAAGACCAGATTGCATCAGAGGGTACGATTCAGCTTCTGTCAGAAGATCCAGGTGAGTGGCCTGCAAACATTTCAGCAGAGGTGGCGAGAACTTTAGTAGAGCGCGGGGTTACACAGGTTAAAGGAATCGTTTTTCCACAAAATTCTGAAGGCAGAAAATTTTCCAAACTTTATTACCAACGAACATTACCAAATAAAGAAATTGTAATTAGGGATTGGCTTATGTATTCAATGTCCAAAAATTCAGTTTTTTGTTTTTGCTGCAAAATTTTTGAAACAGATGGGAATAACATTTCAAATTCCTCTTTAATTTCTGGTTATGACAACTGGCAACAGCTTTCAAAGGTATTACAAAGACATGAAAGAAGCCAAATGCATACCGATAACTTTAAAAAATGGTATAATATTAAAGTTCTACTGAAAACTCACAAAACTGTTAATCAGCAGCAACTAAGACTTTTAGATTCAGAAAAAAGATATTGGTATGCAGTAATAGAGAGAATTGTTTCGGTAATAAAATATTTATCCCGGCAGTGTCTTGCTTTCCGCGGACATTCAAGCGACCTCTACCTACCCGATAATGGAAATTTTTTGAAAGCAATAGAAATGCTAGGAGAATTCGATCCTGTTATAAGGGAACATGTCAGACGAATTGAAGAATCATCGGAAAAAAATATTAGACTTCCAACATATAATAAAATTCAAAATGAGATTATACACTTGCTTTGATGCAGTTCAGGATATATGGGTGTTTGCATCGGCATCGACAAAACGTTGGGAGATATTCAAAAAACACCTGGACAAGCTAACTCTAAAACCGTTAAGATAGATAGATGCAATAAAGCTATTACGATGGCAGTTTAAACAAATTTGCAATTCATTGCTAGAAATATCCCAGACTATTAGTTTTGACTTTGCAACAAAGCATAAAGCGCAAGCCGTACTAAACAAAATAAATTCGTTCGAATTCCTTTGCTCTGTGTTGATTTGGCATGAGGTTTTATCCAGTATTAACGTAGTTAGTAAGTCGATGCAGAGTCCATCAATAGATATCAAAGTTTGCCTCGACCATTTAAAAAATCTTATAGAATTTCTAAATACATCTCGGACGGACGAAAGTTTTGATAAGCTGGTAAATTTAGCAGAAAATCTTGCACATGAACTGAACGTAGAGGCAGAATTTCGGAAGTCTAGGGAAAGAAAAGTCAGGAAAATATTTGACTATGAAGGAACGGATGAGCCTATTACAGATCCAAGAACTAGATATAAAATTAATTTCCATAATTGCATAATAGACCAAGCTTTAAACTCTATTACAGAAAGGTTCGAAGCATTATTACATTTTAATG
Organism: Pseudeuparius sepicola; assembly: GCA_963920635.1. Lineage (NCBI taxonomy): Eukaryota > Metazoa > Arthropoda > Insecta > Coleoptera > Anthribidae > Pseudeuparius > Pseudeuparius sepicola. The sequence goes on along the minus strand of OY987301.1, from coordinate 40,218,772 downwards.
ATATTTTCGGTTTTTTATATTCGTGTTTTGGTGAGAATTTTGACGATAAAGTTGTATTGAAAAGTTGCAATTATCCGCAAATAAAATTAAGCAATGATAGTGCCGGTAATGGTACACATGAATCAGATATCGACGGTTCAGACCCGTACAGTGAGCTGAAAAATTTAAACATATTCCTTCCATCACAATATACTGCAAGTCCAAGAACTATTTTAGAGTACTTATTCAAAAATTCACTCACTAATACTTTTCCAAACACCGCAATAGTTTTCCGAATACTTTTGTGCTTGCCAGTTACGGTAGCATCCGCGGAGAGATCATTCTCCAAATTAAAAATTATAAAAAACTATCTAAGGTCTTCTATGAGCCAGGAGAGATTAACCGACTTGGCAATAATTTCTATTGAAAGTATCCTACTTGATACAATAAAGATCAGTGATATAATTTCGGAGTTTGCCAGTATTAAAGCCAGAAAAGTACCAGTCGTTTAACGTGTATAATATTGTGCCTTGTACCTAAGAGATAACCCCAATATTTTAGAAATATAATTTTTTTTGTTTTAGAAGAAATTGTTATATTTATTTTACATTTTTAGTTTCTTTTTCTTAGAAAATTATTTATTTAATTTTATATATGCATTTTTATTTTGTTTAAAAGGCTGTTTTTCGAGTGTAAGTAATGTTTTATGTTTTACTTAGTTAGTTTTTGTTTTTATTTTTTATATTAAAAAAAAATTATTTTAAAGAAACATTTACCATCCTTTCAATCTGGAAATTCTACCAGACCTTGTATTACTCATTATAAGACTGATTGCCTGTGGTATTTTATTGTTATTTATAAATAAATATTTTTGAGAATACCTATTACTATTATTTTTGTTATACCTACCTAATAATTTTTGCAAATACCTCGTTGGTACAAGAGACGGAAAACCGTAGAAATTCAAGATTTTTCAAGTTTTGATAACTTGAAAGAATTTTTTTTATTATATTCTGCAGACGGGCGGCCAAACATCTAGGAACGCCACTGCCTAACAATATGTTCACGATATTGTGGACAAAGATTTTTTTAACTCTTTTACCTTATGCCAATTTTTACAAATACAAAAAAGTATTACTATAGTGTATAAGAGTAGCATGCCCTCAGTCAGTTATATCAACAACTGATGGCATTTGTTAAATAAAAATTCGGGCTGACTATGTTTTTTTTTTATTTTTTACATTCGAGGGGTGGCTAACTAGCTCAAAAATGTGACAGTATTGTGAAAATTGGCAATTTCTAACATTCTGCCAGGGATTTTCCGCAAACTGCTAAGGATTTCTGGGACTTCGGGAAGCTGCCAAGGGATTTCTGTGATTTCCTACAGTCAGCAATGGATTTCCGAAGGCTGCATATGATTTCTTTAGTCTGCGAACGATTTCTTGGATTGGCAAAGTTAATAAATTTGCGGGCACATAATAATATGCTGGCTGGGTTGTAGGTGTAAATATACAGGGCGACCGTATTTCGAATCTATACATGGGGATCTTGGTTATCTTAAGAGATACGAGGTCGGTTAAATTGGGGCAAAGTTGTGGAATTTGATGCCGAGTAACATGGTAAAAAGAAATTTTGGCTGGCCCTTTTCGTTTTGAAAATAATGCGAAAAACCTGAAAATAGTAGTTTTTGTTTTTATTTTTTTAAACGAAAACGAATGGCACTGGACATTTCTAAGTTAAACATTATTAAGGCACTTTTTTACAAGGAATCTAAATATGACCTCGCATTTTTTTTCTCGCCTCCCTGGACAAAGATATGACGATCAACTTTTATTTTTCTTATGGGCGCCATTTGGATTTTTCAATTTTTGTCACACATTATGCTTTTCTTTGTTTTTCTTGCTGTAATATCAAATTAATCGTTTTTGCATAGAGTGCCTTGGAAACCGTTAGAAACATAAGCCCCATAATGTTTGACATTTCTGCATAGAATGCCTTGCAAACATAAGCCCCATATAACATTTGATAGTTTAGTACAATTTTAAGTGTCACGGATACTTTATTTTACTGAAAAAATGCCATTTTCACATAAAGAAAAGCGTGACATGATTCAAATTTATTATTCCCCGAATATAAATGACGTTGAAGGAATATTGGACGAGTCATAAACAGTTTAAGGAAACGTGCTGCATTGTGCCTTGAGGAACAAGGAGGACAAATTGAACATTTATTGTAAAACAGGACTGTCTACTCGTCTAGGTTTTTGTTGTTCTTGTGTTTCCAGTTTGACTCTTTTAGTGTTAATGTGTTATATGGCAAATGACGAATAAATAACAAGGTCTCAGATCATACTCTCGTGGTACATTTATGATTTATTTAATCAATAAATTTAACATTAACTGAATTTTTACTGTACCGTTAAACAATATTCCAAAGCACATTTCGCAACAATGGGTAACTAAGCTTATGTTTTCAAGGCACTCTATGCAAAAACGTTAAACATTATGGGGCTTATGTTTCCAAGGCACTCTATGCAAAACGATTAATTTGATATTACGGCAAGAAAAACAAAGTAAAGCATAATGTGTGATATATCATTTTAACCAGAAAAAATCTTCTTCAAAAATTGAAAAATCCAATATGGCGCCCATAAGACAAATAAAAGTTGATCATCATATCTTTGTCCAAGGAGGCGAGAAAAAAAATGCGAGGTCATATTTAGATTCCTCGTAAAAAAGTGCCTTAATAATGTTTAACTTAGAAATGTCCAGCGCCATTTTTTTTTTCGTTTAAAAAAATAAAACGTTAACAACAATTTTCAGTTTTTTCGCATTATTTTCAAAACAAAAAGGGCTAGCCAAAATTTATTTTTACCATGTTACTCGGCATCAAATTCCGCAACTGAATTTAAGATGCCAACGCCCCGACGGGACTATGCAAACTAATATATGGGCCATCGTTACTACGGGAAGGGTGCTAGCCTTGGGCACAGTTGAGGGAAGGGTCTTTTTGCGATAGGAGAGGAAAGCTTTTTATAGGCACCACGCGGCCTTCCGCGTGGTAGTGTGGGAGTCTCCCCCCGGAGGTGACATACCAAAGACATTATAAGGACATACCCACTAAAAACCTCGCCTATTTCAGGGTATAGTGGTTGGATTCCAGCCTTATTTTGTAGGAGAAGTGGCTGTAGGGAGTGGTGTGCGGTGTGCGGCCACTAGAAGAAGCCTTGGCGGTTTAGTGTAGAACTACGAGTAGGGTTTTGCCAGACGAAGTGGCTTTTGGCTGCCTTTTTAGAAAAAAGGACTAGAAAATTCCTCAGATGAGACGTATGACGGGGCCTTTTGTGTGGGAGATCGGGATTGGGGAATAATCGGTAGCAGTTCTGAGAAGAGCGTTTGGATGAGTCTCCGTCTTTGCATAGGTTTTTAAGGAGAGTTCCTTGATAAAGTCATTCAAAAATGGAATATTCATGTCACGGTGGATTTGCTGATTAGCGGCATACCATTCGGCACCCGTGATAGTTCTAAGACAACGTCTTTGAACTACTTGGAGTTTTTTGTGATGACTTTTTGGCATATGCTGCCAGGCAGCGCAGGCATAGGTCATCACGGGACGAAGTATGGTCTTATAGAGAGTGAGTTTGGCTTGAATGGGGAGTATGGATCCTTCGTGGATCATAGGATATACTGCTTTGAAGATTTTTAGGGCCTTTTGCCTGGTTTGCTCAGTGTGTTTCTCGAAAGTGAGCCGGCTGTCTAGGTGAACGCCTAGATACAGCGCGGAAGTGGAATAATCTACTTCAGAATTGTTTAGAACAATTCTGGTAGGCGGGGCCTGGCGCCCCTTAGAGAAGATGACTGCTTGAGTTTTGCCAGGATTGACTTTGATTTTCCACTTGTCAAACCACTCGAAAAGAGTATCCACGGCCACCTGGAGCACCCTGCACGCATGCTCACTGCGACGACCGGAAGCGGTTATCGCAGTATCATCAGCATACAGGTACAGCGATGTGCCGGGAGATCTGGAAATATCGTGTGTGAAGACATTGTACAGAGTGGGACCTAACACTGAGCCCTGGGGGACCCCCGCCTCTACCGTTTTACGGGAAGAGAGGAGACCATCTATTCTGACTTGGAAGGTCCGGTCGGCCAGGAAAGAAGAGACTATCTTCACCACAGCCAAGGAGATGTCTAAAAGGATGAGTTTATAGATGAGACCGGGGTGCCATACCCGGCCAAAGGCTTTGCCTACGTCTAAGAAAATGGCTATTGTATTTATGTGGTTTTGGAAGTTGTGAGTGACTTCTTCCACCAGTCTGACGACCTGGTGTTCAGTGGAATGTGCACCTCGAAAGCCGAATTGCTCAGGGGGAGTGCGTCTACTCGATTGAGCTCGTCTCAGCCTCTACTGTCTCTTGCCACTCGAGATCATCGTCATGATCTAGATTGGGTTGTAATTGTTGTTGAAAATGGTCGGCGAAAGCTTCGGCCTTCTCCTCAGAGGTGTATACAACCCCATTGGGGCCGTGGATTGGTGGAATCAAACCACGGGAGGAGTTACCTTTGAGGGCCTTGATAATTTGCCAGTATTTACGTTTTTGGGGATTTAGGGATTCTAGACGTCGTTGCCAACTGTCAGAACGGACTTGCTGTAGAGCGTCTTTGAGCTCGGAGATCAGCAGCATGGCTACTCGTCTGTGGTCAGGATGGAGAGTGAGACAAGCCCTTTTACGGGCCGCACGGGTTCTCTTAAGGAGTTGTCTAACATCGGGAGGGAGAGGGTCTTTGTTTCGACTAGTAACGTGCTCTCGGGAAGAATCCTCGAGCGCCCTACATATCCGGTGTTCCCAGGACCGGGCCTCGCGTTCAAGCTCGACCACGTTCCGGGCGGATACTTGGGCGTTACAGCCTTGGAGGATAGGACTATTACGAAAGTGGGGCCAGAGGACCCGCCGGATAGTGACGGTGTCGTCTGGGGGGGTTTTGGGATCCCCAAAAAGAATTGTGAGGGGATTATGATCGCTGCGGAGGTCATGAGTTACGCGAACATCGCATTCGAGATTGCAGTCTTTTAATAGGACAATATCCAGGATATCGGGTCTATATGGGTGTGGTTTCTAGGGTAGAAGGTAGGTTCGTCTGGACCAAAGGTTAGGACATTTGCAGCTTTTTTAGGTCAGCCTGAAGCATAGGCTTATTTGGGGGTAAGTAAACGGAAGAAAAGCAGATTTTTAGATGGCCATGGGGGATAATTAGGGATGCAACCTCTAGGTTGTCATAAGAATGTTTTGAAAAGATGACGGGGTTTAGTTGTTTTTGGGGATATTGAAATTTTCGGTGGGCTTTAAGCATGTTTCCTGCAACAGGACAACATCGAATTTTTGTTCGTTGATGAAGCAGATAAGCTCGGATTTTTTGGTGAGAATGTGACAGGCATTCCAAGAGAGTATCCGAAGATGTTTATTTCCTACCACCATTTAAAAAGGAAAGGAGATATGGAACAAAATAGCGTAGGAATCCACTCACTTGCGGAGGGACTGGAGGAAATCTACCAAGGCGGAATGTTGCGACATGGCAACGGGAGCGTGGCCAAGGGGGGCGAGAATTTGGGTAATTTTTGCCATTGAGGAAGCGGCCTCATCGATAGGGGTGGGAGTGGGGCGGGTTTTGGGGGTGGCAGCCTGGGCAAAGGAGCGCACCCTTGGGACGGCCTTGCAGCCCCTGTAGCTAGCCAGATGCGGCAAGCTACAGTTGGCACACTTGGCCGGGGTGTCCTTGAACTTTTGGCACTCGTATGTCCAGTGCAAGGATGGTGTAAAAGACAGGACAGTCCGATCCCTATACTTGCAATGTTGGCCAATCGCCGCGGTAGAGTGACATCACCACGGACCTCACGGCTTGGGCTCACGCGTTATGCCCTTGTTTATACGTCTCTGTATAAATAAGGGTTATAGGTACTCGTATAAATGAACGTATTTCGTACATGTAGCTATAATACACCCATTCCAATTAACACCACAAATTATTGGTTTACAAAATTCTATATTATTATTTATTATTGATAGTAAAAATAAGTTAATAGGAATAGTTCTCAGACGGATATACAAGGTGTCTACTTTCAAACCTATAGGTATAAATCCCATAAAATTTTTATATTATTTTTGGAGATAATGGCCTGAACTTTTTTTTGTTTGAGAGGCCTTCAAAAACCGCTTCTTGTGACCTTCCTACCATTTTCAAAATGCTAATCCAGGGCCGGCTGCGATTTTCTTTATATCCCCCCGATTTTTACGAACACCATTTAGCGATTTTTTTGTTTGAAATCTGACCCCACGGCGTTAATCAGGACACCCAAAAATCTCCAGGTACCAAATTTGAACAAAAAATATACAGGGAGTTCTTATTCTGCAGGTTGCCAAAGTTGGTCAAAATAGGAAATTTAAGGGCATCTGTCGAGTCGAATGTGTCATGGAATTACTTAGAAACAGTTGAATGGTCAACAGGAACACTCAAGGTGTTGATATACAAAAATCCAATACAATATTATACAAGATGTTTGTTTCTGGGACAACTCAATATGTAGGATATTTTTAAACTTTATCGAGGTCCAGAGCACCCTGAAATTATTGAAAAAATGCTAATAAACCCAAAGTAATTTATCTTATTTATTTTACAAAATATGAAAACATCTAAAAAAATATCTTACATTATTGGACATTGGACCCTTCTCAGCGTGCTCTGGACCCAGATATAGTTAAAAAATATCCTACGTTGTGAGATGATCCAGAAATAAATATCCTGTATAGTATTGTATGGGATTTTTGCCAACACATATTGGCCTGCAGAACGGAACTCCCTGTATATTTTTATTCAAATTTGGTATCTGGAGGTTTTTGGGTGTCCTGATTAACGGTGTGGGGTCAGATTTCAAATAAAAAAAATCGCTAAATGGTGTTCGTGAAAATCGGGCCGGAGTAGGTATCAGGGTCTGGGCACTCCCCCAGTTTTGAAGGTGGGTAATCTGTGGTAGGTATAAAGAAAATCGCAGCCGGACCTGGATTTGCATTTTGAAAATGGTAGGAAAGTCACAAGAAGTCGTTTTTGAGGGTCTTTCAAACAAAAAAAGAGTTCAAGCGATTATCTACAGAAATAATTAAAGATTTTATGGATTTTGTATATATGTTTGAAAGTAGGCACTCTGTATATCTATCAGAGAACTATTATTCCTATTAACTTATCTTTACTATCAATAATAAATAATAATATAGTATTTTTTAAACCAATAATTGTTAATTGGAATACATGTATTAAAACTACATGTAAAAATACATTCATTATACACGAGTATGGAGCCCAGCCGTGAGGTCCGCGGTGACGTCATTGCGCCGATCAGAGCTGGCGAACTTTTACGCGGATCGGACTATCCTGTCTCTTACACCAGTCTGTTACACACCAGAGAGAAAATAACTGAACATTTTCTCTCTGTTACACACCATCCTTGTGTCCAGACCTGGACTGTGAATGGCCGAACTTCTGGCACCTGTGGCACTGCATAATCTGACTGGGGGATTTTTGCGGCTCGAATTTGACCTGTCTCACTCAGACAAAAGCCGAATTCGAGCGGATGACCCATAGAGATCATATTTATAAAGGGATGACCAGGTTGAACCAGGTTATAAAATTTATATTTTGAGCAAAATTTACAAATTTATTTATTTGATCAAGGGCCAGATTATATGGTTCTAAGGCACTTTTGTCAAGAGTAAGTTAACCTGCTTACTGCTTGTTGTTTTATAAAAACCAGCAGTATTACTCCCCATGGCGGGAAAATTCTGCGCACCTGTTCGCGCAGCCACCATTTGGGAATGGATTCTGTCAAATAGATGCAGTGTCGGGGCGATTGGGTAGTTCTTGGGCTGTATTAGAGATATTACAGTGCCGTGGAGTGTGCTTTTTTTGTAAATTGTGCTTTGTGCTAGTATCTTTGAATAAAGAATCCCAGGAAGGAGTCAAAGCTCTATAAGTGTATTATAAAATACGTGAGATGGAAATCGCCCTACTTTTTCTAGTTATTATGCTTAGCTGTGCGGGTTGTGGTTGTGGCACTTCCCTGACCGCCAAAACTAAAATGTTTGAAGATAATAATCCATCGGTAAATAATTTTGCAATTGAAATTAACTTTTGAGGTCATGTACCAAAGGAGGCATAGGCGTTTGAGTAGGTATACCTACTTCTCCATAATTGGAAATTTAAAATTAGAATTGCTATATTATCAAGGATTCCTAAACTTAAAGATATAAACGTGCCTTATAATTGTTTTGCCTGTATTGTAAAATTGTAAGTACTACTTTCAGGAAAAATAAGGATTCTTGCCTCAATTAGTTGGTCGAAACCAAGGTTAGTTAACCTTGGGTCGAAACAACTCAAAGGTGCGCGCCACTGTAAAAACGGAAACGGCATCGTCGGCATTATCCCACCATATACAGAGACTATGCCAGTAGCATTTAAGCAAAGAAAATGGTACTACGCCCATTTTCTTTGATTTAAGCAAAACGCAAGAACGGTAGACGCACACCGTTCTTGAGCAAAACGTTCATGGCCCGGGCACCTGCGCTGTAATGAACGGTTTTCATTGGCCGAATAACAGTACGGATTGCCGATAAGGTGCTGACCGCGTGTACGTTTTGCTCTCATTGCGCTCTCGCATTGAAACCCGCATATCTCCATATTTTAAAATATATTTGTAATAATTAAACAAGTTTGCATCAAAAATAGTGAATACCGATAGATTTCAAAGCTAAATAATTAAATTAGAACTACTTTTTTAATCAGTTAGACTTTTGTGATTCGACCTTTTTCGATCTTTTGATTATTCCACCTTTTCTGCTTTCGACATTTTTTAAAAATTCGACCTTTTGTGTTTCGACCTTTTCTCCGTCAATCGTATAGCTTGCAATCACGAAATGTGCTTTGAGAAATTCTGGTATTTCCCGCGGTACCAAATCCTTCGTGTGTGTCGTTTGCCAAAGATAAATAAATATTAACGCGGACAATTTAAAAAGTTGCTCACTTCAGTCTATTGTGATTTTTAATAAGAAATGAAATGCGCAGATAATTTAAAAATTCCTTGATTTAGCTTTGAAATTTATCGGTAATCCGTATTTTTGATGCAAACTGGTTTAATTGTTACAAATATATTATAAAATATGCGGAGATACGCCGGTTTCAATGCGAGAGCGCAATGAGACCAAAACGTATACGCGGTCAGCACCTTATACCGGCAATCCGTACTGTTATTCGGCACTGACCAATGAAAACCGTTCATTACAGCGTAGGTGCCCGGGCCATGTAGGTATGTACGTTTTGCTTAAATGCGTCCCGGTACAAATTTGCTCCTTCCTGAGGTTCCAAATTCCGAACTAATTTCTCCTGCTTGTGCTTACCACCCACTATATACTTTACTGTATTTCTGAATTGATTTTCCCGAAGAATGTGTAAATGTATATAAAATTGTTAAAATAAAGTTTTAAGAAAAAAAATACACCTCTATGACTTCTATTCCCCCAACGTTATTGAATTTGCAAATGATTTCTCAAGTGTTTTATATGCTCTGGACCTGGACCGACACTATTATATTAAAGACCCGAGCATGACGTCATATATTTCATTGTTGTTTAGGGACTCTGGTGGCGCCACTCAACGAAAAAAATGGCGACTTATTATAGGTTATAGGGGGGTATTCTGTGGTTATAAGCCATTGAATATAAGAAATACGCCCCCTACTATAGGCTCAATGCGAAACTAGTCTATGGGCCATGCCAACAATGAACAAGAACAAAGAACACACCAGTGTAGACCCCAGGCTAGCACCGTTCCCATGGTGACGATGACCCATATATTAGTTCGCATAGTCCCGTCGGGGCGTTGGTATCTTAAATTCAGTCGCGTATAGGTATCAGGTATGTCAATTACTGACGTTTAAAAGGTCCCAAATTTTAAATATCCAGCTTTATTACGATTTGCCTTCTTTTTACGGCAACCAATTTTTGCGTCCAGTATTTAGCAGTTTTATCATCATATTAACACAGCTTTTATAGGTAGATTTGTTTGTGATAACATGAAATATCCATGCACATGAAGAAAATGGTATGCACACTGCACAGACCATTAGGTGAATTGCAGAAGAATATACCCACTATTTTGGAATTAAGGGATGATGAATTTCAGAAGAACAAATACTATTTTGGAATTATGGTATGATCTAATCAACCGGCTGAAGAAGCGAAAATTAAAGATATTATTTTGGAAGAATATTTTGTAACGTGTATGCAAGAATGAAAAGAGAAAATTTTGTTTATAGCTCCAAAGCGAACTAATAGTCCTCCATATAAAGAAGAAACTGAAAAATCTAATGCGTTTTATGCATACTTACACTACAACTAGCCATGGACTTCATTTCAAACCAAAAGGACCAAATACTCTTGGACATAACAATAACAAATATTTTATTTTGTTTTGGATATTAAATTCGTTGTAACAGACACATTTTTGCATGTTTTTATTTTATAGAAGATTCTGCAACAATGGTGTTTTAACATTAAACCACCGTGTAAATTTGTTTCGTCGTGTGGCGCCAGTGGGGATCGCTTGAAACAGCGCTATACACAGGTCTTTAATAAAGTGTTGGTCCAGTTTGGACCCTATATTAATTTATAGGCGATTGAATAAGCCCTATAGGCTCAATGGTAAACTATACCTTTTCAACTTCAAATTGGGAATAATCAATTTCAATTTGGGAATAAACATCTTCAAATTGAGAATAGTCAACTTCAAATTGGGATTAATCAATTTCAAATTGGGAATAGACAACTTCAAATTGGGAATAGTCAATATCAAATTGAGAATAAACAATTTCAAATTGGGAATATTCAATATTAAATTTGAAAATCAACAACTTCGTATTAAGCAATATTTTTATTATTTATATCTAAATAAACACATAATATGTGCCTACTTGTTGAATTTAAAATATCATATTTTTGCTATACAGTGTGGTGACTTCAGTGTGCAACATATGGGACTTTTTTTATTACTTGCACAACGAAAATACAAATACTCCCGAAAGTTGGTGCATGTTCGATAATTATACTAGGCGCACTTAGAATGGTTGCAAGTCAAACAGCGTACAGGGTAGGTCAAAAAATACAAAAATTGTACCAGAATAAAGCACCCTTATTTCATAAAATTCAGAAAAATGTTGTCTATATAGAATTAAAAGTTAAAAGCCTAAATACCAAAATATGGCCTCCTAAGAAAAAAAAATATTTTTTTGAAAAACATTCATAATTTCCTAAAAAAAATTGTCTTAATATTCACCCTAGACAATTTCATAAGTCAATCAAAATTAAATTAATTTCGCATAACTTTGTTCAAATTCAAGCATATATTTGTAAAATTTACTTAGATTTTTAATTTTTTAGGGAATCACAAACTTCATGTTTGTTGCTACGATATTAAACAAAACTTCCCAAAAATTCTTCGGAACAAAGTAAGACATTAGTAATAAGAACTCTCATTTAAGGTGCAAAATTTTTATTTTAAGTGTTTATTAAAAAACTGGAAATTAATTATTGACAAAAAAATTTTTTCTTAGGTGGCTATGTTTTCGTATTTAGGCATAGCTTTTAATTCTAAACCACTTCTCTTAATAACCTTTTGCTGAATTTTTTGAAATAAGGGTACTTTACTCTCGTACAATTTTTATATTTTTTGACCTACCCTGTATGCTTTTTAACTTGCAACCTTTCTAAGTGCACCTAATATGATCACTGAACATGCATCAACTTTCGGCAATGTCTGTATTTTGCTTGTGCAATTAATAAAAAAAGTCCCATATGTTGCACACATATATTTAATTGAATCATTTAATAAGTATTTCTGGTATACGAGTATGTATCTCTGTATATTTCCTATAAATCTGGTGCAACTCGGTACAGTTAATTTATTATTTATGTTATTTTGCACTACTTATACTTTCTATGTAATTTCTATAAGCTAACTTTAGTTTGCGATAAATGATTTGGTCTTTGTCTTCTTTCTAAGATTTCTGGCCAAGTCTTTTTGAACCTTAGCAGGTAGCACAGAAAATATATTTCCACAACAGAAAGCTCTGTAACAATACCTGTCAAATGGACTCCAACTACAGACTCCAAAAACAAGCAGATTGCATTTCTTCTGAAATGATATTTTCCCAAAATATAATGTTCCTAATTCGTAGATTAGCCAACATTTAATAGTGTACCTTAATATCAGTGCATTTGGAAAATATTAAGCTTCAAAGTTGGAGTCCATTTGACAGCTGTCATTAAGGAGCTCTCTGTTCTGAATATATTTTCTGTGCAGGTAGTCGAAATTTTGCTTAATATTATAAACTTCAGTTAACAAATTGATTTGCGTTCTTGTTGATAAGTGTTTTTATTTCATGAAGTTATTAATTTTCAAGTTAATATTGAATATTATTCCTAATTTGAAATTGTTTATTCTCAATTTGAAGTTGTCTATTCCCAATTTGAAAATGATTAATCCCAATTTGAAGTTGACTATTCTCAATTTGAAGTTGTTTATTCCCAATTTGAAATTGATTATTCCCAATTTGAGGTTGAAAAGGTATAGTCTATGAACAACGCAGTGTTGACCCATTTCTAGCACTAATCTTATGGTGACAATGGCGCATATATTAGTTCGCATAGTGCCCGTCGGGGCGTTGGCATCTTAAAATTAGTTACCATTTACGATAATAGCCGCGTTCCTTTTGCCCCTTTTGAGAGATAGAACTTTAGCTCAGTTGTTAGCCGAGCCACTAATCTATATATTTTGTGGAGCCACGGAGCCCTCAGTTTGTTTTTTCCTGTGAAAGGCTCATCTTGTGAAAGGGTCATTTTCCCCACCACCAAACTGAGCCAATATGCTCGATAGTAAGTGTCCTCGCGAGGAGGAAGGGTGAAGGGGGAGGTAAAAATCTCACTTTAGCTCACATTCTTATTTGTAAAAGGAACTGCCACCAACTGAGATAAAAGGCGCTTTCGGGTATGATGTGTCAAGCTCTGCGTGCTTGAGACTCAGTTTTGCTTGTGTGCCGTTCATACCCGAACGCAATATAGGATCCAGTTATTATTTTTGTTTTATGTCTATGAATTAACCTTAAATTTACGATGCAAATGCTATAATTTGCAAATAGAAATGGAAAAAATGTTGATAGTAGTTACAGTAAAAGCGTTGACTCCGCAAGAGAATCAAGCGAAGTCCATAAAACATTAAACTGGACAATCAATGATTCTACTGCGCAACTCGGAGCGCCACGTACCTAATAAACGGCTGGTGTTCGAGGGGGCAGGGGGGAGGAAAAAAGAGCAACTCTGGACTGGACCAACACTATATTAAAGACCCGAGCATGTCCACGATAAACTTACCCACGGTATGTCATTGCGCATCTTGTGACGCGTCAGTTGCGAGTCAGAATTTAAATTGCTCCATATGTCTTGTCTGCGGCATGCAGCAATCGATTTTTTGGCAAGATTATTGTCCTTGGGAAATCTATAGTACTTAATTTCCGTTCCCTTACTGTTTCTGTTATTATTTGGACAAACGCTGACTGCACATCCCCGCATTTCTGGCCTATTTTAAAGCACTGTCGAGCTGGACACTGGCAGTTGTTTACACTTTTTTCTTGATACATTAAACTGTAAACGATAAAAAATCGTAAAACACAACCGCATTTTGAATTCGTGACTCGCAACTGACGTAGATGCGCAGATTTGCCTTGTTTTCGGATTCGTTACTGACATACCGTGGGTAAGTCTATCGTGAGCATGCCGTCATATTTCATTGTTGTTTAAGGATTGGGGTGGCGCATTGAAATGACAAGTAGAGAATTCGATGGGGTGGCGCTACACGACGAAAAAAATTATAGGTTATAGGAGGGCATTCTGGGGGTATTGGGATGTCAGTTTCTGATTTACCTTCTTTTTACGGTAACGAGTTGTCTTTGCATCCAGTATTTGGCAGTTTTATCCTATTAATACGGCTTTTCGAGGTAGATTTGTTTGTGATAACATGAAATTTTCGCGCACATGAAGAAAATGGTATGCACAGACCATTAGGTGAATTTCAGAGGAACAAACACTATTTTGGAATTATGGTATGATCTGATCAACCAGCTGAAGAAGCGAAAATTAAAGATATTATTTTGGAAGAGTATTTTTTAACGTATGCAAGAATGAAAGTAGAAAATTTTGTTTATAGCTTCAAAGCGAACCAATAGTCCTCCATATAAAGAAGAAACCTCAGAGAAATAACCAAGGTTATTTCCAGCTATATATAATAACCAAGGTTATTTCTCTGAGGAAGAAACTAACCTATCCTAACCTAACCTATATATTTTGTGCTACAACCTCAGAAAAATAAACATATTTTTCTGAGGCTACAACTAGCCATGGACTGCGGTTCAAACCAAAAGGTACCAAATACTCTTGCTTGCTTTTTAGACTCGCTTTTCTTAGAAAATGTATGGAAATATGCCATGTGAACTTGTCAAATTAGAGGGACATAACAAACAAATATTTTATTTTATTTTGAAGATTAACTTCGTTGTAACAGACATATTTGCATGTTTTTATTTTATAAAAGATTCTGCAACAATGGTGTTTTAACTAAAACCACCGTGTAAATTTGTTTCGTCGTGTAGCGCCAGTGGCGATGGCTTGAAACAGCCCTATGCACAGGTCTTTAACATAGTGTTGGTCTAGCTCTGGAGCATCAAGCTCAAGCATACCCGAACAAGAACCGTAAACCAGATTACGGTTCTTGATACCCGAAAGAATAAAATGGAAGTGGAGTACTCTCAGACTAATGAATAAACTAGTCTGAGGGAGTACTCTCACATACCCACAAAATATATCACATACCTATATAATACATATAGGTATTTGAGTACTCTAGGTTATATATTTTGTGCTATAAACCACAAAATATATAGGTTACTATAAACCACAAAATATATAGGTTACTATAAACCACAAAATGTATAGGTTAGGTTACTATAAAATAAACAAATTAACAATTAACCTAAAAATTCAAATTCCTGCGGTTCCTTGTTTCTTGAAAAAATTCTCAAAATGAACGAATTTTTGAAGCTTAAGTGGCGTCCCGAAGACGTAAATGAGTTTGAGCCACAAGAGGAATTTATCAAAGAGGACGTAGTAAGCGAATCTATAATCTTCAAGTTTTTAGAGCAGAAAAGATATTTCCAGAAAGGTAACAAGACTCGTAAGCGTATATTTTCAAATAAACCATACGTTCCTGGCCTGGCACAGTACAAACCAACAATTATCAAGTCATGCTTAGATACTTGGCAACATGAACACTGTCTCAAAGCTATGAAATTGCTTAGTTCCGGCAAAGATCTGGCATCTTATACCACCCAAGAGAAATATAGTGTTAGCGTTTACAATGTAAGCAGTACTGCAATTTAAAATTTTCTAAGCAGGCACTTATACAGTTCGTGCACTCTAATCTGACACGCGAAAACCTCAGTCTAAGCGCCAGTGATCCATAAGTCGCTTATTGTGAGTCGCTTAGACTGAGGTTCTCGCGTGTCAACTTAGAGTGCACGGACTGTATATATTATTATATTTTTGGCAGTGGCTATACGTACGACGTATATAAAAGTCAGTATATGCCTTGTGCTCTCATTGGCAAGTTGAGTCGCATGACTTCTTTGGACGTCTATTTAACTCCATACACGTCCGAGGTAAACTTATTTAGTTAATTCGCACAATATTGTGAAATTGAATTGAAAAAAGAAGTGGTAATTAAATTCCTGGATTTCCCCCGATTTTCTTGAAGTTTTGGCCAAGTAGGTACCTCCTATTTTCGCCCGACATTTGGCACTGTAATCCACCCGCGATTTTTTTGAAATTTTGGCTACCCCATATTTTTGCTCGCCATACAGCGCGCGCGCGTGGGTTACACCAATGGAAATAATTACCACTTATTTTTTCATACCGCAGCGCCCATCGCCGAAAAAGGAGGGCATACGCTCCTTATTGTAGCGATGCTTGACAAAAATGCACTTCCGATGTATCTAAATAAGTTTACTTTGCATGTGTATGGAGTTAAATGTATGTCCAAAGAAGTCACGTGACCCACCTCGCAAGACGTATACCGACTTTCATATACATTGGATGTATAAATAGCCATTTTCTATATTTTTAGGAGTTAAAACCAAAAATATTACAAGAAAACACAAAGTACCAAGCCTATGTGCTAAAAGGATATCAGCAGTACCAAAAATTGCTGTCTAACATGCGAGCACAAATATATCTATTTGGTAAAGTCATGTGGGAGAAAAATGTGGGTAGAGTGAAACAATATCCCCAATTTTTTAAGGAAGTGAAATGTTTTAACGTGAATCCCTCGGGACAAGATGGGAATGTTGAATTTAGGCATACATTAAATGCTCTAGAATTGGTAAGAAGTGATTCACTATTATCAGGGAGCACTCTAAGCATTGACAACAAAGCATTATCCGAGGGGTTAACGCCGATTTTTAGACTTTGACGTTTGATCTTGACCTTTGAATTTTGACGTTCCGTTTGACGTTGCAAAGTTGGACATCGAAAGATTTTATGTTAGTATTTAGAAACTCAAATTCCGTTCCTGTTTGACGTTCCGTCAGGGATAACCAACATTTATCTTTTTCCGTTTGCCGTTGCCTCTCCGGCCAATGAAGTTCCTTCTTAAGTGTCACGTGGGAGGTCACATAGTTTCCCAATTTATTAGCTGATCATCTGTATTGATTTTGTGCAATATTTTAAATATTAATTATCCAAAATAACGCTACATAGTAAACAAAATGAATTCAGAGTTGCTAAATCAGAATATTGAAATCGAGCGACTTCACTCCAATGACGATGATTGTTGTTTCATGCTTTATTTTTCTGGTATTGATAACATGCAGGCGTACAGAAAATTCTAAACGGAACGGAAAAAGTTTATAAACAACTTGGAAATAGCAGCTGCATCAACGTCAAAGGGAAACTTCAAACGGCAGCATGAAACATCAAAGTTTTTAAATACGGCTTTATAACATGCCTTGATTAACCCTTAGATACTGCCTCGGGTATTGCAGCATAATGCCAAAGTATTCACAACAATGCCATTTAAGGAGAGATTGGAAATTGTATTAAATTTTCTTACTCTCCTATTTATCCATATAGGGCTGAGAGCTGTAGCATAAAATGCTTAGCGAACCCATCCTTAATGCAAATTATTGCCATTGCCTGCTGCTACTCTGCCTCATAAGGAAAAACGCATTAGTTTAAAGTTTGGCAGTGGCTATTTATACGTCCGACGTATATAATAGTCGGTAAACGTCTTGTGTTCTCATTGGTGAGTTGAGTCACGTTGACTTCTTTGGACTTATATTTAACCCCAATTTAACTTCATATATGTCCGAAGTATATGTTGCAATAAGGCACGTATGCCCTTCTTTTTTGGGGATGGGCGCTGCCGTTTGAAAAAAGAAGGGGCATTCGCCCCATATTGTGGCAGTCGCCAGTTATGGGCGCTGCCGTATGAAAAAGGAAGGGGGCATTCACCCCATATTGTGGCAGTCGGTAGAGATGGGCGCGGCTGTACGAAAAAAGAATATTGAAATACAGGAATTATTAAAAATAATTCACTTCCCCGAAATTTTAAAACATTTATGCCTTGTTTGTGTACGCTATAAATAGTGTACGATTTATGCCTTGTTTAAGTACGCTATTTATAGTGTACATAAACAAGCATAAATCTTTTATAAAATTTCGGGAAAGTCCATTAAGCTCCTTATTAATTGCAACGTTTACTTCGGACATGTATGGAGTTAAATGTACGTCCAAAGAAGTCATGTGACTTAACTCGCCAATGAGAGCACAAGACGTAACCAACTTTTATATACGTCAGACGTATAAATAGCCACTCTGTTAAAGTTTTTCCTATGGCCCTTACGGCACGTGGTGGTTATTTAATGAAATAATGTGTGAATTACAAATTAGCTGTGATGTGAAATGTAATTGGGTAATAAGTATTTTTTCCAAATATCGGTATTTTCCTTAAAATTCGACATACGGTTAATTACATTAAAAATTTGGCTTGACATGCTACGAATCAACCGAATAAGTAGGTTTTCCCATTGTTATTTAACGTGTTTTTTGTTAGCGTAATTGTGCTTTTTACATAATATTACATTATTTTGCCTTAACGTTAGAATGATTAGGTATATGTCATAACAATAGAATTCTTCAGTTAATAATATTATACCAAAACTATTGAAAATTGGATGGGAAAATATATTATAAAATATTTTGTTTAACTTTTTTCTATTTTACATATTTTCCTATTTCCCAGGTAATTTAATGGTTTAACCGACTGAATGTTATAGGCTAATAGCGTTGGGTGAAGATTTAAAAAGAGAATCTACGCCCATGGAACAGCGTGCCGATTTAAAAACATCTCCGGAGCCCGCTGGCACCCTCTACATTCCCGACCAGAAATTAAAGCGGATCGATATCGAAAATCTTCTGGCATCTTCGCCGGAGCCATCTTGCGGCTAGCGGAAGTAACAATTATTCACAGTCGGTGTCGCTGACTCGAAAGCAAAATCTAGAAAACAGCACACTGTTCTCTGGGGTATACTGGGATAGCTCGGTGGGAATTACAGATGGGACATTTCGAGTCTGGCAATATCTTCATTTTGACTTTTGACAGGGTTTTACTTGCAGGGTTGTGCTTGCTATTACAATTGTACTAGATCTATTACAATTTACCAATTGCTATTACGCTATTACTACAATAGCAAAAATCCCAATAATCTATTCATGCAGGGGTCTTTTTCGAGATAATGGCATTCTCACTGCTCCAGGCATTTACATTTTCGCTTGCCTGATTCTGCTTCATTCAAACAGGTCTCAGTTTCGGTCCTCCCTCTTTACGCATGGGTATGCTACTAGGCATAAAACAAATTTTGTTGTGCCTCAGCACCACCTTAGTCTCACCGAGCGTGGGCCATATTATGCTGCGGTGTGGTTTTTTAACAGTCTGCCTGCAAATATCAAGCACAACACCAGTGCTTCGCAGTTCAGGAGGGAGGTGATCAAGCACTTGTGTAGAGTAGAACCATATTCTGTGAATGAGTTTTTAAATTTTTGAATTTTATATTTTTAAATTTTTGAATTTTTATATTTTAAATTTTTAATTTTTTAATATGTAAATGTGTTCGTATTATAATGGGATGTCTATGGCATCTTTATTTTGTACTGTCTTTCTTATAAAGTGTGACCCGTTTCATACATTGCATTGTAATTTCTTTATGTTGTAATGTCTTCTGAAACTAAATAAACTTACTTACAATTTCGGCTGCTGACATTATAGATGCTTTCCATTGGACTGTTCTACAGATCCCGATTCCTGTGTTACCTAGGGTCACTTAGAATCGCTTGTGAATGGTCGATTAAGCGACATTGAGCAGTGTAGATCACTTTGGAGCAGTCCGCTGTAGGGTTCCCCTAATAAAGGAACCCTAGTCCGATGGAAAGCACCTTACAACTTCTTACTATATTTTTAAGTTTATTTATTTTTAACTGTACAAATTTATGGGTACCTACTGTTATTGGTGCAGTTTTTTAATTTTTTGTTATGTTTTTTTGTTTTTGTAGGATAATTTTTTTTTAGAAATGGAACGTTTTTATTTGTTATATAATGACCAAAAACTGTTTCAATAAAAAAAGGTGGGTAAAATTTGACAGGAATTTGGAGCTATTACAATTTATTACAATCTAGTACAATTTTGTGAACAATTCTAGTACATTTGCCTTAGGTCAAAAGCACAACCCTGTTTACTTGACATTAAGCCCTGGGAATTGGGCTTGGAGAAAGTGAAAGGTTTGAAAGCGATTTTGTGCGAATTTTGGAGCTGAAAGAATATTCTTGGGCAGTGACAGTAATCTGACAAGTTTATTTGTGATTTTTGAAGGCTAAACAATAAAGGTGGTAACCAAGGTAACGAACGAGTTTGGACTGTGATTTTTGAGATTCATTACAATATTATTTGCCCCTTTCACTGCTCCCTTTCGCGACCAGAAATTTACTTGGGGAAAGGACCCGCCCAAATACACAACATACACAAACAGGGGTATCATTCCATCCTTTTCCCTTCAATAGAAATCGTATATTACATCAACCACACACGAGCAGAAAATACAGACACAAAATTTTATATTTCCAGCTCCATAGATGGTGTTTATTTTCAACGGGTACGTTGGGATCTATAGTAAACCCTAGAGCTGCGGGTGAGACTTCGAATTTTTTTTAGCCTCGAAACTCTTTTTACACATTGTGAAACTATTGACTAGTGGGGGACTATTATTATTGCCAAAACAAATAACATACAGTGTGTCCAACTTTAAAACTGTACAAATCCGTAAAATCTCCATTTTTGGAGACAATCGCCCAAACTTTTTTTTGTTTGAAAGGCCTTCAAAAACCGCTTCTTTTGACCTTCCTGTCATTTTCAAAATATATCCTCGATTTGAATAAAAAATATACAGGGAGTTCCAATCTGCAGGGTGTCAAAGTTGAGCAAAATAGGACTTTTAAAGGCATCTGCCAAGTCAAGATTGCCAGGGAATCCCCTCAAAACAGTTAAATAGTCAATAAGACCACTCAAAGTGTTGGTGTGCAAAGATCCAATACAAAATATACAGAGTGCTCTTATCTGTGCCATCTCAAATTACTGAATTTTTTCTACTTTATACGGGTCAAAAATCGAGTATATCAAAACCGCTCCAAACACTAAAACTAAATCTAAAAAATACAGAAGTCAGTCAACAGGAAACACACAGAAAATGTATCATCTTAGACAGTGACTTTGTTGAGTAAGGTCCAATAATTTAAATTGTTTTTATTTGTTAGTTGGCATTTTGTAAAGAAATACATTACTTTTGTGTTTATCAATATTTTTTCAATGATTCCACAGCACTCATGACCCATATAAAGTTTCATAAAAATTCAGCATTTTGAGATGGCACAGATAAGAATACTCTGTATATTTTGTATTGGACCTTTGCACACCGATACCTTGAGTGGTCCTATTGACCATTGAACTGTTTTGAGAGGATTCCCTGGTACACTTGACTTGGCAGATGCCTTTAAAATTCCTATTTTGCTCAAATTTGACACCCTGCAGAATAGAACTCCCCTTATATTTTTTTATTCAAATTTGGTATATAGGGGTTTTGGGGTGTTCTGATTAACGCTGTGGGGTCAGATTTTAAATAAAAAAATCTCTAAATGGTTTTCGAGAAAATTGGGGGTATAAAAAAATGGTAGCCGGCCCTGGATTTGCATTTTGAAAATAGCAGGAAGGTCAAAAGAAGCGGTTTTTGAAGGCATTTCAAACAAAAAAAGTTTAGGCGATTATCTCCAAAAATGAAGATTTTACGGATTTGTACAGTTTTAAAGTTGGACACCCTGTATAATAATTGTATATGCGTTAAAATGTTCTTACTTATATAATTTATTTATGTTGACAATATTTCTGGATTTGGTATTTAGGTATTTTTTTCATAAATGTGTTTTCTCATTTAACTATTTTATTTTATTCCTCTCTGTCAAAAAATGTTCAAAGGTAATTCTGAATGAAAATGGGTAATTACTTTCTGGCGTGTTCAGTCAATACCTACTTAAAAAATCTCAATTCCTACATGTAGGTACATACATAGTCAACAGTTTAAAAAATCCTTATTTACCTACTTTTACTATTTTTGTTTATATCACTAATAAAAGTAGCATTTCATAAAACAGTGTTAGTTTTTTAATTAAGAAATTCATTTTCGTCAATGTAATTTGATTAATGTAATTTGTAATTAAACAGTTATAGAGGGCAGGCCGTTACCTGATTTAACTATAGAGAAAAATCAAACGGCAGAACATAAAAAACGCGATCACGTCAATTCAACAAAAGTGTCTACTTAAAACTGAACTTAGCACTTAGCAGCCAATTTTCTAGGAGCCAAAAATTTCAACGTTTATTTTTTGATGAATATTTTTCTTCATTCTCCAGTTTAATCTGTTTAGAAGGTTTCTACTTTATTTTTATCAAAATAAATTTGTGGAAATAAGGGCGAGGAAAATTTTTTGCTGCCAGAAAATCGGCTAATAACTTTACACCGGTTTAGTTAGGCACATTGATTTTTAAATGTCTTGCGATATTTGGCCCCCCCTGTTTAAGTTTAAATAGTTACGAGCCGCCACTGATTAAGTGGTGTGGTATCATAGTTTGGCAGATATAATCTGCGAATCTATTCCTAATTTTATAAAAACAAAATCGTAGAATTATTTCACTGGCCCCTTCTCCCCCCCCCGTGTCTATTTTTAGACTTGTTTGCCCCACCCCGAACACAAACCAGTCTTGGAATACGAAATTGTCGAGTACGAAATCTACCACTAGGTGGCGTTGAAGTCTAATTATCGATTTTGTTAGAGTCATTGTAATTATCGAAAATAGATGGTGCTAAACAGTAGTACTGGACGAGAGCTAAATAGAAATAATAATACCGCTATACACCAGTAGATGGAGTTGGTGCGCGGAGGCGAATGACTACGATCATTGGAAAAAGTTTTAAATACAATCGAATATCCATAGTCCTTCGCCTCCAAAAGCGCTCGGCATTTTATCTGGATCCGTGAGAGGTCTTTTTAAACCTTCAGTCAACGCTAATAGGCTACGCCAACCTAGCAAACACCAATAATTACTCCAAACCAATTGCAAATTATAGTAGATATCTACTTTTTCAAATAACAAATATAGTGTTCATATTGGTAAGATGTTAGGATATTAGGGTGCAGTGCAAAATGTCGAATTTTTTATTGACGTGCTTGGTTGTTTTTTATAAAATGGGTCAGCAATTTGCATCTTGTCAACTGTGATAATTGAAGAATGTCAGATTTCAGTGCAATGTCCGATGGGGTTAACTGAAAATAATTTCGCAGAAAGGGTGAAAATGTGGAATACCTATTTTCAAGAATATTCGACCTCATTGAAAACAAACAGAGATAAATTTACATGCACTTAAATTAAGGGTTTATAATGCAACTATAAAAAATTAGAAACATCGATTCATCAGAAGCTTAAATAAAAATGTTATATCTTGCATATTTTTACAGCCTTCTTCTTTAGAACTTACCTTCGTTTATGAGTAGAAATGGGATACATTTTCCAACATGTGGCCTTTTTGCTTACGCATTTTCATGTGATATTTTTAACATACAATAATTTCACAAAGGAGACATCTAAGCATAATGTATTTACAGGACGTGTGACATCATAAGTCCAAATTTTTGATTTTCGAACATACCTACCGCATTTTTCCTTATGAAGGCAGATATTGTGTCTAAAGTGGTTAACCTCTCGCCATTACCATATAAACTTTGATAGAAGCCTATTGCTGTTCAGGCTCTCTGAAAGGTTAAACTCACTCCCCATGTTAATTAACTCAGTTATTTAACTTCACTTCAGGCAAAGTTTTAAAATTAAGATGCCAAATTTATATGGCAGGTGGGAAATGTCATTTTAGTCAAGAAAATTTCTATACCCACATGATTCTATAATTGTAAAGATAAGCCTTTCGTATCTTATTAGTTATAGCTGGACCGACACTATATTAAAGACCCGAGCATGATGTCATATTTCTTTGTTGTTTGCAGGGAGGAGTGGCGCTACTCGAAGAAAAAAATGACGATTTATTATAGGTTATAGTGGGGTATTCTGTGGTTATAGGTATGTCAGTTTCTGACGTTTAGAATGTCGTGTATTTTAAAAATTCAGCTTTATTACCATTTATCTTCTTTTTTCAGTACCTAACAAAATCTCTTTGAGGTAATATTTCGTAGTTTGTCATATTAACAAGAGTTTTGATAGGTAAATTTGTTTGCAAAAACAGGAAATTTCCATGCAAATGAAGAAAATCGTATACACAGACGTGAATTGCAGAAGAATAAACACTTTTGGAATTATGTTTTGAAGAAGAGAGAATTCTAGAAATTATATTTTGTAGGAGTATTTTGTAACATATGCAAGAATGAAAATAGAAAAATTTGTTTAAAGCCCCAAAACGAACCAATGGTCCACTACATAAAGAAGAAACTGTAAAATCAATATGAATTCTATACTTAATAACACTACAACCATAGCCATGGACTTTAGTTCAAACCAAAAGGTACCAAAATACTCATGCTTGCTTTTTAGACTCGCTGTTCTTAAGAAAATGTATGGAAATATGCCATGTAAACTTGTCGAATTAAAGGGACATAACAAACAAGTATTTTATTTTATTTTGGATAAATTCTTTGTTACAGACAAATTTGTAAATTTTCATAAAATATTTTACAACAATGCACAGGTCTTTAATATAGTTTCGGTTCAGGTTACATGATAAACATGTGCCTGAAAATGCTTAATATAAGTTACAGGAAGTAAAAACCACAATCGAAAAACATAATTTTTGTAATGAATCCTAAACAGGTCATGCAATTCAAACTGAATTTGATAAAGTACTTTAGTTAATAAATTAATATGGCAAGTGAAAAATAACATTTTAGGTGAGTTCCTATAAGCATGCATCCAAAAATGCTTAATTGAAAAGTTAGAGGGGTTAAAACCACAATTTGAAAAACATAATTTTCACAATAAAATCTTAAGTGGCTATCTATTCCAAATTAAATTTGGAACAGTTCATTAATGCACTAAGTGCAGCAACTTCATGTGATATTTGTTTGCATTGCATTTGCATTTTCCGTTTTGAAAATGGTGAAAAGTATAGATTGGCATTGATCGAAATCGAAACGTTACATTACAAATAAAAATAAATCAAGACAATGGAAGTTGAACAACAGATTTTGCCAGTTTTCTTGTCATCTTTCTTGTATAGTTGAGGTTACTTTTCCTAGGAACTAACCTTGTGTCTAGTTAGTAGCTACAGTTTGTTCAGCGAATGTTGGGCCCTACGTCACAACTCCCGTCCTTGTCTTACTCGTGAATATACGATGAATATCGGTCGTATATTCACGAGTCAGACAAGGACGGGAGTTGTGACGTAGGGTCGAACATTTACTGAACAAACTGTGCATTACTTTTGGGGAAAATAATTTTTTGTGGTGTTATATAACAAACTTCTAAAAGAAATCAAGAGGGTAAGAAATCCAGTACGATTTGAAATAAAGCCGAAAAAATTATCTCCGGAAATTAAAAAAAAAGAAATTAAATCGTAAAAAAAGAAATATTTGTTGCAGTAACCTTGCATTTTAATTTATAATTAGTCCTTCAATAGGTTACGTTAGTTTTGTTGTGGTATCATAATTTATTGCACAATGAATATTAATAATTTAACAAAACTCATTGAACTCACCTTTATCTTATGACTGGTACGAGTAGCTAGCTAGAGTGTATATTTTTATGTTTGGAAGTTGAAAACACAAATTAAATTATTTAGATCCCCCAGGTTGGCATTCTTCACTTTTGGGTTTGAAAGTGTTCTGTGGTTGTGGTTTGAAAATATGATATGGTCACATATACTATAGAAGCATCTTGGTTTCCATAAATTATAATTTATTTTAGGGTACTGTTGCCAGACTGACACACCCAAATCTGAAATCAAAGTGTCTTCTGAAGTGCACCACGTTACCCCTCATTGAAAAAAATGTTTTACTAAATTCAAAACTTCTAGGTAAAAAAATCATAGCACATAATTTAAAATAAAGCTAATAAATTAATATATTTTCTAGTTAGTGAAGATGAAAACATATCAAAAGTGTTGGAAACTCAACACATAGATGTTGTGATATCGTTGAGTGGTTTAAAGTGTTTAACCGACAATAGTGACCTAAAACAAAAATGGTTTGTCCCTGTGATAGTTAAAGAAATAAGTATCAAGCAAAATAACCATACAGTAAAGAAAAAGGTGGTGTTTATTGATAAACCATTCCCCCCGACTGTGGTACATACACTTTATCTGGCTAACAAAAGTTTCAAAAGGATGTTAAGGACCAACTTTTGCCAGTATGAAGGGGTTGTGTAAGTTTTTTTTATTTATTTGCAATATTTTGTTTGTGAAGTTTTATTGGAATTTTTAGTTATCCAGATAAAGATACTTACATAAAAGGAAAGGAACCAAACAATGGTGAAAAAACGCACGTCTACAAGCTTAAAAGAACCCAAAACTCAGTACATCATAATGTTTCGTATAGAATTTGGAATGTAAAGAAAATGGATGATCATAACAATTTGATGAAAAACAGAGCAAAAAACACTGAAATTAATGTATTGGTTCGAAGTAAACTCGATGCATGTGAAGTAAGTTAAAACAAAATAATAGTTATCACGTTATTTGTGTACCAAGACACTAAGTTCAACTTTTTGTCGCAAAATTAAATTAGGTTACCAGTTTTGCAACACACTGTTTGCATCATCAGACCATAAACTGCAATGACAGAAAATCTAAACATAGTCATGCATTTAAAAAAGATATACACCCTGTATACATTTTTAACCTACAACAATGTACTTACGATTATTTTAGATCAACGAGATTTGTCAAAATCTTGTAAAGAGGGTTAAAGAGCAAAAAAACAGAACATGGCTTGAAGCAAGATTCTAATAATTCATTCACGTGTGTCATATGGGACATATGTGTTTCCTCGAAAAGTAAGTTTAGGTGAATTGTGGTACCTCTATTCATGATGTATAAATAATTTATCGGTTTTTAGGAAATAGTAGGAATTTTTTTATGGTGAATGGCGTCTGTATGAGGTTGTGCAATTTTGCTAAAGATCTACACCCGTTGGGAATGAATTATTAGAATCTTGCTTCAAGCCATGTTCTGTTTTTTGCTCTTTAACCCTCTTTACAAGATTTTGACAAATCTCGTTGATCTAAAATAATTGTAAGTACATTGTTGTAGGTTTAAAATGTATACAGGGTGTATATCTTTTTTAAATGCATGACTATGTTTAGATTTTCTGTCATTGCAGTTTATGGTCTGATGATGCAAACAGTGTTTTGCGAAACCGGTAACCTAATTTAATCAAAATTAAGAAGATTTGTAGTAACTTAGACTGTGGAATCTATTTTTTCATATTTTTTCAAATTAATTTTGTTTTTCTTTAAACAAGACTTTTATTTATTTTAAGTAAATAATTTTCGCAAAGTAAGCTACGTCTGTACTGCTCACATGTCATTATGCAACTACCGCACTCAAAGACAATCTAGATGGGATTGTCTTTGTTGAACTCAACATTTTATATTGCAATTTGGACATAAGTGCGATGGTCGCACCTACCTGCGATGCGACCATAATATACTACATAAAATAAAACCTTAGTACAGCTTAATCAATTCGCAAATAGAAAACACCAAATTATGCTATGTATTTTATATAGGATCCTCTGAAAAGCTCATTTTTTCCCATTCTTGCCCCATTTTGTGAATGCCCTGTATAACTTAGAGTATTGAATTTTTGTACAAAGTGTTTTGAAATATGACTAATTCGATGGCACTATTCATTTTATTCTTAAAAAAAAAATACCTAATATGGTTTTGTGATTTTTGAGGCTTTTCTCTTAATAACAGTAGTCATATGGAAAAAAATTATAACCCAAAATGTAAAACTCTTCGAGCAGGGCCGTAGCCAGGGGGGGGGGGCAGGCAGGACGTTGCCCTGCCTGACAGAATGTTTCCCCTGCCTGAGCGACAAGTTCACCGGTCACCTCACCAGGACCTTAGATAAGGCGCTGCTCCATTGAGAAAAAAAAACTGTGAAAAAAGACATGATGATGATTTTTTAATTTATTATACTTTATTTAAACTCAATTTGTCCTTAACTTTTCTAAAAAAATTTGCCTGCGGCGCATTTTAGTGAGCAGACACCTCTAATAAGTACTCTTTTAATTACCCGCTTAAAAAACAACAATCTCCATTGCCCCACCTTCAAACAAATTTCAATTTACCCATACCTACCTACTACACGACTGCCCAGAAAATGTTTGCAAAAATTATAGACATAATGTGGCCCTTTGAAAAAATATGATAATTTATACGGCCCTGTCTTCGAGTACTATAAAGTGAAATAAAAGTTTGATAAACTCGGCCAATCTTTCGAAGAATATGTGATTGTCTGGAGTCTGAAGCATTTCCTACGTGAACACAGATAATAATTTTTTGCCAGGTAATTGATAAATCAAGATGACTGTGATCAGGTGACTGCCAACACTAAAAATATAAACAATATTACTAATTACTATAAAATATATTTCAATTTTCAATACAATATTTTAACAAGTAATATGTGTATACAATATACAGGGTCAATCACAATCAAATGCCACCTGTCGTACAGCAGTATTCTATTCGAAAAATAATGTAACCCGTGTTTTTTTTGCTCAAAGCTGTTTTCCCTATATCTTTTAAACAGCTTGACCGCTTTCGATGATATGTGGCATATGCCTATAGATAATTATCTCCCATAATTCTAGTAGTGCAATGTCCACAACAACTAGAAGACGCCACTTATGCCCAACATTCTATTTTATCATGAGCAGAACTTTTTTCCAAACATTTATTTATTTTTTAAATTAACTTAAACTACTGTGTAGAGAATTTAATTCTGTAAAAAGGCGTTCATACAGTTATATTTTTATAACTAATAATAAAATTTTAATACTTTTTCCATAATACATCTGTCCGAGCATCTGTCAATTATTTCTGTCAAAAATATACCTTCATAAGTCATGGCTAACTCGATTTTCATTAAAAAGTACTATGGCATCTTTTTCATATTTTTACAAATAATACGCATATAACTTTTCAATGAAACTAGATATAAAAAAATATATTTACTAAAGTTTATCAGAAAAACGTGCTCTTTCCAAATATAAAGAGAAACAGGTATGGTCCTGGGAAAAATATGTTTGATGACGTCATAACCTATATTTCCCAAATAACCCTGGGGCGTTGAGTTTGGGACTTCCTGTACAATCCATTCGATCTCAGTGTCAATTATTATGACCAAAAAATGATAGTACAAACTGGCAGTAAATACATGTTTTGAACATATATTGAATATACGTCTTAAAAAAGAAAAGTGCTAATTTTGGTTGATTCATTGTTCTGGCAGGATGCTGTCAATGCTTTTTCTACAACATGCATTTACGCATAAGGCAGTGCCATGAATTGTCTTGTTCGGCTGATAATGGCCGCCGGAGGACAAATGTTTATAGACCGTCAGATAGTGACAGATTTAGGTGCCCCATTTTCGCATACTAGCCTCGAAGAGGGTTGAAAAGTACATCAATGCTGAGTAGAATGAAGTGAAATTTACGAGTGGCCCCTGGGGATAACATATGGAAAATTCGATTTTCCTGAACAGAAATAAAAGGTGTCTGTTGCCCATATTTCCACGCTAGCCATGTTCACTAAATTATTAATTAATAGAACCTGGCTTTGGAAAACCAAGGTCTTGAGTGTTGCAGGTTGCAGGTGGCTAAAGGGTTGAAATAAGGGCGTAGTTTTGTAAGCAAAAATCGAAATTTTGACCGATTTTTCCACACAAGCCCATCGAAAGTATGAAAACGTACAACGTCACTAACCCGAAAAACATATTGGCTTGAGTGGCGCGAATGGATAAGTACATTTTGAGGTCGGACAATTTAAGGGATTTTTTTTTGATTTTTCAGTTATTTATCCATGCAAGCCTTTGAAACTATAGGAAGTTGTTGATGTGTTAGACATTATAATGAAATTGGCATTACTATCGGATGAGGACGGAACGAAGACTTGCATCGGAAAGTTGCAGGAAAATTTATGAAAATTGCCATCATTTTCTCACGCAAGCCTTTTGACATATGCTTAGAAAAAGTGATTCTAAGACTATGTAACAAAAGGCTTGCGTGTCGGACATGGTCATCATATTATACATAATTTATTTAACAAAGAGCTTACAAAAAAATCTAGAAATTTCCACCATTTTCCCGCACAAGCCGTTTGACATATTATAATTAGAAAAAGTGATTGTAAGACTATTGCAATAAAAGGCTTGACTGCCGGACATGGAGCATATTATTATAATATGTGCAAAGGAGAGCTGACAAAAATCTAGTAATGTTTATTCATAGTTATTATTTTGATTGTATAATTTAGTATACATTTCCTTGCTTATGTATAATAATGTTTTATATTATGAAAATAGTGCAGTGGATATTGCCTTCATATAAAAAATATATCTACAATTTATTTGAAAAATATTGATAATGAAATGAGTTACTTTCTTGAATAATTTTACAAACTGAATTATATTACAAAATGCGGTTTTACAATATCACATAACTCATTCAACATAATTATTATTGTCATCGTCGGTCTCACCTACTTCCTCTTCTTCTCCGCCTGCTTCATCTTGGTCTGACTCTAAGACGTCGATGTTTATGCTATCTTCTTCTAAAACTTCTCAATCAACCGTTTGTGTTGAAATTGGCAAAATGTGCCCCAAAACACATGTTGAGTCCAAAGTTCGAGAAATAAAATTTTCAACTACCTACCGCTTTCAAGTTTTACAGAATAATTGAACAATTTAAAGTGACAAAAAAATTCCCTATGAACAATATACCAAAAATTGTTCGCTTTCAAAATGCAACGGATTGAGCTCGACAAAATTTTGACACCCTATTTCAAGAAAAGCAGTGAAGTTTTACTCAATGCCTATCAGCCATTTTTTCTTAGTTTTGAACGAACAATTCATCTGTAACGTTTAAATGGGGTAGGCGATAATTTTATTTTTCGAACTTTGGAGTCAACAGGTGTTTTGGGACACATTTTGCCAATTTCAACTTTTTTTCAATTTCACTCAAGCCTTTTGTTACAATAGTCTTATAACAACTTTTTCTAAGCATATGCTAAACGGCTTGTATGAGAAAATGGTGGAAATTTCTAGATTTTTTAAATTATATCTAATTATTAATATGATGATGACCATGTCCGACACACAAGCCTTTTGTTATATAGTCTTAGAATCACTTTTTCTAAGCATATGTCAAACGGCTTGCGTGAGAAAATGGTGTCAATTTTCATAAATTTTCCTGCAACTTTCCTGTGTTCTGAAAATATGAAGGCCACGCTCTACACTCAAGCCATATATTTTTTAAATACTCTGAAATTCATAACTTTTTATTGCAATTAATTTCGTTTATGGAAAAATAACTGAAAAATAAAAAAGAAAATCCGTTAAATTTTCCGACCCCAATATGTTTTTCGAGCTAGTGACGATGTACGTTTTCATACTTTCGATGGGTTTGTTTGGAAAAATCGGTTAAAATTTCTATTTTTCCTTACAAGACTACACCCTTATTTTAACCCTTTAGCCACCTGCAACACTCAAGCCTTTGGTTTTCCAAAGCCAGGTTCTATTAATTAATCATTTAGTGAACATGGCTAGCGTGGAAATATGGGCAACAGACACCTTTTATTTCTGTTCAGGAAAATCGAATTTTCCATATGATATCCCCAGGGGCCACTCGTAAATTTCACTTCATTCTACTCAGCATTGATGTACTTTTCAACCCTCTTCGAGGCTAGTATGCGAAAATGGGGCACCTAAATCTGTCACTATCTGACGGTCTATTATATTTGTTTGAAATGCTAAATGTTTAAATTTCACTAAATTACTGTTTAAAATGCCTTGTTTTTGTTGTGTTGTTAATTGAAGGAACAGAGTAAGTCGAGATAACGTTAGTTTTACCCAAATTCTAAGTGCTTTGATCTTTAAACATAAAAATGCCAATGCTAACTTTACTCTATCGGAACACATAAATGGATAAATGCTGTAAAAATAATATTTCATAACACAAAGCAAATTAACGTTTTCTTATGCAAGTTTATTACAGGTGAACAGTGGCGGCTCATGGGTTAATGCACAGGGGGGTCTACGTTTTGAAAAGAAGAGTCTCTATGGCATAATTAATATAAAACGCAAAATACGTAATTCGTACTAAAGAAATCTGCTCCGAAGTAGGTACCTACTTATCCCTTCTCGATGTTTATTATATAAAAAAGTTACCTTTGTTTTGAAGCTTTGCTTTGCTGGTCAATATTTTATTTTGCGCCGTTTTTGATATACCTTTGAATACTGTGGAACTTTTTAATGTTCTTTCATAATAGAATCTAACTCGGATGTAAAATCCATTAATTCTAGAAAATACCACGATTTTGAGAGTCTTCTTTTTCGTCGTGCCCTCATAACGCTAATTCTAGTTTTCCACAAAATTTTATGCAGTTTATTATTCTTTTTAAAATATATCTATTTTTATCCACGGCTTCGTTGTTTCATAATGTTTTGCCGGTACGTGGAATTTAATTGAGCGGCAATATTAACCCTACCTAAAAATGCTAGTTCTCTAGAACAATTCATGTACCGAACAGAAAGATCGTGTTTTTTTATTTTTTCATATATACAGTGTGTCCCCAGATGGGGTACCGCATTCTTGTAAAGTTTCTTATATTTGATTTTTCGAGAAAAAGTCATTCTTGATAAAAAGTTTTGCTTCTTCTTAAAATAAGATTGGCGTGGAAAAAGTTAACATTACTTATACTGGGTGACCAGAAAATTGAAAAAACGTTAATTAACATAAGAGTAAACTGTCTCTATTTGTAGAGATACTGAAAAAAGTTATAAAGAAAATTTGTTCAGCGTGTTAAGTTACTTAGGTGTACAAAATTTCGAAGTGTAAGGCCTACTATGATTTGTTTTTCTTGTTTTTCTTCGATTAAATGTTTTTCTGTAAATAGTATGACAAAACTATATTAACAAAAGTTACTCAGAGTAGGAAACTATGTACGATGAAAAAATTTTGACAATCCTGGCCTACTTTGAGTTTCTTCCAATATTTTCCAAAATACAGAGTATAGGCCTAGAATTGTTAAATTTTGTCATCAGGCGCAGTTTTCCATTCTGGGTAACTTTTGTTAATACAGTTTTGTCATACTATTTACAGAAAACCATTTAATCAAAGACAAACAAGAAAAAAATCAAAAAATCAAAGTAGGCCCAACTCTTTGAAATTTTGTACACGTAAGTAACTTACTACGCTAAACAAATTTTCTTTATAACTTTTTTCACTATCTCTACAAATAGAGGCAGTTTACTCTTAAGATAATTAACGCTTTTTCAATTTTCCGGTCACCCAGTGTAAGTAATGTTAACTTTTTCCATGCCAATCTTATTTTAAGAACAAGCAAAACTTTTTATCAAGAATGACTTTTTCTCGAAAAATCAAATATAAGAAACTTTACAAGAGTGCGATACTTCATCTGGGGACACACTGTATATATGTTATAAATCTTTGAATCCTAGTTATCCTAGCCCATGTCTTATCCACTCCTTTATAAAACAGTAAACAGGGAAAACAAAACAGTGCATTTAATATGTCGCATCCGCGTATCCACTTGTTCTTGATGTATATATTTCTAGAAAATTGCCACTTGCATTTTTATCTATATAGTTGAGAAAAGTAATTATAAGTCTGGAGTGTTGGTCTCACACGAGTTTTTATTTCAACTTTTTCGGTCAATGAAAGACTTAAAAAGTTACTTTTCAAAATTTCCTTCACACTATTTGTCATTTTATTTATTTATTACCAGTAGAACACTACACAACACGAGCATGCGAGGTACCGTTCAGAAGACAAATCACATGGGAACACACAGACCAGACAATGCCCTGCCCCGGCTCGGAACTAAAAAGCAAAACTAGCAAAAGCCTTTCATCTGGCGAAAAGACTCTCCGCCTCAGATGGAGCATCTAGCGTGGGACAAATCGCGCCCCTCTGTGCCTCCCTCATGCCCCCGTCGTGCCCCGTCGTGTCCCTTTTTTCCGTGTGTGACAAAGTCCCTAGCCATACCTCCAGGCACCATTGCTAAATGTATCAGAATCGCCTTTATTCTCTCTTTAAATTTAATGACAGGTGTCGTATAATTGACAACCTTGTCATCAATAGCGATCGAAGTAGGGAGGGTAGATAGAAGGCAGCTAATTCCCCAGGAAGATGCATTCCAAACATGATATACTGGGTGTATCGTGAGCGTGATTCCAAGCATTCCTGGGAAGTGTCTAGTTGTTTGCGGGCATATTTTCTACTGGGGGCATGTAGCCCCACAGCCCCTATGGACGAGCTGCCGCTGCAGGTGAATCAATTTTTACACATTTTGTTTTATAAAACAAATAGTTTTTTTACACTACTTGTAGGAAAAGTTTCAAAATTGGAAGATGGCTTGCATAATAATTAGGTTTTTCATACATCTGACGCTGACAGATTCATTTTCTGTGAATTTGTTTATGACATTTTATGACAAATTGCAGAATTTAACTGAATATTGAGTCGCTCAGTGCGAAAGAGTCTACCCTTTTAAAATATTTAAGTTTTTATTTAAAGCTGGTTGCTGCTTTGGTATTCTGAGCTTGTAAATTTATAAAAAATAAATCAAAACTATGCGAAATTAGCACAAACTGCTTTACCACCCAAGCTTTCAGCTATTTTGTTGGACTGCATTTTGTTGAGAAAACCTGAAAATATTCAATTTTTATTTAAGTGGATTGTAGATTTAAGTAGAGGGTGACAAAGTCACTAAAACAATCATACTTCAGCACTACATTCCAATGATTAAATTTTTGGGTAATACGAAACAAAATTATAGACATATATGTTTCTCATATGTTTATAATGATTGTTAAAAATTGCAACGGAGCAACGATTTCCATGTGTCTTATTCGTTAGTTTTAAGTACCTCTGTAGTATCTGATGCCTTCAGTAAAAATGTTTATTCACAATCATGCTTTAATCTGTACAGGGTGGGCCAAATTGGACACTTTTAAAGGGAAACTCCTATTTTTGACGGAGATAGACGAAAACTGATATCGGTGTCTGAGGCTCATTTTTTTATGATAAACTTAATGGCGAAAACCGCAAATCGATATCTACCACTGTTCTTGAGTTATAGGGTGTTTTTCAAAAATGTGCGTTTTCGAAAAGTGGCCTTAACTTTTTTCGAGTTGAAAATTTTGTGTTTCTGTAAAAACATTCCTAAAGCACTTTTTTACATAGAATCCAATGCTGCTGCTACTTTTTTCTTTTTTCAAGTCAATGGTAAAGAGTTACCGATGAAAAAATTATTTTTAAATGGAACACCCCGCATATTTTTGCATTTTTTTAATAGAGCAAAAAATTACCATTTCAAAAATATATAAAACTTAATGATTTACTTAAAAAGTTGTCAATTACTAATAATAGCTTTTATGATTTCATGTGTTATAATTGGTAGCGTGCCCTTTCAACAAGTAGGCTTTGGACGGTGAGACACTGAAATAACTGTGGAAAAATGTTTACTGTTATAGTATTTCTAAAGTCACTTGGAACAGCATAAAAACCTGTGAATTTTATACGGGTGATTTCGGCTGATAAGTCTGGTATTTTTACCAGTAGCAGAGCGTGGTAAAAGCTATGAAATAGATCGCGCCTCGTATATTACTGTGTTCCAAGTGAGTTCATTTATATTTTACCAGGGTAGCTTGAGAACAGGCGCTTCCGGCAATAAAATACGAGTCAAAACACTTTTTTAACCATATTAAACCGCACCTGGTATTATAAGTAAAAGGATATGAAGGAGACAGACGATAGATTTTGTAGTAAAAACAATTGACAGCATGCTCGCCTAATATAATATATCACCAATACTTCCATGGGCTACACTGTTCGACGGCCGGCCACTTGTACAGAGAAATGCGGTGGATAGGCGTGCGATAATTTCACAGATTTTACGATATACTTGTAATCGATATGGCTTTTTAGAGACCTTTTGACAATATTGTATGGTGCATTAACCTTTACGTTGTGTTTGACGACAACCTTAAAAAACCCTTAAAAGTTAAGTACTATGTTGCTTTTAGAATATGTATATCTTTAAAAAACTGCGTGACGCTTATGTCCTATATTGAGTTTTTTTTATGCAATTAGAGTTTTTTATGCTGTTTCAAGTGACTTTAAAAATACTATACCTGTCAAATTTTCAGTTAAGCTGTTTAGGCAGTGTAAAGATTTTTCTATTTTTGTGTAATGTATAAACTTTATAACATACTTACAATGAAATTTGAATGTTATGAAAAATGGCATATGATAGTCTGTTTTATACAATCCGGGGAAAATGCAGATGCAACGAGCAATTTATACTACGAGTGGTATCCAGAGAGAAGACATCCTTTCAAGGACATTTTTGCAAGATTGCGACACATTTTGATTAATAGTGGGCATTTTGAAAAGGATAGGTCGAAAAGGTACGAGTTAATCAGAGAAAGGCATTTTCCCCGGATTGTATAATAAAACATTTTTCATAACTTTCAAATTTCATTGTGAGGGGTAGATAGATGAACGGTTGTCGGTCTCTTGGTCGGGATGGTCGTATGATTCTGGATTGTCGCTTTGCAATTCTTAAATCTCTTTTTATTCCCTTCGATTTACGCTGTCATTACAAGAACATACACGGGCAATTATTTCCAATGGGTTTTAAATAAGCATCGTGCGTTACTCAACAATCCTATAACTATTCTATAGATTTTATTGTTTTTTTAAATGCGTTTTTACTGTATCCTTTAATGCATTGTAAATTGTAGTTAGCGTTAGGTGTATTGAATTAGGTTAAAGGGAAAGGTCAATGCTGGGAAACAACTATGTTCATTTGTATGCATTTCACAATAAACCTTATTATTATTATTATTATTATTATTGTAGGTAGGTATGTTACAAGTTATAAAGTTTTTCTACTCCTATGCTAGTAACATACCTATTAAGTGACAGTTTAGGTTATAAGTAAATCCATTTTTACAAACACTGACACGTAATGACTGACACATAATAAAAAAAAATTACGTATCTGTTCTTAAATAAAACGCAATTATCACGGGTGCCTTGTTAGCACGGCATCCGCGTCACCATAGCAACTAACCAACATACTAATTGTGGCCTGTCAGATAATGAGAAGTATAGTTTATCTATTATAATAGTTTTTCTTTCGTCGAAGAAAAATTATATTACATACTCGTGGAATTACAGCACTCACCGCTGCGCAGCTCGTGCGCAACTTTTCCACTCATACGTAATAAGCTGTTTACAACTCTCACTATGTAATATACTATTTTAAATTACACAAAAACAGAAAAATCTTTACACTGTCAAAACAGCTTAACTAGAAATTTGACAGGTAACAGTAAAAAAATTTTCAAGGTTATTTCATTGTCTCACTTGTTGAAAGGGCGCACTTCCAATTATACACATGAAATCATAAAAGCAATTAGTAATTGATAACTACTTATGTAAATCATTAAGTGTTGTATATTTTTGGAATAATAATTTTTTACTCTATATAAAAAATGAAAATTATACAGGGTGTTATATTAAAAAAAAAATTTTTCACTGATAACTCTTAAACCATTGACTTGAAAAAAAATGTAGTAGCAGTATTGGATTCTACGTAAAAAAGTGCTTTAGGAGTGTTTTTACAAAACACAAAATTTTCAACCCGAAAAAGTTACGGCCACTTTTCGAAAAGCACATTTTCGAAAAAGGCCCTGTAACTCAAGAAAGGTGACAGATATCTATTTGCGGTTTATTATTTATAAAGTTTATTATTTATCAAGTTTATCATAAAAAATAAGCTTCAGACTCATACATCAGTTTTAGTCTATATCCGTTAAAAATAGGAGTTTCCCTTTAAAAGTGTCCAATTTGGCCCACCCTGTACATTACAGGTTAAAAAAAGTTTTAGGAAGTAGGTCATTTCCTTTCAGAGGTCAGCAGACACTCGTCAAACTAGCCGGAAAAGTACTTTTTTCTGGCTAGTTTGTAATAGATCTAGTCATCAATAATAGATGGCACTGCCTATACTTCCTAACACATTTCTGGTAAAAAAAATGCTGATGTTGACTTGAACATAGATAATATACTATTATTTAATCTCTTGACAATCATATAGATTACTAGTTTTATAAATATTATACTAATAATGGAGACTCCTAATACTCCGCTAGGCCATGATAAATCTATAAATTGAATTAAATAAAATTTTGAACTGTTTTTAATTCATTTTTTCCTCCCACATGAAAGGCAATTGTGGCAGTGAAGAGTTGACATATTTTCAGATTCTACTTGCAATTATTTTACAAGAGATATTAAAGAAAATCACAAAAAAATACTCTGACATCAGTTGTTGCTCTTAACATGCATTTTTTTTTAGACTGCTCCAGATGGCCATACCCTGCAACCAGTCATCTTGCATCCAAAGTTAGAGCGGCAACTTCAACTAGGCGCAAACATCGCAACTCACAGTGAGCTGGCCAGAGAATGGACATCACTGTTCTTCACCCCATTCTCGAATTTGTACAGGGTGAGGACGAAGTCGACAACGAACGAAGTAATTTGTGTAGAAAAGTGCACACTGCAGAAAGTAGTGACGGAAGCCCACATTCACTATGATTATAAACCACACTTGGGGTTGGAAATTTTGCAAAAAGTGTTTACGGAACTTAGGGAGCTCGAGGTGGGGCACTATTTGTTGCAGCATTTGAAAAAACATGAAGGTTTCGTCGCCGTTATGAAACAGTGTGAAGATAGGTACCTAAAGGACCCAGGTTTTATCTGACAGACTTCTTACATATGCATGGGATGTGATTCTAATGTGCGAAAAAAATCCAAAAAATGTGCAGGGTGCCTCAAATAAGTGTTATTTTCGATTATTTTGCTTTAGAAATCATTATTTTTTGTAGATTAAAATGTCATTAAAATTGCCTTTTGAATGATATGTAATATTACAGGGTTATATCCCAGAAAAGGACGAATCAGAAGTGGCACTTGGCTAATTTAAGAGGGCAGAGGGGTATTTTTATGAAGTGGTGGGGACGGAGAGTATTGCTAGGCTGCCAGATCCTTAGAAAGGTTAAAACATGTCAACATATTTTTCACTATCATTTATTCATTTTGGGTAGGTATACCAATAAAATTAATATGAAAGCAATTAATATTATCTAATGTGTGCCGGTAGTAAAATTATAATGTTTTATGAACCATTTATTCTATTTATCTGAGCCCAGAAAACCCACAACCTGACCCCTGTTTTCTGGGACTTGATTATGAAAGCGGAATGCTTGACAACAGCGCGGCGCGGCGCCACAGATTCCGTTCTTGCGGTACTGCCAGATCGTCCAGTCGGGAGCCGGTAACCAAGGCAACCCACAAAAATATAATGCAAATTAATTTAGTATAAAATGAAATCGATGATAATTTACTTATAAAAATGTTAGTCCTTGATAGTATTTTGGTTGATATTAAATTGAAGGCGATAAAAATAGCTAAATGAATTTAAGGAAATTGTCAGGCATAAAAGCTGACGAAGTCCGGCAACGTCGTTCGTGGCCTACGACTGACGCGCCACCTAACGCCAGACGCCAGACAGCGTCAGTATGTTCAATTGAGGTTAAACTCCTTATAAAACGTAAACAATAAAACGAAAAACGATTACCAATTTCTAAGTAAAAAAGCCCAGTATTATTATCATGACTGTGATAAAAGTATCCAAAACAGGGACCAGATAAGGTGTACAATATGTATTCAGCTCAACTTGACTGCTTGTGTTGTTACTTCGAATACTTCGTTGCTGTATTTACACTAGTGCATTGTGCCCCAGAAAACCCACTTTGTGCTTGGGTTTTGTGACGAAATGGCCCCGCAATTATTGCTGTGTTCGTGGATGTTCTAACAACACGAGGAATGTTGGGATAAGTTTTTTCAAAATACCTGCTGATGAAAATAGGTAGGTACCTATGTGTAGTTTGTCCCTACCTTCTTACCACATTATTATATCCTTAGGTATTATAAATTTTATGTCCTACGTAGGTACTACCCCTTTTACTGGAGTATTACCTACCCCAGAAAACCCACAAATGGTTTCCTACTGATAATACCTACCTAACTATGGTTTTTAATTTTTTTCAAGGTGTTATGCATGGACGAGAAAGTGTGGAAGGCAGGATTTGTTAGAAAAAACACCCACACAGCTTTTTATTAATTATAAAGTTTGTTCAATGCACTTTGAAAATAGTATGTTTGCAAACCAGTCGAAGTCTGGGCTAAAGAAAACAGCAATACCAACTGTGTTCTCATCATGTAAGTACCTTCATTGGTAATTATGGAAATTAGTGTATGCACCGCCCGATTTTCTTGACATTTTGACCCCATAATTACCCCTTCATTATTAGATAATAATATGTATTTTTTGCTGATACTTGTAATTTTGCTGCATTTAATTTTTTTACTAGGTTATATCGATGAGGCTTCTTCACAGAGTCCTTCTGTGTCTGTATGCAGCAATTTGACTTTGTTAGAACCTCAACGAGAACTTGATCAACCAGTCTCGATCGCTCAACCTTTGGATCAACCAAGTACACCCCATCTGTCACAGTCACCTATAGGCGATCTCCACAGCATTACCGAATTTTCAGTTGCATCAAAAGGTAATGATATATATTCACAAACTGTTATTATAGTATACACACCCAAACTTATATGACATCACGCATTATTTGCGATAATTTTTTTTGTCAAAAAAATTATATGTCATGGAAAGTCAAAAGTGTTTACTAACAAAAACAGTTAAATGTGAAAAATCCGACAATATAAATTGTAATAAATATTAAGTGATTCCATATTATAAGTTTGGGTGTGTGTACATATATTGTAATTTTTTGTATTACTTATTTTGTTATTGAATAATTCTATTTTTAGATGCTAGTCAACAAACTTCTCTTAGTTTGAGTGCACATAGTCCGAGAAAGCATTCATTAAAGTTACAAATAAAAAAACTCCAAAGAAAGTTGCATCCGAAGTTGGAGCAAGCTGTCGACAGTGCCGACACTGAAATAAATGACGAACAATTTCTTGCCATTTGTGAGAAAAAACTGTCTGCTTCAATGCTACTATTTGTAAGGCATTATTTAGAGAATCCCAAAAAAGATCCACAGGGATATCGTTACTCTTCAGATATGAAACAATTTTCCTTAACAATTTATTTTCTAAGCCCAAATGCTTATAGATTTTTAATGAAACCACTTTATTTGCCATCTAAAAGCACTCTTCAAAGAATAACTAGCAAATGGCATATAACTGCAGGTCTTAACAGTTTCATTTTGAGGTTATTAAATCAAAAGCTACAAATTTAGAGGGTTCTTCAAAACAGTGCATTCTTTGTATTGACGAAATGTCATTAAAAATGTTTTTATTTTACAATAGATCTTCCGATACCATTGTTGGCTTTCATAATACATTGAAGGAAAAAAGATATGCTCCTGCTAAATATGTTTTAGCTATTATGGCTAGAGCAATATTTGCCAAGTGGAAGCAACCAGTTGCTTATTTCTTTATTGATACTTGTTCAGGGGAGGAATTAAAATTTATTATTTTTGAAGCAATAAGGAAACTTAAATCTGTAGGATTACTAGTAAGTGCGTTAGTGTCTGATCAAGGATCAAATTTTGTACAATTTTCAAAATCAGTTGGTATCTCTCCAAACTCTTCACATTTTTATGTCTTTTATATTTTTGATGTGCCGCATCTCTTAAAATCAACACGAAATAATTTTTTCAATTACACATTCGAAACCTCTGAAGGATGTACAAATAAAACGTATAGGTATTGACCAAATTTATAATAAACAAAAACATAAGCCTTTGGCTCTTCGGCTGTGTCCAAAATTTACAGATGAACACATTAATTCGAATCCTTTTAAAAAACTGAAGGTTAGTTTAGCCGTCCAAGTTTTCAGCGCAATGGTAGCTGCGGCACTTAATTCCTTTATTGAATTCGGACAATTCCCCCCTTCGGCAAACGCTACAGTGTCATTTGTAGAAAAAATTGATAAGTTATTTGATATCTTAAATTCCTCAAAAATATCAGGCAGTAATACAAGTACAATAGACCTTTCAAAGGAGCAGATTACCAAGTCGATTTTTTAAAGGAAATGTTTACATATTTTGAGAATATTAAAATTTTAAAACAAAATATAGAGGTTACCAATAAAGTTAAATTTTTGAAAGGGTGGCAAATCACAATAAATTCATTTTTAGGTCTTTGGGAAAAATTTCATTGTTTAGAGTTTAGTTCCTTATACACTCGACGCTTAAATCAAGATTGTCTTGAAAATTTTTTCGGCACTATTAGGCAGCAAGGGGGAAATTGCTTGAATCCA
Source organism: Pseudeuparius sepicola (assembly GCA_963920635.1). Lineage (NCBI taxonomy): Eukaryota > Metazoa > Arthropoda > Insecta > Coleoptera > Anthribidae > Pseudeuparius > Pseudeuparius sepicola. Next base: position 40,176,373 of record OY987301.1, on the reverse strand, counting down.
ACCCCCATCCAATGCGAAAGGGCTTTCAAAAAATCATTTTGTTTAAATTATTTCCAACACGCGGATGGGGCTAATTGTATTGAGGATTTTGATTCATTATTGCCATACGTAACCACCGAACATACACAAATTTACAACAAAGTTGTTGTGGGAAATGCAAGATCTATTTTTTCTGATTTAAGTTCAGTGGCACCAGATTATATTGATTTCGAACTACATGAATCAAATAGTATATCATATGTTTGTGGATATTTATTAAGAAAGTGCTTGGAACAACATTCATGTGAAGTTTGTATTAAATATTGTAAACGTCATACATTAGGGGATACTGATTTGTTTACTTATTTTAAAGCATACAAATCAAGTGGTAACGAAACCTTTGGACATTTATTTTCACCTCCTGATAATTTCATAAATTATATTAAAACTCTCGAAGTTAATTTTTGTACCCTCTTTCCAAAGTTTGCTTTAGAAGAAAATGTTGGTGTGAAATTAAAAAATAAGCTGCAAAACATTTCATATCAACATCCATGCCCTAGTTTTAATCATGCCTATTTATTATCCCTTTATGTAAGATTTAGAATCTATTCTTCTTTAAAATTTTTAAATCGTGATATTGTTTCTAATAAAACTAATAAAATATATAAACTTCGAAATTTACATTTATAAGTGCTGCCAGGGGTCATTATTTTTAAAAATTAGGCTAAGTTGATAATGTATAGTGTGCATGTGCATAATATGTACGTAATTAGTTTATAATATCTTTTGTATTTATAGGTATTCTATTTTATATGTGCTATTGTTTTTGAATTTTTTTTATACATTTTAGTAATAAACATTTTTGATAAATAACCTTTTTTTACTACCAGTGATACGAAGGTCAACCAATTTTGCAAATAATAATTGTTATGGATCTATATAAAAAAACAAATTAATTGCCAAGCTATGAGTTTGGACGCAAGTCGATTGAAATATTGTAATATTTCAACCACCCAAGTAGAATAGTTCAGTTGAACCTAAATCATAGTTGTTTCTTATTAATATACAGTGTGACCCATTTGTTTTGGGGTCAGTCTGTAAAAAGTGTATCAATCGTGCGATTTGGCTGATTTTTTTTTTTAATTGTAGAGCTCGATGAACTGCACATTTTGAACAAAAATTGCCTGGTTCGCATAAAATCCAAAGCCTACTATGACCGTTTTTATGAGCAAAATTTTAAGAAACCATATTAGCGTTTTTTTTTTTTAAAAATCTGTGTGCGCCAATGGATTGAGCACCCCTCGAAATGGGTATGTACAAAATTTCATCAAAATATTTCAAGTAATAACGATTTTGTAGAAAAATTAAAAATGCAGCCAAGGTACGTCTTTATTTTCAAAAATTCAAAGTTGGCCATGGAAAATAATTGAATTGTAATAATACAACCTTATGCTTATAAACACAAAACATAAAAACAATTAAAATTATAAAATTTTCGTTGTCGCCCACGAGTCGAACAATTTCTATTTTGTCTCTTATGCTTAAATATTCCATAATTATGATAATTAATTGTATTGAGCACAAACAATTTCTGAACTCAATTTAGACAGTTTGACACTTAATAAAAGTAAACAATTCAATTATTTTCCATGGCCAACTTTGAATTTTTGAAAATAAAGACGTACCTTGGCTGCATTTTTAATTTTTCTACAAAATCGTTATTACTTGAAATATTTTGATGAAATTTTGTACATACCCATTTCGAGGGGTGCTCAATCCATTGGCGCACACAGATTTTTTCAAAAAAAAACGCTAATATGGTTTCTTAAAATTTTGCTCATAAAAACGGTCATAGTAGGCTTTGGATTTTATGCGAACCAGGCAATTTTTGTTCAAAATGTGCAGTTCATCGAGCTCTACAATTTAAAAAAAAAATCAGCCAAATCGCACGATTGATACACTTTTTACAGACTGACCCCAAAACAAATGGGTCACACTGTAGGTAAGTATAAAATAATAAAGAGGAAATATTGTGAAATTTCCATGTACAATAAAAAAATGTATTTTTCTCTTTAGTAAAATATTAATATTTATATTTTTTTCGTCAGTAAAATACCTACTTAAAATCACTTCTGGAGATTCAAATTTAACTAGATCTAATCCCAGAAAAAACTTTACTATTCTAAAAATTAATTTTGCTATATAAAACACAAAATTTTCTATAGCCCGGACCTGATCGTGCCAACGCAATGGGCAAGTTCTACTCTGTCCAAAATACGGTGGGCGTGGCCAATGCGCAGATGTCAACGGCGGAGAGTTCATTTCCTATGCGCGAGAGGGGAAATTGGAACCGCGACATCAAAGGCGCCGAAAGCAAGTGCCACTTCTGATTCGTCCTTTTCTGGGGTTATATCCTGTCGTTTTCAATATATTCTACTGTTTCCCGGGTTGAGATGGAATAAGAAAGTGCCCTTAAAAGTAATTTAATAAAATAAAATATTCTACCAGGCCATGACTTCATCTTTGCTCTTTAATAGTATATTACATAGCGAGAGTTGTAAACAGCTTATTACGTATGAGTGGAAAAGTTGCGCACGAGCCGCGCAGTGGCGAGTGCTGTAATTCCACGAGTATGTAATAAGCTTACAACTCGAGTTTTGTATTATAATTTTTCTTCGACGAAAGAAAAACTATTTTAATAGATACACTATACTTCTGATTATCTGACAGGCAACAATTAGTATGTTGGTTAGTTGCTATGGTGACGCGGATGCCGCGCTAACAAGGCACCCGTGATAATTGCGTTTTAATTAAGAACAGATACGTATTTTTTTTCTACTCCTATGCTAGTAACATACCTGTTAAGTGACGGTTTAGGTTATAAGTAAGTCCATTGTTATGAACACTGATACGTAATGACTGACACGTAATGACTGACACGTAATTAAAAAAATTACGTATCTGTTCTTAATTAAAACGCAATTATCACGGGTGCCTTGTTAGCGCGGCATCCGCGTCCACATAGCAACTAACCAACATACTAATTGTTGCCTGTCAGATAATCAGAAGTATAATTTATCTATTATAATAGTTTTTCTTTCGTCGAAGAAAAATTATAATACAAAACTCGAGTTGCAAGCTTATTACATACTCGTGGAATTACAGCACTCGCCGCTGCGCGGCTTGTGCGCAACTTTTCCACTCATACGTAATAAGCTGTTTACAACTCTCGCTATGTAATATACTATTATTACGTGTCAGTCATTACGTGTCAGTGTTTGTAACAATGGACTTACTTATAACCTAAACCGTCACTTAATAGGTATGTTACTAGCATAGGAGTAGAAAAAACTCATTAACTGCACACAGCTCTAATAAGTAGGCCATGTAAGGAGAATTTGTTTCATGTAGGTATTTAGTTGTATAGTAAAATTATTGTAAGAAGTCCTTACTGGGACTGTCAATTAGTAATTTCGCCATCCTAAGTTGGCATAAATGCAGCAACAAATGCAACCGGGTCATAAGTGCAAGTCAGTAACGAGCCCATTTGCACAACGAATTACTACTAATAACACGAACAAGAACAACACAGATAACGGTAAAACTCACGAAACGTACAAAACCCGCGAATATTTTCACTGCCCAAAGTTTGAACCCTTTTGAACGATCCGGAAAACCTTCACTGTCACTTTCACAACACCGAAATAAAATTTGCCTGAGTACGCACCATAGACGCTGTCGCAAGTAGCTGATTATACCAAAATACCAAAATGAAAGTGTTTCCATGACGTTTGAAATTATTATTAAAATGAGTTGTAGTCATAGTTATTTTTATTTGTAGCGGTATAATCGTGATTGCGATAAGGTTTTTATTTTATTATGTTCTTTTTTTCGTATCACTTGGGTATCTTTTCACATCATAAATCAATTAGTGACGTCATTAACTAGTTGAGACACATATATACCAATGTTATACCCATGGTTAACAGAAAATTCCTAGGGATTTTGTGGAGAATGTCATCTGACAAAATCGGGGTATAAGACGCTTTCTTATTCAATACCAACCAGGAAAACTATGCAAATATCTCGAAAACTGTAATAGATAGTTTAAGGGCAATTTAGCGGCATTTTAATGTACGAAAAAATAACAATTTCTAAAAATAGTTTTTTGCTCCAGGACTGTGGATGTAGCCACTTAATGGATTAAATACCATAAGAGCTGAAAATAATATAGGTGGTTTATAATAAAAGTACTCTGATTTACAAAAGTGTAGCCCAAAAGTTAAGCCTTAGCCCCAAATATCATTTTGATTTTTGTAATATACAAAAAAAACGTTAAAATAAGTCATGTACAGGGTGATTCAGTTTTAATCTGCAACACTTCAACAGGTGATAGATAACCAAAAAATAAGCCCATTTTCTTTTATAAACTATATCATTTTAAGGCCTTATTAAAAAGTTACAGGGTGTGAAAGTTGCAAGGAATATGTGGAATTTATTGAATATTTTACAAACTAGTTGAGATATTTAAGTCATATTTGGTACACGTTATAACGGCATGGATTAGCATAAAACCTGTTAATATCAAACATCTTGAACAACCAGTGGCGAAGAAATGGGTAATTAGTATGATTTATTTTAGAAAAAAATAGAACCACCTTGTATAGCAATAAAATGTATTCAATTTCTTATGTAGATTGTAATTTTAAACAAAAATGCCCTCTTGGTAATTTTTCGTATGTGTCATGGTTTCGTGGCAAAATTGATTTTTTGTATTTCGGGGTATTTCTGAAAAATTATCTAAAAAATTTGCTCCATAAGTAACACTTAAAGTAGAAATAATGTATTTGCTACCTGAAATAAAGTAACTTTTTCCAATAAACTCACCTATTTAAGGCTATACTTTTCAAGATACAGGGTCTAAAACATTTAAGGAAGATACAATTAATGTTACGCTCTGTATCTTGAAAAATAAAACCTTGAATGGGTAAGTTTATCGGGAAAAGTTACCGTATTTAAAGAAAAGAAACACGTTTTTTTCTACTTTCAATGTTACTTATGGAGAAAAGTTTTAAGTTAATTTTTCAGATGTACCCCGAAATAATACGAAAAAATCAAATTTGCTATGAAACCATGACACATATGAAAAAATGCTAAGAGAACGTTTTTGTTTACAATTAAAATTTACATAAGAAATTGAATACATTTTATTGCTATACAAGGTGGTTCTATTTTTTTTTCTAAAATAAATTATACTAATTACCCATTTCTACGCCACTGGTTGTTCAAGATGTTTGATATTAACAGGTTTTATGCTAACCCATGCCGTTATAACGTGTACCAAATATGACTTAAATATCTCAACTAGTTTGTAAAATATTCAATAAATTCCACATATTTCTTGCAACTTTAACACCCTGTAACTTTTTTATAAGGCCTTAAAATGATATAGTTTATAGAAGAAAGTGCGGTTATTTTTTGGTTTTATATCACCTGTTGAAGTGTTGCAGATTAAAACTGAATCACCCTGTATATACAGTGTCCTCCAAAAAGTTCGCAGCATAGGGGGAAAATTTTTAATTAATGACTTTTTTTAAATTTAAGTTTTGAGGTTACCTTTTGCTTAAAAAAAAAGAAAAACGACCCATTCAAACGTGGTCACGTGACTTTTGTTATCTGTCAAAAATGACATTTAAAAAAATATATCGCTGAAAATGGGTTTATTTGTTAAAATATCAAAAAGTTTTACTTGAAAAAGTTGTTTCTTTTTCAATTTCACGTACGTGGACCAAATTAGAACGCCCTACTAAAAGATTTAGTTTTTCGACATTTTTTAATATTTATGAAATTTCTGAAAATTTTTAAAACTTGGAACTTCACTAGCTTTATCATTCTATTAACTTTTTATTACTAACTACCGATAAGAATGTGTCTTTTTCAAAAGAAAATGATATTAACGCCTTAAAATTCTGTTGATGTAGGTACCGTCTAGCATTTAGGATATAAATTTAGTTACATTAGGTTTTCCAATTCTAAATAATTGATGCCAAAATAATAATAAATTAAAATATCATCAAACTATTTCACGTATCTAACTAAAATTCAGGACTTTTACGGAACAAATAATTATTACCTTTTAAGTTTAATTTCACATTAATCGATATTGATGAGTAGGCCATGGAGAGAATAGAAGCAATTGTTTTTATTTGACAGTTGTTTTTATTTGAGAGTTATCAAACTGTCAAATAAAAACAATTGCTTCTATTCTCTCCATGGCCTACTCATCAATATCGATTAATGTGAAATTAAACTTAAAGGTAATAATTATTTGTTCCGTAAAAGTCCTGAATTTTAGTTAGATACGTGAAATAGTTTGATGATATTTTAATTTATTATTATTTTGGCATCAATTTAGAATTGGAAAACCTAATGTAACTAAATTTATATCCTAAATGCTAGACGGTACATCAACTTTGCAGCAAACATAACAGAATTTTAAGGCGTTAATATCATTTTCTTTTGAAAAAGACACATTCTTATCGGTAGTTAGTAATAAAAAGTTAATAGAATGATAAAGCTAGTGATACAAAATACTTTTTATGAAGTTACAAGTTTTAAAAATTTTCAGAAATTTCATAAATATTAAAAAATGTCAAAAAACTAAATCTTTTAGTAGGGCGTTCAAATTTGGTACACGTACGTGAAATTAAAAAAAAAAAAACTTTTTCAAGTAAAACTTTTTGATATTTTAACAAATAAACCCATTTTCAGCGATATATTTTTTTAAATGTCATTTTTGACAGATAACGAAAGTTACGTGACCACGTTTGAGTGGGTCGTTTTTCATCTTTTTTAAAGCAAAAGGTAACCCCAAAACTTAAATTTCAAAAAAGTCATCAATTAAAAATTTTCCCCCTATGCTGCGAACTTTTTGGAGGACACTGTATAATAGAAAATTAGTAAGATGTCTTTTAATACCCCTTAAAATTTGTCACAACTCTTTACTGAAAGGATTAACAAAGAATATCTGTCAATAATGAAAGATTTGCCTTTTTTGGATTTTTCTTTAGACTTACATAAAAATTGTGAGTTACTAAATTTATGCGACTTTCCTAGTGTCTGTATATCTCAAAGGCAACTCCTTTTTTCTTTTTTTAGCGATAAGGACTGTTTTGACTTACACGAAGAGTACAACAACACAGTAGAGGTCAAAGTACCAACAGATTTTATACCAATCGATGTCAATTTCATCTTGCCAGCTTTCGACCATGACAAGAGGATGCCAGGCATGTTTTCCCCTTCGGAAAGGAAGAACTGGAAACAAGTTAAGAAGCAGAAGAAGATTGCAAAGAAAAAACAAATGAATACCAAAAACAAAAACTTTAAAAATCAGCAGGCAGAACCTAAACCCGAGATGAATGGACGTGACCTGATCGTTTATAACACATTTGAGTCAACACAAAACTAATGATTATTGTATGACTATATTTTAATTTTAGTCGAAGTTTTTTTAACATACTTAGATCTTGTCATATGGACATATTTTGGCACAAGAATAAATTACTTTTATGGTTCATGTATATCCCTTACTCTCAAATGAAAAGTTGCTCTATTATCAGTCGACTATGTAAGTACTATGATGTCAGTAGGAGTAATGAAAATGAGCAATAATTCGAATTTAAAACCGGTGATATCGATATCACCGGTAACACCGGTGATCCAAATATCAAAATAACCGACACGCAGTGTCAACATTCAAAAAGAAGCTAGACTGGGCTGGGCTGGCGGTTAATCACCGCGGTTTTGCTGATGATCAACGGTTATAACTGCGACCTGAGACCAGATTTTCTCGTCAGTGGAGCAGAGTGACGCGACGCTCTGCCGGAACATCATCAGTAGGATCACGATCATTACTGAACCCGGTAGTGAAACTGGTGCAGCTGCAGGTGCTGCCAAGTGACGTCGTATATCGGACGGAGTCGCCGGTGGCGGTCATTTGTCTTTTCAAGTAATGAACACCATCGCCGACTATGATTCCCTCACCTCCGACTGCTGTGATTGTGATTAGATTATTTATTCATGTGAATTCTGTCTAGTACATAAGCATTACATGAGATATGAGTGATGTGGTATTGTTATTTTATTGTTATAGCACAGAAAATATTAAAATTAATAATCCACTTTCCAGAGTTGTGGACTTTATTTAGAAATACAGGTAGGTACATAAAAAAATGCTATAAATATACACACAATTATATTCTTAGTATTTAAAATAAAATGAGAGAAATTTAAATGAGAGGATGGAAGAGATAACGTTAGAAAGAGTTTTACATAAAATATAATGTGGTACTCTAAATATTTTCATATTGATCCTGGGCATTCAGTTCAAGCCTTGTCTACAAGGGTTAAAGAATATATATTTTCTATTAAAATATACAGGGTTATTCAAAAACAAATGTCACCTGTAACGCAGCGGTGACCCTTGTTTTTTCTTTTTGTTCAAAGCTCTATATTAAGGGCCCCACGGGCCCTTAAAAGGGGCCCTAAAATTTCGTTTTTTTGCTATATCTTTTAAACGGCTTGATCGATTTTTATGATCTTTTGCACACGTTCATAGATAATTATGTCACATAATTATGTTATAGTGCAGTATCCGCAACCGCTAGAGGTCGCCACTTGTGCCAACCAGTTTCATTTATTATGCTCAGAACTTTTTTGCCCACAGTTAACTTGTAAATTAATTTGAACCACTTTGTAAAAAATTCCATTCTCTACAAAAAATGATTCTACTGTTTTTTTCATAAATTTTACCGTTTCGGAGATAACGCCCAAAATTCAGCCATCATGCACGTACCTTGAACCCACTCATATTAAACATTAGTGGCATAATGATCTAGTTATTTTTGGAAACAAACAATGAAACAATCACATTTACTGTTTTCTAAGATTCAAATAGTTTTGTTGTAATTTAATACATTTAGTTAAGTTTCCCTAATAAAATAATGATACAAATACCTAATATTGAAATAACTACAGCAAAAATGCTCAAAAACTTTCAAATTCTTAGCATTTGCTTGAAACTATATGTCAAATACCTACTTAATAAGTCCTCTTTAAGTGTGATTGTTTCCAAAGGTAACTAGATCATTATGCCACTAATGTTTAATATGCGTGTGTACAAGGTACAAGCATGTTGGCTGAATTTTGGGCGTTATCTCCGAAATGGAAATGGCATAATTTATGGAAAAAATACTAGAATAATTTTTTGTAGAGAATGGATTTTTTTACAAAGTGGTTCAAATTAATTTACAAGTTTAAGTTAACTGTGGGCAAAAAAAGTTCTAAGCATAATAATTGAAACTGGTTGGCACAAGTGGCGCCCTCTGGCGGTTGCGGATACTGCACTATAACATAATTATGTGACATAATTATCTATGAACGTGTGCAAAAGATCATTAAAATCGCTCAAGCCGTTTAAAATATAAAGCGAAAAAACGAAATATTAGGGCCCCTTTTAAGTGCCCATGGGAGCCTTAATATATAGCTTTGAACAAAAAGAAAAAACACGGATTACTTTATTTTTGGAGTAATAACCCTGTATATGTCCTGGGGTATTTAATATTGGAAATGGCCTCTATTGTATTTTTTCTCTTAAGTTATTTTTTAACATTAATTTTTTTGGGCATCTCGATCCACACATTCAGTGATATTTCATAAAGGAATTTGTTTGTTTTTTACTTTATTTTATTTAAGAGCGTTGATTGACGTATTAATAAAGATTGCTCACGGCTGTCACGCCTGACATTTTTTCAACTCACCATGCGCTTTCCGGAGACAAAATACAATGCAAAACACATTGTTAGCCATCAGAGCAATCTGTTTTCCAGGACATGAAGCTATAGCCGTGAGAAGTCTTTATAAATACGTCAGTCAACGGTAAGAGGTTCAATCCTGAAGCTTAATTTAGAACAAGTATTCTTGCTGAATCCTTGTGTCACCACCTAGTAGAATTAAATTTCAGTCCATTTGTAAAATAACGTTACTGTAATTATATATGAAATTATTTAAGCATTTAGTACGAATAACTTTTTGAATGAAATTATATTTTTGAATTGACAGGTTAACATATGATGGAGGTTTGCAAGAAAGATTCCTGAAAACCTTTAAAAGATGAGTTCCTGTTCCTATTGACGGCAAATCAACCAAGGAAAAATGCAGCAACAACAAAACTATCAAAAAAATACTAGGCTCCAGGCTTAGTTTTGACAAGTTGGAAGAGAAGAGGGGGGGTGAGAGGAGTGAGGGAACGAAAGGTTGTTCCAGTAGGTATTAAAATAATTCACGATATATGCTATAAGACAAGGTTGCTATTGTGCGGTTTACAGAGCCTAGAGAATAGAAGAAAACTTGCTCTTTTTTTCTTTTTAAGTTAGATAATGGTGCAATCAACGGCAGCGCAGTTCTTGAACAGATTGACTTTTTAGTTCCTTTACGGAGTACAAGACACACTGTCCTTTTTAATGTAAGCAGACATCGAACAAACTGCGGACAGAAGGCATTTATTGACCACTTTTGTGTTAACTATAACAGATTCTTTGCTAATTGGGATATTTTCAACACAAGCTTGTCTGCTCTCAAAAATGGTCTGAAGTTTGTTCACATGTAGGCCCACGTCTTGGCTTCAGTTTGTTATTGCAATCAGTTTCTTGCACAATGTTAATACTGCTTGGGCCGAGGGGCTTTTTCCGTTATGGAATCGGCTGAATTTTTGTGAATAGTTTCGTTTTGGCCAGTCCTACAACTTTTCTCTCTTCAAGAGTTCTCGATAATAGTTGCTAAGACAACATGTCGATCGGGTGATTTTAAAATTTTGTATCATAACAAATAGTTATTTAGTTAAATCCAGAGGACATTTGATAAAGAATGCGGAAAAACGTTTTTCATACAAAAAAATATAGTCTGGCCGACCTTGCCCCCCACCCAAAAAATGTCGAAATAACGAGATAATAGTTATTTATGTACCAAGGCACTGAAGTTCAACTTTTTATGACTCATGTGGAGTTTAGTTGCTGAGGCCTCTGGCCGAGGCAAATAAACCACATGAGTCATAAAAAGAACTTCAGTGCCGAGGTACATATTATATTTTTTTTTAAATCGGAAAAAAAAAGTTTTATTAGGCAAGAAAATAATAATAAGGGATCACCCGTCCACGAACCGACTACACGCGGCGTTGCTTGACTTTACCGATCGCTATACCTAGGACAAGTATAATGACGTACGGCACCTTCGAACAGAAAAACCAAACTGCTGCTTCTTGTGCAGCCTACACAACAAATCTATTGATATTCAAATACACTAAAATATGTAGACTGAAGGATTGCGCTTCTATAGGAAACAATTTCGCAATGTGTATGAAAAGTTAAATGGGCCTTTATCGCCCAGGTTTTGAATATTTGGTCACTTTTGACGGGCGATTTCTCCACGTCTGACGTTTGATGTTTACATCTCGCCAAGGCCTACTTATTGAAAAAATCGTACAATAATGGGCTACATTATTGTACGATTTCTGTGATTTTAATGACGATTTTGGGACATTTTAATGCCGATTTCAAGAAAAAAACTTTTATCATAACAAGCTGATTTTTTTGTCTGTGGCCTACTAAATGTTTGTATAGTTTAATGCAGTCGTACAATTTAAATAATAGTCTGTTTTCCCAGTCCTACAATCGGAAAATGGAAAATACGTGGTATTTTTTTTTAATCATAACTGTTGTTGAACAAGCATAACACAAGATAGATTAGTGTATTTGTTGCCCTAATAAAATATTGTCCTACAAAAAATGAGTCTGTATCGCTAGTCCTTCAATAAATGTTGAAAAATTTTTTTGTGGTAACTAACCAGGCCTCAAAAAATGTTTAATAACGAGCTATTTTTTACTAAGGCTTACTAAATGCTTGTGTAGTTTAATTGCAACATTGAAAATTCTTTTTGTGTTATAAGTGTAGCTCAAGGTAGATTTGTGTATTTTATGCCAAAATAAAATATAAAATTTGTATACAATTTTTTTCTTACAAATCCATTTGGGTTGCAAGGTCGCAAGCTTATTTTTTATAAAAAGAAGCTAACACTCAAGAATCTTTTTTTATTGATTGGCATTGATAAATTTTCCACAGATTTTCCACTTTCCAAGTGTAGGACTGGGAAAACGGACTATTTAATTTGTAGGACAATGTTGGCATTAAACTATACAAACATTAGTAAACTCCAGACAAAAAATCAACTTGTTATGATAAAGTTTTTTTGTCTCGTTATTTCGACATTTTTTGGGTGGTGGACAAGGTCGGCCAGACTATTTTTTTTTTTTGTAGAATTATTATGGATTTTCAAAAAGCTTTTTTTTAGCCTGTAGTACTCGAAGAGCCCTAAAATTTGGGTTATAAGTTTTTTAAATTGTCCTTCATGGCCTATCGTTATTAAAAGAAGACCCACAAAAACAATGTATATTTTTTTATGCAAGTATTGGTGAAATTATATTAGGCGAGCATGCAGTCACTTGTTTTTACTACAATATCTATCTTCTCTGTCTTCTTCGTATCTTTTCATTACTAGTACCAGGTGCGGTTAAAAAAGTGTTTTCTCCCATATTTTATTGCCGAGGCGCCTGTTCTCGAGTTACCCTGGTAAAATATAAATGAACTCACTTGCAACACAGTGATATATGGGGCGTGACCTATTCCATAGCATTTACCATGCTCTGCTACTGGTAAAAATACCAGACATATCAGCAGAAATCACCCGTATAAAATTCAAAGGTTTTTATGCTGTTCCAAGTAACTTCATTTATACCATACCTAGGTCGAATATGTAGACGATACCATTTTTGTTTTCTTGGCTATTATGGCATTATGACATGCATGAGTGATATGCTTCAACTGTAAGGATGGAGAATGATACCAAAGATCATCTCGAATATCACGATCTTTGATGATACCTACAATTGTAAGGAAATGTTAAATTGAAACATGTTTTTCCAAAGGAGACTAATAGAATAAGGGGAACATAATTATTACATCTACAAGGTCATTGTAAGGAAGCCAAGTTAAGTAACAAAATAAAGCAGCAATGGACTATAAACATTTTTTATTTAAGCATACTTATCAAAATACAATAAGAGAAACCTTGACATCCCCGCCAAGGGAATGTCACAAAGAAATCAAAATAAAAATCTTTACAAACAATATTTATTTGTTACTTTTCCCAAAAAAGACTCCTAAAAACTCGTTAATTATGTACAATACCTAAGGATGAATTGTATAGTTTGGAAATTAATAAATTGTTAACGATAAATAATTCAGGTAAGAATTGATGTAGGAAAAATACAGTCTGTTTCAAAGCATTACTACCTACTGGACCTATGATAACTTTTTCGCCTTTTGGTAGAGCGTATCCACCACTTTGCTCATGCTCTGTATCGTCTCTAAAGCCATCTCGTAGGTTTTGTCCACTGGTGTCTCTTCAAATACTACCAGGACACCTGTAATCCAACGAAAAACAATAGTTATATATTAAGGACCAAAAATAATAAAATAATGCTGATTTATAATTTCAATATCGCTCCCGTTATAAAATATTTTTCGAAATTGTATTTTTCTGTATAGTAAGGCTCTATTAAATAGTTCCATTGAATTTTTAATTGGGTTTTTCACCACCAATCTGGTTAAAAGACAACTTTTTCAAGTTGCCTGGAAAATTAATAAATTCTTAACAGTAAATGAACTAAACTTTGAATGTGTAATCCAAAAAAAATAACTTCAACAAATTTGTTTTCTGAGCTTTTGGAGAATACACTCACCCAAAACTTATATGGCATCACACATTATTTAATTTATTTAATTCTTACTGTAATAAAATTAGGTTCGTGGATTTTCAATTATTATTTTTCTAATATAAATGGATTAAAGAAACTGTATTTTCATTCCCAGCCCCAGCAACTAATTTTTTACTAAAAAATTCTTCAGCGAAAATAGCAAGTGATTCCATATAAGTTAATTAGATAGATTACTAAATTCCTCCTTTCTCAGATTAATAAATTTCAGGTTAAAATGTCATGACAACAGAAACAATAGCCTAGCCACCTGTCTGATATTGTACCCTGTGTTCTATCTAATTATCTATACTTGTTATATCTAATTATCTGTACTAACTTCTTGGCAATAATATTTTACTGAATTCCACAGAACATTCAGCAACACAGTTGTCTATATTTCCTAGAATAAATGCAGATTCTTTAATTTTTTGTCTATTTCCTACTTCTTTGAGAATTGGTTTAGATATATCCCACAAAATCCTATGATTGTTATTAAAAGAGTGTTCACATATTTCCGACTTCGAAATTTGATTGTGCCTGATATAATTTTTATGTTCTTTTAAACGAATGTTAAATGGCCTACAAGTCTCCCCAACCACATTCGCAAGGAATTTTACAAATGCAATTTTTTGAACTTTGTACCTACCTCATTAAATGGTTTCGTTTTAACTAGCATCGATCTTAATGTATTTTTGGTTTTAAATATTGTTCAGACATTAAAACGATTTCCTATGCGTTTTAGCTTATCTGATAGTCCAGGAATATAAGGAATAACTAAATTTACTGGTCGATCCACCAGATTTATGCTAGCGAAAAACCCAATTAAGAATTCAATGGATAGTAATAATAAAAATAATTCTCACCCTCACAATATGGGGAGGGGTGGAAATTACTATTATTTCGCCTTCGTTGCCTTTTGCGGCTAGGGTCAACTTCTCCAGATAGAACTAGGATAGCATTTGATATATGTCTTCCTGGTTAGCATTGAATAAGGCAGGCAGCGTCTCTTACAACTAAATGTATAAAACAAATTCTTGGTCCATAGCCTGCTTATTATAGCTGTGTGTAGTTGAAAATGAAGTCATGACCTACTAGTTAAATATATTTTTTTTATAATTAGTTGTAAGGGACACTTATACCATGTCACAGTATTTTTAATTCACAGTAAAATACCTAACAATTTCTAAAAATATTTGTTTACTTCCGGCACAGAAAAACAGCAAGCGACAGAAACGCAGCGTCAATGTACGGGGATATGCTCGATTGGACGGGGACGGGGGAATGTCACCATCTATGCATCCCCACGTACTAAAAACTAGAGGATGTTTCGATACGTATTAGTTGGGTTGTCGGGCTAATTCGGACGCGATCACTGTTCAGGGTTTAGGGCTGCCGAAGTACCTACATTTTTGGGAATTCTATCAATACAAGAATTTAATTGGTGGGGTTCGAGTACCTATCACTACTTGCTGTTTTTCTGTGGGGCTGCCGAAGCCGAGCACCGAGCATATTAGAGGTTATTTCGATACCTACTTTACGTGTTAGATCATTCTATTAGTTTTATTGTTTTTTTTTTTAAACACTTGAACATAGGTATTTGAATTTGTTCTCTCTTATCGATGTCACTACACCATGTACTGAAATTGCTACCATTCTTCTGTTAGTTTATTTTGTTTAGTGCCTTTAGGGTTGTTCGGTCATTATTGCCCTCTGTTTAACCTATAACCTATAAATTTAATAATAGTCGATTTACCTAGTCTTTATTTTTTACTTAGTAGCTGGTACAACGGCTGCAAATCGTATTTATAAAAACTGTAGTAGTATCGGGAATGTCAATGACAAAAAATATTTGTTTCCCAAAAAATGACTCAATTAGAGAGAATGCCATACGATACATATTCTATAACGTGGTTAATTAATATTAATACCTACGTCAAAATGTTATTGTTTTAGAATTTCAATGAAAGCTGTAATCATGAATACGAATTAAACTTATAAGTAAAAAAAAACAGCGAAAAAAGGTATTCATTACCTAAGAAAAAAACGTATTCATCGCTTAAGAAAAATTATTGTACTCTTCCAGCATTCGATTTACCTTTTAACTTGCAATGCAGAAGTCATGTTACTAACTTCGGAACCGGAAAGTCAAGAATTGACTGATATAAATGATGTAACTCGAGATGTAACTAAATCTAACACATATATACTTCGTTGGAATTGGAAAATTTAAAATACCTAAGTTATATCTGCCACGGCTTTCTAGAACACACTGTATGAGGTCCAATAGCATCACAAAAAACTTTGTATTAGTATCTACAACTTTTGCAAAAAACTTTTTTTCTAACCTTAAAAACTAACAAGTTAAGGAGTGTCAATTTATAGTGATCCACCCTGTACAGTGTCCGGCAGAAAGTACGCACCTTGGTACGCGCACCATATGGATTTTTTTTTATTTTACATTTACCTATCAGAAAATTTTATTCTTGATAAAAAGTTTGTGCATTCCCGAAAACTTTCAAAATTTGCATATCTCATTTTGAATACGGGGGAGGTTCGAAAATATGAAAAAGGCTCAAGAGTACAGCACCCTTATTTTTAATTTTAGAGAAAACATTGTATTACGAAAAGTTGATTAGAATTAAAAGGTAATCCCAAAAATTAAGTTTCAAGTTTCTATTCCATAAAACACCTTTTCAGCATTTTTTATGATTTACCCTGTAGGCATAGAATATAAATCCACTTAATTTAATATGTCAGTTCGATTCCACAGAGGACTTATCATTTATAAACGTAAGTGCCATACAAATTGATTTGTTTGAACAGTAGTTATGGCTCCTGCAAAATAGAAACGAAAAAATACTAATTTTTTGGTGCAAACCAAAAAATACAAAGACATGAAATACCGTCAAGAATGAACAACTTTATTTATCATTTAAAAGTAAACTGGCGGGAATTCTGAATTCGGGATTTTCTGTGCTCCAGTATATTTGTATTAATGTGTCTGTTATTTTTACTAGCCAATTTGAGAAATGCATCAAACACTGGGGCGGCGTATAATTATTAATAGTTCTTTTTATTGTGCATGTTTTTGTTTAAAAAGTTTCTTAAATTAGTCAGCTCAGGTTCTTTATGTGAGGACTGAACAGGATTTAAAACCTTTTCTTTATTGCAAGTGGCTATTTATACGTCCGACGTATATGAAAGTCAGTATACGCCTTGCACTCTCATTAGCGGGTTGAGTCATGTGACTTCTTTGGATATACATTTAACTCCATACGCATCTGAAGTAAACTGATTTAGATACATCGAGGAAGTGCATTTTTCTCAATCATCGTGCCGCATGTCGGGCGAAAATAGGCAGGTAGCCAAAATTTCAAGAATATTGGGGGTGGGTTACAGCGCCAAACGTCGGGCAAAAATAGGGGGTACCTAACCAAAATTAGGGGGTACCTAGCCAAAATTACAAGAAAATTGTGAAATTTGAAATAATAGGGAAGTTTACGGTTTTTCAAATTTAGTGCCAATGGATTCTTTTTACCTTCAACAATATCGTAGTATATGTAATTTGCTATTTTACAGCCTTGTTAGAGAGAAAATCCATTTTCTGTTTTCCCGCCAATTTGAGCGATTTTTAAAAATTTACGTCACAATAGTATATCAAGGTTTTTCCCTATGTAAACATACTCTGCGATCTCTTCCTCTTCCAACTTGGCTGTATCGGTTATGCCGTAAACCGCTGTGAAGCATGTCACAGAACGATGCCCAGACTGGAAGTTCCACTGTTAGATTAGAAATTCTACTGTTGTCAGGCTGTGCGTTTTCGAGCAGATTCAACTATGATACGTATTTCATTAGTTATATTTTACTTTTTAATAATATGTATAATCGATTTTTCATAATATAATTTTATATTTAGAATACCTATTCTGTTGTGACATGAAAGTGAAATAATTTAGGATTGTTAAACTAAAATAAACATAAAGCATCTTTCTAATATCATACCCCGATTAAATCTGACAACTGAGTAAATAAACGCTTGACGTTCGACAGTGCACACCACTGTTAGTGTGGACTATTTCGACGACGAAGAATTCTGAGAATCATCGAAAGGAGTTATATTTGAGTGTATTTCTTCACAATGACGGAAAAGTGCTTTGTTAGCTATTGCACAAATACCTACGTCCGATAATACTAACAAAATGTTTGTGACAGTGCCCACTGCGCCAGATAAAAAGAAACTAGGGCCTATTTTTTATTTTACCAGAAATCTCTTACTAATACGACGTATACACACTGCAAGAATACCTATAATACTGATAAACTTGTACCTGTAAACGATAAATATATACCTAAGCTGCAAACCCAATAAATTAATAATTACATTAAGATAATTTCATCTGGGATTTCCTACCTACCTTTCCCCACAGTAAGTAGAAAAATTAATCCTTTATACTCCTGCCTTCCTCTTCTTTATTATTGTTTAGACTAGAAGATAATAATAAACAATATGTTTCTACGACACAAGCTATCATCAAAAACAAAACTGTCCGAAGTTTGGATTTGCTGGTTATGTTGATGTCCCCTGTCCTGTCAGACTGTCAGCTGAAGGATATTTCACAATGTCCAATTATTTTTATTTCTGCTTCTTCTGAGCTAGCGTTCGGCAATCTTCGGGAACTATTATGACGTAGAAACCCCCGTCGGCAAACCGAATGAAGATTTAAAAAATCTTCATTTTATTTTCAAATTATTAATTAATGCAACACTTTTGAGGAAAGTTATATGTGCTAGTAGTGTAATTAGGTGATACTTCATCCGCTGATTAGCATTTTATCTCGAAATTCGATTAGAGGAAACTTCCCTATTACCACTTCCTTTTTCATACGGCAGCGCGTCGCCGACTGCCACAATATGGTGCGAATGCCCCCTTCTTTTTTCATACGGCAGCGCCTATCCCCCAAAAAGGAGGGCATACGCTCCTTATTTGCAGAGATGCTTGGGAAAAATGCATTTCCGACGTATCTAAATAAGTTTACTTCGGACATGTATGGAGTTCAATGTACGTCCAAAGAAGTCACGTGACTCAACTCGCCAATGAAAGCACAAGACATATACCGACTTTTATATATGTCGGACGTATAAATAGCCACTGCCTTCTTTATTTGCCATTTTGCTCTAAAATGATGAATAAATTCAACGCAAATGGTTGATTTTATCTTTATGAAAGAGTACCTTTTTGTTGCAGAACGAAGATGCACTAAAATTATGTAAGACCAAAAAGATAACCACAAAAAAGTTATGAGTAAACACACGAGCCAAAAATAGTGCAAGTAGCGCCCTGTGTGGATTAGAAATTGACAATTTCAGCTTATTTTAGACCCCCCGAAACACAACAGTGCCAAATTCCAATAATGTACCTAGTATAAAGTAGAAGATATGGTCAATATTCAATTTTAAAAAGTAAACTTGAACGCCCTGTGTCTAAGAAACTAAAGACGATAGACACATGGTCAATAAGACTTTTATTTTAATTTCTTGAAGTTATGTATGCTCCAGAAATTATGCCAGGGTTTTCTGAAACACCCTGTATATTATATAATTTTTTTAAGTACCTACCTATAGAGTTCTTAGAATATGGAGGTTTTTCAAGCAAAGAATAAGATTCAAAAATAGATTTGTTTGCTAAAGAACCCTTTGTCTTATTCTAAAAATATACACACTTGTGTAAAATGATGAATGAGCGTGAAAGTAGCAACGGATATCTGGCAACGAATTCCGCCGTGATGCGAGGCGTGTGGGACCATACATATTGCATGGAGGGTTGCAATCCCATCTTTAATCAGCTTTTACCTTATAATTACTGTTTAGAAATCTATAGACAGTAAAAATGCAACACCAAGTTCACCCACCCCGTTCTAATGAAAATAAAACTACATACATAGTGATCCAAATGGGCCGTCCGTATATAGTATCACGATTAAAAAAGATGAATCGGTGTGGTGCTTTTAAAGCCGCGTATCCACTGAGTGAGGCTGCCTCGCGAAGCGGCCTCGCGAGGCAGCCTCGCGCAGTGGATACCTGTGCCTCGCTATATTGCGCGGCAGCCTCGCGAGCATGCGCGGCTGCCTCGCCTCGAGCCGATTTCAGTCGGTTTTTGGTCACGATCAAAGCTAGTCGGACACACAGTGTGTACGTGTTTTTTTATTTTACCCTGCCTCGCATGGATCAGGACAAGTGCCTTGAGTTAATCGAACTAATCACGTTGGCTAAATATTCAAATTCCGTTGTTGTCATCCTAGTAAAATTTTTTATAGTCTCTTCAACAGATTCATAAGCCATATTGTCTATTACCATATTGAAGCCGTTTACGGAACATTTGTTTTACCCACCAACGGTGCTTTCGGCGTTCTTTATTTTTTCTCTTTATAATTGTCAACGCAATAAAAGAAAAACTTGCAATAGCTTCAGGAGGAAATAGCAATTTTTTTCAGATCAATAACGATGGAAACTCTATATTGCTGCCTCGCACGTACTGAGGGCTCACCTTGCCTCTACGTCTTGTCTTGCTCAACACAAAATATCACCACCTGCACAAACATTGGTGAGGCTGCCTCGCGAGGCCGCTTCGCGAGGCAGCCTCGCTCAGAGGATACGCAGCTTAACGTACTCTAAAAAATTTTCTTTCGAAAAAAGTATAAAAAAAAAGGTTAGTAGGATCTCTTTTCTGAAAGAAAATCTTTCATACAAGTTAAAATAAGCGGTTAGGTGATTTATTAATGCTTATGATTATGAATATATGGGTAAAAGGGGGGTGTTAGATGAGGGCAGCAAATTCAGAGCTTTCGAAGGTTGGTAGAGAATAAAGAATGTTACAGTTTTTCCAAAAGAAGATTTTTAGGGTATGGTAAAAGAACCAATTGATCTATTTCAATCGAGATACTAAGTATCTATCAGAGATGGGTTTACACCGGGTTTTGTCATATTGGGAAGGGGTGTCAAGGTTTCCACCCTTTTTGGCACCAGGTGTCAAATTATGACACTAGTTTTTGGCATATTTTGATTGGTGACATCTAGACGTTTAATTTAGTAGCAAATACTCGTATCTAAAAACTGTAAACAAAAAAAACATTGCAAGAAGATATAAAAAGTAAAAAATATGTTGCAGGCGAATTAGAAATTTAGTCGTTTATGTATTACATTATCCTAAATTAAAATAACGATGACTAAATATTAAATAAATGAATAAATGTATTCTAGGGCATACAAAAACAAGATTCATCCTGCATTATTAACTTTAATAAACTAGTTAACGAGAAATAAAAAATGTCATCAGTAGGGATGTACCGGAATTCCGGCGGTACCACTAAATCCGGCCAATTGGCCGGAACTACCGTTTCGGCCAGATCGCTATAGCAATCCGGCCGGAATTTTCGAAAATTCTGAAATAGGTTAAACATAAGTAAAAAGCAAGAAAAACATTAGCGTCATTTAAAAAAACGCACTTTCCTTGTATCGGTACGCAAATAATAATAATATATTACATAAAAAAAAATTTCATAAATTTTAAATTTAACATACATTATAAGTTTTTAGACATTTCTTTATAAGACGACTGTATCTACATTGTAGTAGTTATTTTTTTGCTCAGTTTCATTTTTAAGCAGGCTTAATTTTTAATCGAACAGTACATCATTTTACCGAATTTATTCCAACCTTTGCGTGCTCTCTGTATGTTACCAATTTCCGAAAATAGTCTCTTATAAATATTTTGGTATAGTACAAAATTTTCGAAGTTCTTTGAAATTTGAAAAAACTTGTTTAAAAATTTTAAAATAACGTTGAGTTGTTGATGTTTGAAATACTTCTATTTAGGTCCTGGTCCGGCTAACCGGCCGGATTTCCGGTTCCGGCCGGATCGGCCAAATACCCGATCCGGTACATCCCTAGTCATCAGTATACAGGGTGAGTCTGAAATAACTGGCATCCTTTTTTGGGTAATAGAGATAGTCATTCTGAACCACTTTTCTTAATATTTTTTTTCTAGTGGCGAAATTTTTCTATAATTCATCCCTTCAAAATCCCCCCTCTATGAAAACACAGCACTGGCGCCCTGCCAACAACAGAGTAGAAAATGGTAAATCATAAACTAGTATAGTATTTTCATTTTGACACCGAGTTTACATTATTCGTCAGTGCTGTGTCTTCATAGAGGGGGCATTTTAGGTGGGTAAATTAGAGAAAATTTTCGGCGAAATCGCGTTTCTTCTTTGTTCCAAATCCAGTGGCTTTGCTTCCCTTCAAAAATTCCATCCATTCCAGGATATATTTTGGCTTTTGGTGACATTGAAAACACCCATTTTTGGGTGTCATTAGTTTACACCGGTTTACACCCTTTGAAACCACCCATTTTTGGGTGCCAAACGTTTCCACCCTTTATTTTAAAAATGAAAACACCCTTTGGGTGTCAAAGGTTTGGCACCCATAAAGGGTTTAAACCCATCGATGGGTGTAAACCCAAAACCCATCTCTACTATCTATGAACAGCCCCTTTGGATCACCCTGTAGTCTTATTTTAATTAGAACAGGGTGGGTGAACTTGGTGTTGCAGTTTTACTGTCTATAGGTTTCTAAGCACTTATTAGGTATAAGGCAAAAGCGATGACTAAAAGTCCGATTGCAACCCTCCATGCAATATGTACAGGCCACGGGACTAGAACCAGTCAAGGATAAAGGATGACCATACATAATGAATCATCAATAAATTCAAATAGGGCATTGATCTTAACACCTGCCAAACACAGGATAACTCACCTTCTCCTTGGTCCAGGATCCCGTGAAACTTTGCATCCAGAATCATCTGCGACAGCTTCTTCTCCACCTGGGGCATCGGCAACTTGATCGTCTTGGCCACATAATCCACCTGCACCCTGCTGTATGGTTCTATGATTCTACACAGATTCTGCTCCAACATGTTGTCATAGAGTGTACCCAAATGCGCCCTAACTATAACATCGTCTTCCAACTCGTGCTTAAATTGTTTAACGGCTTGCTGGAAATCGGCTAGAGATCTTTTGTGAGAGGCCTGCGCTACTGCCTTCATAGCATCTATGTCTTTGCCCGCGTATTTTATTGCTAGCTTACCGCTTACGATCTGCTGAACATCCTCAGGGTTGTTTAACATTATTTTCGACAAAAGCATGTATTTTAATGCTGTGAGAGCTTTTGGTGATTCGACGCTGTCAAAGCCTTCAAATGCTTCGTAGAAATACGAGTACGCTGTCTTAAAGTCTTTCTCATCGGCGGCATGCAGGATGCCCGACTGTAAATCGAGCGCCGCTTGCATTTTTGGTGGGCAATATATTGCATTAGCTGTAGTACGGGCCGAAGTCAACGCGGCTCTAGCTTTCGGCAGGTTGCTCAACGCATGATAGGTCTTGCTTTCAAGCAATTGCACCTCAACGAGTAAATTCTTATCATCTAATTTTTTGAGCTCTTTAAGTAAAGTGGATCCAAGCAGCAGGGCCTCGGAAAACATCCCAGTATCGAAATACAAGGCTACGAGTCGCGCTTCGAGTGACTGACGAAGGAAGGTACGTCTCTCTTCTTTCGCCCATTCTATGCATTCCTTGCAAAGTTGCACTTCTATCCCTATGCCCGCTTCAAGATCCAGAAAGAAGTCTACAAGGCTCCTGACGAGTTTCGCGGCCTTAGCTTTGCTTATTTCGGCCAAAAACGGCCTGGTGGCCTTAATGAGTTCGGCCAGTTCCTTGGCTTTACCCTCTTTGCGGTACTTCTCGCCCAGATTGAGGATATCCTGCTCCTTGTTGCGGACATCGTCGTCGTCGTCGTGTTCTTCGGGTCTTTTAGTGGAATCGGGGAATTTAGACTGCACGGAGTGGGCTCGCTCGAACAGCGTAGCACCTGCCATTGTCGACGTTTAGAAAACTCGAAAACTGAAAAGCACCGTCATGACAGATGACATGACTGCGGAGTGCGGATATATCGGCTGACAATTGACAGCAGCTTGTCAAAAATATATGTAACTAGCGAAGCGGTGTTGTCACTCTTCTTAACGGATCCGTAGATCCGTAACAAGGTTACACTAACCTTGGATCCGAAAACAAACTGGACCGCCATTGGATCCTAGCGGCATCGTCGCAACGATAAAGGCCCGCCAGCTGGCGACTCGAAACGGCCTACGCACAGAGATCATATATATAGGTAAAGTTCTGGATGATGTTTTTTATACAAAGGTACGCGGAAAATCTTTAACGAATTTGAAATCATAAAATGGTAATAAATAGGCCCAGTGGACATGCGCATTTGCAATTTGAGGTAGTGTTTTGTGAAACTTGACAGAATTTGACAGCCATTTGACAGCGACAAACAAATTATAACCAACCGTTGTTTGCATCATAAACGCTTTGTGGCGTAATTTTTTCGATTTTCAGCTAATTATTAATAGTTTGTTCGCGTTTTATTTGTTTGAATGTTTTATCTAATTAAGTGATCATCTCAAATATGTTCTGCTCATTTTACACCAGAGTGTTTAAAAATGAAACGAGTCAAAACGCAGCTAATTGAAAATACGGTACCAACTCTTCAACTAAATATTAAAACCACCTAAACCATCATTTAAGTAAGTATATTAACATGGTTGTTGTGTAAGAAACTATTAGTAGCTTATTTGTTTTAGTGTTAAAGTTATAAAGGTAGATGAAAACAAGTCAAGTTCTAGCATCAGTGAAGCAAATTCTACTAGTTTGGACGAAACTAGTTTTACAAGTATAAACGAACCTAGTTGTAGTTATCGAAGTTTTGACCAGTCCACGTTGAGGTGATCTTGATTTATTATCAATATACAAGTTTATTTATTAGTCTGAGGTTCCTACGCAGTCTTCCAACTTCCAGGGTAAAAATAGTTTTGGTTTGGACTGTAAACCTAACAATTTTAAATGATTAAACGTAACCACCTTAAAATTAGGAAGTCTTATGGTTTTATTCATTCGAATTTAGTTGTATCTAGCCTTGTTTATACAAAGACTAGTTAGCTTTTCCTTATGGCCGATTCTCTATGCGTTTTTTATTGGGTATAGTATTTCCTAAAGTTGCCCGTAGAGGGCGCTACCATGTCGAAGCCATGACGAAGTCGCTGGCGGGGAGGTAGGTCCACATACCTATATAATACATATACGGCGCAAAAGAGACAACCGACCGGGGTAACTTTTCAATCAAGGACGGCGGCCATTTGTAACCTTATTTAAGGCGGGAATATTTAAAACGCTTAAAATTAAATCCATAAAACCCAGTTTCTCAGGATTTTCTTAGCGTTAAGGTGAACTGTAAACCCTTAACGACTAACAATGTTCGTACACCACATACCTATATAATATAGGTATAATATATATAATATAGGTATGTGTCGTACACTTAACGCTAAGAAGTAGATAGAAACCGAGCCTAAGCATTTCATTGCTCAGTAAGTTTTATGGTTTTATTTATTCGAATTTAGTTGTGTCTAGGCAGGCAAATAAAAAATAATTGGCATTTACGAAAATTTTACCGGTAGATATCTAAATGCACCAAAACCCCTTGAAAATGTGACTTTCACTCTCGTAGATTATTATCCGTGTTGTAAAACCTTGAGCTATACTCGTATATGTAAACAATCATTTTAAAATGTTTTTTTTTACCAAATTTACCAAGTTGACACCTTGAAATTTGAATTTGGCGCCTTAGGCTCACCACCCTTGGATGACTCATCGCTTTCAGCTGGCGGGCCTTGTTATTGCGACGGTGCCGGTAAGAAGCGCTAAGGTTTTTGATTTTGATAATAGGTGGCGCCCTTGTAATAATAATAATAATATAGCATTTATTGCCCAACAGGTAACCCCCATTCACAGGACAAGTATATAATAACGAGTGAGAGAATCACATATGCATATTAGGTACTAATAAACTATACATAAAAGACTACATAAAGAAAGCAGGATAAAAAAGCAATATAAAAAAGTAATATAAAAACCCGGATATAAGTGACAAAACATTACAGTGAACAAAGGCAAATAAATATGGTGTATACACAGAACACAGAAAAAGTTTAAAAAGTGAAGTTGTCTAAATTATCAGCAGCCTCTCTTAGAATTACATTCAGATTATGAAAATTAATATCACAGTGTTCACTCAGCTTATTAAAGTTATCACACATTAAAAACAAAGGTGTTCTAAAAAATAAATTTGTTCTCGCTCTATCACAATGTGAATCAGATCTACGTTAGTTTTAGATTTGGTCCTTAGAGGCCGACACAAGCAACTAAATCTATTAATAAAACAACCAGCAGTATAACTTCTCTTGAGAAATCATCCGCAAATTCAATGACTTTGAGCCATATTGGTGGAATAGAAGTCAGAGATGTAGTCGGGAAAATCAATTCAGAAATACAGAGTAGTATTAGTAAAGTATATATACAGGGTGAGTCACATCTAAAGGCAGAGCCGAAAACACAAGGTAGAACTCGCTAAAATAAGCACATATGCTTAATAAACATTAGCCCAAAAAAGCTTGGTTCTCCATATACAGCGTGTTGAAAATTTTCCAAAAATAACATATTTTTTTAATTTCTTTCGATCCCATTTAGGAATTCCAACCAAATTTGGTACACATTATACACTGGACGGCGTAGGTACAAATAGTTACTGTAAATAATTGTAGAAAAAAAGTTGTACGGCCCTGTGCAAAACCAAAAATTTTGCCTTTTTTGGATAGCCCATTTAATTTGGAACAAAAAGTGCCTCTTGGTATTTTTTTTATTTCTGGTACAGTTTCTTCGTAATTTCGGATTTTTTAAACTAGTGTCAAGGTGATTATGCTGGCATTTAAAATAAAATTATTTGTATCTACGCCGCTGCTCATGTGAACAGGGCCAAATTATTGCACAAAATGACAACCCATAATATGTATAAAATAATTCCTAAACGGGCTAGAAAAAAATTACAAAATATTGGGAAAAGTTTCAACACTCTGTATATGGAGAACCAAGCGTTTTTGAGCTAATGTTTATTAAGCATATGTGCTTATTTTAGCGAATTCTACCTTGTGTTTTCGGCTCTGCCTTTAGATGTGACTCACCCTGTATATATAGTGTGTGGTAAGCACAAGCAGCTTTTACTCCTTCCTGGGATTCTTTATTTAAAGATACTAGCAAAAAGCACAATTTACAAAAAAGCACACTCCACGGCACTGTAATATCTCTCATACAGCCAAAAAAGAACTGCCCAATCGCCCCGACACTGCATCAATTTGACAGAATCTATGCCCACATGGCAGCTGCGCGAACAGGTGCGCAGAATTTTCCCGCCATGGGGATTGAGACTGCTGGTTGTTTTATATGCTCCGCTATTAATATATAGAAATTCGTAGATTATTATCCGTGTTGTAAAAACCCTGAGCTATATATGTAAACAATCATTTTAAAATTTGAATTTGGTAAGCCCACCCAAGAACGGTAGACGCACAGGATTGCTCGATCTCGTAAGCGTAATGTTCGCCAGTCGGCAGATGGGTGTGACGTCAGCGCTAGACTAACGGTGTTATTTGTACATCAGCGGTGCGAGTTTTGACTGTGTTTTCTTTATTTTATGTAACCTGTTTTTAGTTTTCAATCTATTATTGACCATCTTGCTTTGTATTAAAAACGTAAGAACTAATATATTTTGTCAAATTATCTCTCTAATATCGAATGTTTTGTGCCATTATAGGTACTTATATTTTATCATTTTAAATACACTTTACCCTATACTTTATTTTTATTATTTATTTAGAATACATTATGACAGGAACGAGGTGTGCTGTTTATGGTCGTAATACGACTTACGCTTTAAAAAAAACAGGCGAAAATATTATGTTCCATACCTTCCCCAAGTAAAAAGATATGGTTTCACAAACGATTAGGAGAGCATGGGTGGCAAGATGTAAAAGAATGGACAGTTTCAACCCTAACAACAGTCATATTTGTTCTCGTCATTTTACGGAAAATGACTATGAAAGAGATTTACAGAGTGAACTGCTAGGTAAAAGAGTTTAACCTTTCCATCTTCATCCAAAGCTTCTTTAAATACAGATTAAATCTGGCAAGAAAAGTAGTTGAAAATGCATTTGGCATTTTAGCCAAACGATTTAGAGTTTTTTGACAAAAATTAATTTGAATGTGGAAAAAGTGCAAACCATAACATTGGCATGTTGCACATTACATAATTTTTGAGACCCGAATGTCCTACTTCCATCCTAGAAGAGCTTGATAAAGACTATATATTTCAATGTGGACTTTCTTACCAAACATGCTCACCAAGACATGCTTGCGTTGCTGCCCAAGAGGAGTTTTGTGATTATTTCGTGAATGAGGGAGCTGTGCCTTGGCAGCGGAATACCTACATAAATAAAACATATTGTAACATTTCACACACTTTTTATCTGTATATTATCTTTAAAACCATGTACTCTCATCTTTCTCGTCTAATGCCTCAAACAAAACTAGTATCAAAATATAACCTTCCTTGTGTTCAAATTTTCAATGTTAGTACTCCTGAAGTTCACGCAAAACTTGACGGAAAATAGGACATGCTCTAATTCGTGAAGTAACTTCATGAAGAAATTCATGAATTAATTCATGAAGAAATTGCCAGTGTAATACACGACTTTTTATAATAATTTGCCCTTGAAGTGACTTCATGAATTAATTCATGAAGAAATTGTCAATGTAAAACAGGCATCACAGAGTGTGTAAAACCAAATGTCATGTCCTATAAGCGCCTTTTATCGAACCTTTTGTGAAACATAATTTTCATCTGTTTATTAAGAGTATTAGGTATACTCGTAATAAATTGAAACTAAAATTTGGCATACATTATTTTTACTATTAATTTATAAAATAATATCGCAAAAGATTAGTATCATACTTACCGTCTTTCAAACGTTCAAAATACTTTGTATAATAATAACATTTTATATTTGCCTCAGCCAGAGGCCTCGGCAACTAAATTCCACATGAGTCATAAAAAGTTGAACTTCAGTGCCTTGGTACATAAATAACTATTTTCGAAATTCTTCAGTATGCAATTATTCCATATATTGGCAATTTTATAAATTAATCCCTTAGTCTTGATACATTCTAAGTTAAAAATAAAAGTTCTCTGTACTCTTAATAGTGTATAAAAATCAAAGGATTGGCAAAAGTAGCTCAAAAACACAGAACATCCACAGAAAACCCACCCTTTCTATATTTTAAACGGTAGCTCCCGGCGCGCTTAGCAGATAGCAGTCTAGCGGTGACGTCACGCCGGCGGAGAGATTTGCCCGATCGAGCAATCCTGTGCGTCTACCGTTCTTGAAGCCCACCTCCCTTGAATGACTCATCGCTTTCAGCCACAGATGCGACGGTGCCGGGCCACATACCTGTATATTAACATATACCGCTTTTGGCCCTATTGCGCACGGCAAGGCGCAGGGAACGAAAAGAGATGGAATTCGCCGCCATGTTTAAGCCTATTTTGGCAGTTTGAATGGTGGCTACCTTATTCCTTGTTTAAAATTTTCAATTTTGTATACAGTATAAATGAAATTGCATTAGGTATCCTTTTTGAAGGCGCCGGTAAAATCATAAAAGTCACCGTGACATGCTTTTTTGGTGAGAGATGCGTTTTTAGTTTTTAATCCCGATTTTTTCTTTTATATTTTGTACGGTTAATAACTTTCCATTCTCATATTTACGAGATAAAAACATGACTTGGTGCAAATGCAAAGAGACTTTTACATATAGATTGTGAAATTGCATTCCATAGGTAAGCAAATAGGTATAATTTTTTGCCAAATATGATTGTTTTCTCATTGATATTTTCTGATTTCTTGCTCATTTTTAGGTTTTCAAGAGAAGAAACTAAATTTAGAAAGTGGCTTAGTAGGTAATCTAGGTGTCATTCAAGAAGTTCAAGAAATAACTCGTGGAGATGAGGAAAATGGAGACATTGTAATTCTCGATACAACGAAGAGAGCCGCATTTCTGGAGCAAATAGAATTAACCGAAGAAATGCAAACAGCAGCAGGCAGCAACAAGTAAACCTGTTAACTGCAGATCACCGCCAGCAAAATTATTGAAGCTTGTCAAAGAAAAGCGTAATTAAAAATCACTTCGCTTTCATTTTTGACGCAAAGATTAAAGTGGTAGAAGTTGAAGTTACCAAGTTTTCTTTTGCTTGTATTTTTTAAACAAACAAAATTAAAAAGTTCTAAGGAATAAAACCAGCTGTTCTTGGAAAATAGGTTATTATTATTAAAAGTATTCAAAGAAATAATTATACCAAGTAATAGTGTAGGAAAATGTTAGGTAATTAAAAATATTTTCATATTTTTTATAAGTAATTATTTATAATGTAGCTGTTGTATAAGCTATATGTATAATGTACAATAATAATTATATTACTTCTCCTTATGATGATTAAAATATTGTTTTGAGTAAGTTGTACAATTTCTCAACCTAGTTAACTGCTTCGTTTCCCGAATGCATTAATTTAAAACCAAAACCAACAAAAATCTTGAACCTATATTGGACTTTGAACTAAAATAATTTCCATTTTACAAAACCGACAACCAAGACATTACATTATTTATGGAACCCACCGATACAAATGATTTCAAATTTCCCGCCTCATTTAGGCTTAAAAATGGCCGCCAAATTATTCCCCCGGACTCTTTAAAATAAGTGGACCCAGCATGTCACAGTCTATCACATAGGAAAAGTGAAGCCTTGTTTTCTGTATATCTCCAAGGAGACCACATAAGTGGGCTGGTACAAGGTTATGTTATATGTCAGTGTCCAAGTGCAATCAAGTTTTATGTGACATGCCAGTGCCATAGATTCCAAAGGAGGCAAAATATTTCCCATCACAATTCACAATTTTTAAGTTTTCTAACTTCCAGGTAGTCAGTTAAAGCTAATGCGGCGGCCTGTAGTAGTCCCAATAATTGCAACCAGATATTTCTTGTCTCACCTTTAGTAATCCTACAATTCCCATTACGTGGGCATTACGTATAAGTAAGTAGTTCAAAACAAAAATGGTATTTCCTAAATATTAAATTATTAAGCAGGTAGCTTCAGTCAGGTCTTTCTTTAAACAGTTTTTATCTACAACTATAAGTTTATTTTACGTTTGTGAGGTACCTTGGGAGAGAAATAAAATTACAAAAATGAGCACCGAGAAAAACTACATGATTAGAACTAAGTACAAGACCTAATCTTATTAGTCCATCCCGAAATCTGTGAAAGTTCTTTGGGTAGATACATTCAACAAGGGAAGAAAGTTCAAGTACACATATTATTACATATGGATTCAGGAACCTGGTAACAAGGTGCAATAGCGACAAATTCTCAAATAAGCAAAATCAGCACTGACTTACCTTACTTATATTACTTAAATTCCTGGAAATAATTGCAGGAAACCAAATTCAAATATAATATAAATTTGATTCATTTGGCACTTGCCATATTCTGTGTTTGTTGACAGAACATTGTCAAGTCATAATTTTTAAAAATCATATTAATTTTTACTAACAATCAAAGTACCTGTTATATCCATAGATTCTCCAATAAAATTGCATAGTTGGCATCATTGAGACCATTAGAATGGGGAAAGAAACGGCCTCACTTTGGAAAGTATAATGCTGGGTCCCCTTAGTTTAAAGGGTCCCTGTGCCGGGCATTAGCAGAGCCGCTGACTGAAATATTAATACCAAGAACGGTAGATGCACAGGATTGCTCGATCCCACAAAATTCTCCGCACGCGTGACGTCACCGCTAGACTACCTGCAAAGCGCGCCGGGCGCTACCGTTTAAAATTTTAAAATATAGTGTGTATATTCTGTATTATTGAACTAATTTGGCCAATCCTTTGGTTTTTAGATACTACTAAGAGTAAATAGAACTTTTATTTTTTTACTTAGAATGTATCAAGACTAAGTATTATTAAATCACCCAGTACCTACAAAAAAAATCGAAGACAATATGACGAGGAGATCTCAAATCTAACTTCTAAGCTATATTGGCACAACACATTCGATACCTATTGGAGAGATAATTTGACAAAATACAGGATGATTTTTTTCGGACTACCACCGCGATTTTCTCGCCTATTTTGCGCCCTACAAAAAATCTTTTATAAAACAATTTCGCTTCTTCAGCTGCGGTTAATCAGATCATCCCATAATAATTCCAAAACAGTGTTTATTCTTCTGCAATTTACCTAATGATCTGTGCAGGGTGTATACCATTTTCTTCAAGTGCGTGGAAATTTCGTTTTATCACAAACAAATCTACCCATAAAAGCTGTGTTAATGTTAATAGGATAAAACTGACAAATACTGGACGCAAAGGCAATTCGTTACCATAAAAACAAGGTACTTAAATCGTAATAAAGCTTAAAATTTGGGACATTTCAAACGCCAGAAACTGACATCCCTACCAATAACCACAGAATACCCCCCTATAATCTATAATAAGTCGCCATTTTTTTTGTCGAGTAGCGCCACCTCAGTCCGTAAACAACAATGAAATATGACGTCATGCTCGGGTCTTTAATATAGTGTCGGTCTAGCTTTGACTTCTTGCAAACGTCGGAAAATTCATCTTACTCAATACACTCCTCAGAAAAATATTTTCTGAGATACACTCTAATACGTCCCTGGGTTTTCCTGCCATTCCAGGGTGCGTTCAGAAATAAAAATGTAATGAAAGAATATACTCTGTAATGTCGTTGACTTCCGAATATTTCAGTCAACGGTAATGTGATCAGAGACTTGCCATCAAGTCTCTGAATGTGATACAATAGCCGCGTTCCTTTTGCCACTTTTCTTAAGAATTCTTAGTTTATCTCAGTTGGTGGCCGTTCCTTTTACAAATGAGAATGTGAGCTAAAGTGAGATTTTTTACCTCCTCCTTCACCCTTCAAGCACATCCTAGCGAGGACACTCACTATCGAGCATATTGGCTCAGTTTGGTGGTGGGGAAAATGACCCTTTCACAAGATGAGCCTTTGACCAAGATACTGGTTAAGTGTATCGTGCCTTTGACAGGAAAAAACAAACTGAGTGGCTCGGCTAACAACTGAGCTCCAGTGTAGGGGCAAAAGGAACGCGGAAATTGACATTTTTAAATCTAACAGAACAGTAGTCGATTTTAGGCGAATAACCATTAATAACCGGTAAATACCAAACACGTTTACGCGATTCGCGGTTATTGTTAGTTATAGACAACACATGTCATTTGCTAGATTTGCTAATTTGTTGCGAGTTTGAACTTTTCAAAACTTAATATTTGCTGATATAGGCAAGTGTAATGATTTCATATTTTCATCTAGATCCATAAATTAAAAAAAATGAATAGGAGCAAAAATATCTCTTTTGGGTAAACGTTGAAGGTTGAAGGTGAAGAGTGTGAAGATGTCATGTCCAGGTTCCAGGTTGAAGTCGGAGATATGAAAATAGCAAAGTCTTCTGTTAAATGTAATTTTATTACACGCTTTCATTCGTTTTTTGTATCAAATTTAAACAAAACCCAACATACACAAATATAAGTGAGGTTATGGAGGGGTAGTATAGTATGACATTTCTCCTTGGTTATTCGCAAGAACGTTAAAACGGTTAAACATTTAACGTCTTGGGTTATTCGCCTAAATTACTTTTGGGTTAACCATACACATTTAGGCGAGATTCAATGGTGACATTTGTTGGTTATTGAAGGGCTAAAACCAAGGACAACCAGAAAGATAACCGATGTTAAAACCAAACGATCGCCTAAAATCGGCTAGTGTGTGTGAAATTAAAGTGGAAGCCAAAAATGCACGAAGGGCTACTTCATGACGTCATGCATTATAACCGGAGCCGTGTGTGAACGACGAAAGTTAATACCGGTAATTACCGGTCCTTGGCGCGAATAGGACAGTTGCTACACACATGTCATGGGCGCCCTACGGCATTTGGCGGGGGGGGGGGGGGCTCCGAGGGGTGGGGGTGCAGTAACTAACCTTTCTCGTTGGGGAGAGAGGGTAACAAATTAAAAAAATTAAAACTTGAATTTTCGTCTTAAAAAATTGCGCCGCTGGGGAAAAGTTTTCAAATATTCAGGATAAAATTCATTCAATTAAGGAATGTGAACTGGTTGCAATTTTTTCTTTGTTAATTATAATATATTATAAATATATATCATTTGTAGCATATTTGTATGTTAACATATATTGTTTGTAGCCCTGAAATAGGTACCTACCTACCTCTCGTTTTTCTTTTATGAGCAGATTGTTATTTCCTAAAAAAGAGCAGAGGTCTCTTTTTACTAAAATCACCGAACGACCGAACTATATTCAATAGTTCGGTGACTAAAATGCGCAATAATAGAGACTTTCACAAATAGTTTAAATGAGGCACAGGAAATTACAAAATTAACGTTAACGTTTAATTAACCCCAAACCACAGCTTAGCTGTGCCCAAACCATCTATAAAGTCCTGGGCTCGTATCTCGTATCGGACAGGCCAGAGGTCTCGAAAAATTTATCTATGTAGCGGCGCCCATGGCAGTACAATGAAGCAAAGCAAATCGCCAAATACCTAATGGTAACAAAATCCTAATATAAAATAATTATAATAAAAGAAAAGGTTATTTACCTCCTTTTCCTTTATAGTCGCAGTGTGTTCAGATTACCACTGTTCTGCGTTTCACGAAATATCAATCCGCACTAGGATATTTTCGATATCGTTAAAATACCTCCGCATTTTAGACGTAAACGTAAAAGTTAAGAAGAGCAAAATAGTCACTATTTTAAATTTTGATATGGTTCGGTTACATTTTGGAAAATTTTGAAAACGGCGTGGTGTATTTTGAAATAAACCAATCACAATTGATCAGTAGTTCACCGTTTCCGGAAAACCGCCCGTGAAATAATCGCGGCGTTGTCAGGTCGTGTATTGTATATTAAAAAATAGTCAATTTTCTTTCAGTAGTTGGAATTCCTTATTCAATGGTAGTTTTGACGGAGAGGATCTTGCTTTCTTTTTGTTGTATATTATTATTGTCAGTTTAAACCTTTTATTTGAATTATTACCACAGCCTAATAATATTTTCTAAGCTGTGTTATTACTATAATAGGTGTTTTGATGTATAATCATTAGTAGATAATTATAGTAGATATGATTTATTGATAAGAAGTATGTAAACGGAAAATAAGAAATTATTTTATAAAGTGGGACTAACTTCAGGTTGTTCGAGGCACGATCCGGCAAGCTTGCATCGTCTTACGCCATTGGCGCCATTTGTCATTTTTCGTTGCGACTTGCGACTTTGCGATTTGCGACGCCATTACGTTTGGGTGTTCGTGGGGAGAGCGCGTTGAATTTATTTGGAAAAAAGTACACTTTTAAATTTTCGCAAAAAGTGGTGAAACATCCTAAAGCCCCAGCTTACGCGTGGTATGAGCGGTAGAGTTGTAAGTATCCCCCATATTTCATATATGTGCATTAAAAATAATAGGCCGGTTTGAGATGATCACGCTTCTTGTGCGCTTGTGAAAATTTCTAGATGCGGATAATACAGCATTCTGGATTTCTTCACGCTTGGCGTGAATGTTCAAAAAAATTTCAAACAAAACCTTCAGGAGCCTTTTATAATATTATTATCGATAAAACATCTACAAAAGTTTGGTGGATATCGCGTTATTCACGTTTTTATTTTGGTCGTTTCCAGGGGAGTCAGGAAATGATCGAGGGCGAAGGTTCACCACACGCCAGGCGCGAAGAGTCCCCTAAAAATAACAAAGGGAAGAGCTATTCAAGGTAAAATATTTAAATTAGGTAGCTCCTTTGCTTTTATTGCCCTGTTTATTTTTTATTATTATTATTTGTCTTTTATACCTATATTTTTTGTCAAATATTAGGTATTAGCTATGTTCGCGGAGTGATCCTGAACTGGTTCTGAACTGTAACCGTGAATATGATTGGTTATGAAATTCAAACTCGTCAATGATATTCACAGTTACTAGTTTGGAACTGGTTCGGGATTGCTCCTGTTTCGAACACACAAATAGATGTCATCAAAATAATATTTACATTTGATTTTTGCATATTTTTTGTTTGTAGTCATATCATTACTTAAGTGTGGTGTTTGAGGTTACTTAAAGGTATATTTGAAGTTAAAGATTTGAATTGTTTCATTATAGGCAGTGGCTATTTATACGTCCAACATATATAAAAGTCGATATACGTCTTGTACTCTCATTGGCGAGTTCAGTTACGTGACTTCTTTGGGCGTACATTTAACAACTCCATACACGTCCGAAGTAAACTTATTTAGATACGTCGGAAGTGCTTTTTTTCTCAAGCATCTTTGCAATAAGAAACATATGCCCTCCTTTTTGGGGGATAGGCACTGCCATGTGAAAAAAAGAAGGGGGCATTCGCACCATATTGTGACAGTCGGCAGAGATGCGCGCTGCCATATGAAAAAAGAAGTGGTAATTATTTCCAATGGTGTAACCCACCTCCAATTTTCTTGAAATTTTGACTAGGTACCCCGGTACCCCCTATCCCTAGTTTCGACCAACGTTCGGCGCTGTAACTCGCCCCCCATTTTTTCGAAATTTTGGTTACTCCCCAATTTGCGACCGACATTCGGCATGTATGGAGTTAAATGTACATTCAAAGAAGTCACGTGACTCAACTCGCCAATGAGAGCGCAAGACATATACCGACTTTCATATACGTCGGGCGTATAAATAGCCACTTTCTTCATTATATCTGTGCAATAAATACCTAAGTATGATGATTTTTTTTTATGGGCAGCTAATAATTATTCGTAGGAAGTACATATTTTGCTACTTATACAGGGTGACCCATTTGAAATGGAAGCACCCTCGTAAAATTTGTATTTCTTATCCAATTTTAGGCAGGTCTTTTCTAAAGGTTACCAAAAAAAAAAGGTCACAAAAAAAACTTTTTCTTGAAATCGGCAGTAAAGTGTCCCAAAATCGTCATTAAAAGCACAGAAATCGTACAATAATGGGCTACAATATTGTACGATTTTTTCAATAAGTAGGCCTTGGCGAGATGTAAACATCAAACGTCAGACGCGGAGAAATCGCCCGTCAAAAGTGACCAAATATTCAAAACCCGACCGATAAAGGCCCATTTAACTTTTCGTCCATATTGCAAAATTGTTTCCTATAGAAGCGCAATTCTTCAGTATACATATTTTAGTAAATTTGAATATCAATAGATTTGTTGTGTAGGCTGCACAAGAAGCAGCAGTTTGGTTTTTCTGTACGAAGATGCCGTGTCTTGTCTTACTTGACCTAGGTAGAGCGATCGTCAAAGTCAAGCAACGCCGCGCGTAGTCGGTTCATGGACGGGTGATCCCTTATTATTATTTTCCTGCCTAATAAACATTTTTTTTCCGATTTCAAAAAAATATAATATGTACCTCGGCACAGAAGTTCTTTTTATGACTCATGTGGTTTATTTGCCTCAGCCAGGGGCCTCAGCAACTAAATTCCACATGAGTCATAAAAAGTTGAACTTCAGTGCCTTGGTACATAAATAACTATTGTTTTGGTGCTACATTTCAGGTCTTAATCTCAATTTCCAAGGCTTACTACGATTTTTTTTTTCTAGTAAAAATGACAAAAATCATATATCGATTGTTCTACCTCAAAACTAACTGCATCATTGGATTCGAGACCATCTAAAATGGACTTGTATCAAGATCCGTAAAGTAAGAAGGTTGCCTCTTGTTGAGAAAGAGAGAGCGTTCTGGATGACGTCATGAGAATGCTGGCATTAATTGTCGGCAAAGGCAACACACAGGAGAAAGCCAATCACATCATCTGACAGCATTCCTGTGACGTCAGTGGGTAACCTTCTTACTTTACGGGTCTTGGGCTTGTACCAAGTTTCGTTAAAAAATAAAGATTGTTAAAAATACTGCGATGTTTTGAATAACTACTATTTTTTGTGTTTAAAAAGTAGTTGAGTCACGTGACTTCTTTGGACGTACATTTAACTCCATACACGTCCGAAGTAAATTGATTTAGATACGTCGGAAGTGCATTTTTCTCAAGCATCGTTGCAATAAGGAGCATATGCCCTCCTTTTTGGGGATAGGCGCTGCCGTATGAAAAAACAAGAGGGCATTCGCACCATATTGTGGCAGTCGGCAGCAATGGGTGCTGCCGTATGAAAAAAGACATTCGGCATGCGCCAAATGTCTGGTGAAAATAGGGGAGTATCCAAAATTTCGAGAAAATCGGGGGGTGGCTTACACCATTGGAAATAATTACCCATTCTTTTTTCATACGGCAGCGCCCATCGCCGAAAAAGGACGGCATACTTTAATAATTTTATCGGCAGATTCAGGTTTATTTCAATTAACTTTTGTAGCAATCTCCATTTTGCTGCTCGTAATTCCGAATGCACGGTCAACATGCCTTGCTCGAGACAAACACTAATTAAAAATTATTCCTGTAGGTCCTTGTTTTGATTCTGGGAAGGGTCTCATCGTTGACTGATATATTATTAAAGACTGCTCATGGCTGTCATGTCTGACACATTTTTGGCTCACCATGCGCTTTCCGGAGATAAAATACAATGCAGAATATATAAGCTTCATCTCCCAAACGAACATGAGGCACTTCAATATTTGTTCCCGTTGGTGAACGATGCCTTTTAACAGCCAATGCTCCTTTTTCCCCACCATCACTTTCTTTACCATATATGCTCCTACATCTATTGCTATAAATTTGTAGTTTGGTCCGGAAACAGCTTGTAAAACAATAATTGAGAAATACTGCTTGTAGTTTCGATACCTACATGCTTCCCAAGTGCTTCAGATTCAGTATGCATAGGTATGTTTCCCATCTATGCATCCAACGCAGTTCCACACTAGATTTTTTTGTCTTCGTCTTTTGCAAATTACATATTATGTACAACACGCAACTTGTCCCAAATAGCAACGCATGTTGCGTGAAC
Source organism: Pseudeuparius sepicola (assembly GCA_963920635.1). Taxonomy (NCBI): domain Eukaryota; kingdom Metazoa; phylum Arthropoda; class Insecta; order Coleoptera; family Anthribidae; genus Pseudeuparius; species Pseudeuparius sepicola. The sequence goes on along the minus strand of OY987301.1, from coordinate 40,137,472 downwards.
AATTCTTCCAACAGTAACATCTGATATTCGAAAAGAATATCCCAATGTTTTGAACGAGGAGCCTGTCGCCAAATTACTAAAAAATATGTATTATTGTACTATTTTCTTGTTTTAGTTAACGAAGTTAAAAATACATGGGGTATATATTTTTTCTCGCACTTCTCCCTGATTCTCTTGATACTTTGTATATCCCCTATTTTTGGCTGAAATGCGTATTTTTCGAGACTTGCCATGTTTTGCAATTTGAATAATACAAAGGAGTACTAATGATTACTACATTTGGTATATTTTCAGATTACGAAGATTAAAACGAAATTAGAGGCTAAGGCTTTAGTTTTTGAGCTACATCTTTGTAAATCGATGTTTTCGGGCTACTTGTATTTTGTATTACAGACTGCCTGTATTGTTTTCAGCTGTTTTATGACTCACCACAAAACACATTCACCAAAAAGTTGGGTCTGATTTTAAATCTTGGCTTGATTTTTTAGTAAAGCAAAAAATCGAACATTTATTAATAATTTAATAAGGAGTTCCTCTCCAGTTGTGAAAAAAACTAGTCATATCAGCTACATTGATGTGGGAAATCATCAAATAATACAACTTGTGAAAATTTCTAATCAAGAAAAAAATATTAATATATTCGCCCTACTGCCCAACTGCCACTAGTTGGCAACGATGGGCTCTGCCGAATGAAAAACGAAGGGGATGTACGCCCCTTATAGTGGCAGTCGGTAACGATGGGTGCTGCTGCCTGAAAAAATAAGGGGACATACACCCCTTATAATGGTAATCGGCAATGATGGGTGCTGCCGTATGAAAAAAGAAGGGAGCATTTGTCTCTTATTGTGGCATTCGGTAGTATAGTGCACTTAAGGTGATGGGCACTTCCTCTTAGCAAATGAAGGTACAGGCCTCGGGTGCACCATAGCAGCCCTTGTCATAGCCTACTCAGGATGATGGGAGCTGTTGACAGTACAAAGAAGGGTAAACCCACTTGAAAATGATAGGTCCCCTATAGAAAAGAAGGTACATCAGATTTCCGTATACAGCCAAAAATGTAAAAGAAAAAATGGGGAGTGCAGGCTGCAAAGTAAAGTTTTAACAAAATTACAATTAAAAGATTTTGCTAAACTTCATAAGGACACAATAAAAATCTTGGAGACAGACATAAGTCATAAAATAAAACTAAAAATATTGTTAGAAGCCATTGCAGTGTATTATTATTACTACTACTATTTTTTTCTTGGCTGGAGATTTTCTCTGGCTGTATTTATTTATTTAATAAATACACTGCCCAACAGGTGTACCCATTAATAGGGCAGTTGAAAAGTACAAAACAAAAAATAAGAAAAGATACATCACAAAAACAAAAAAAAGAAGATACATCACAAAACAATAGTAGGTATTTGATGATTCCTGCATCGATGTAGCTAATATAGCTCACTTTCTGTTCACAATTGCACAGGAACTGCATTATTTTTATTTTATTTCCTTTTTGAAAATTAAACAAGGAGGTATGTAAATGTGTGGAAGTAAAAAATACCATAAATGGAGGGAACTACGTGACAAATTCCGAAAGGTATATATAAGTTAGAAAAACAAAAATCTGGAGATGAGGAGGAATCAGTAGTTATCTCCAAATGGCCATATTTTAAACTATTGTTATTTTAATCTTCCACCGTTGGACGAAGGAAACTGCAAAATGAACAAAAAAGTAATAGTAACGACATACACGTGTTTCATGCTACTTGGCAATCATCAGTACGGTGTAACGTTAACCAAATCAAAAAGATATACTGAAATTATTTTAAGAAGTCCTTACTGGGACTGTCAATTGGTAATTTCGATATCCTAAGTTGGCGTCAATGCAGCAAAAAATGCAACCGGGTCATACGTTCAGGTCAGTAACGAGCCCATTTGCACTAATGACACTAAAAGTGACAAGAACAACACTGATAACTGTAAAACTCACGAAACGTAGAAAACCCGCGAATATTTTCACTGCCGAATGTTTGAACCAGTTTGAACGATCTGGAAAACCTTCACTGTCACTTTGACACACCAAAGCTAAATTTGCCTGAGTCCGCACGTAGACGCTGCCAAAAGCAGCTGATTATACCAAAATACCAAAATGAAAAGTGTTTCCATGACGTTTGAAATTATTATTAAAATGAATTATTGCAGTCATAGTGATTGCATTAGGGTTTCTATTTTATTATTTTCTTTTTTTCATATCACTTTGGTAACTTTTCACATCATAAATCAATGAGTGACGTATTCAACTGGTTGAGACACATATACCAATGTTATACCCATGGTTAACAGAAAATTTCTAGGGATTTTGTGGAGAATGTCATCTGACAAAATCGGGACTTGTTACAGTAATCGGGGTATAGGCATGATTTGGGAAGCGTTATATTTAATAATAATAATATGTCTTTATTTACTCAAAAAACATATTAACACAAAAAAATGATAATAAGGTGTATGCCACTAATTGAAATCATCTACTTAAGGGAAAGCCACCCCTCTAAAATTTTAATTTGTGCGCCGATTTTGAAAACCTTTTTTTTTGTTTAATAGCTCTCTGAAAAGGGCATTCGATGCACTATTCAATTTTTTTGGAAACCAAACACATGGCCAACTGCGATTAGTTTTAAGGGTCCAAATTTGGAAAAGTGCTATTAGCGATTTTTTTAGAACTAAACTGACGACGGATTCTTGTTTAGGACCACTTAAAACATAACTCTACAAAGTTTCATTTTGTTCCCACGCAGGATGTCCAAGAAAATAATTTTTAAAAGTTGCAATATCATTTTTTAATAGACAAGGTTATTTTGATCTTTCATGGCAAAATGGCATTTTTAGTTAGGAAAACAAAATGTTATTAAGATAATCCATGCGTTACTTAATTACGTAATCTGGACAAAAGAATAGGGGTGATCTTAATAACATTTTGTTTTCCCAACTAAAAATGCCATTTTGCCAGGAAAGATCAAAATAACTTTGTCTTCTAAAAAAATATATTGCAACTTATAAAAATTATTTTCTTGGGAACAAGATGAAACTTTGTAGTCATGTTTTAAGTGGTCCTAAACAAGAATAGAATAGAGGGGTGGCTTTCCCTTAAGTGGGACACACTGTATATAGTGTCGATTTTTACCCACAAGTATAATGGATATACGGGGGGTGCCTGAAAATGGTAAATTTTAAATATCACCTTGTATCTAAAAACTGAGGAGGCCATGAAAATTCTGTTCCGGGTCCTTTCTTCTTATGACAAAGTAGATCAGTGTCCCGAAAACCGAAACTCTATATCTAAAAATAACTGAGATACCCTGCAACAACTCCAATCCTGAGAAAGAATCCACATTGGAGGCTATAGACATAGATCTCAATCAACTGTTCTCGAATCAACAGAGCAAATTTCAGATATGCAGCAGCCATCTAGTTCCACTATTGAAGACACAAATGGATTGAAAACAGTGAATAGTACAACACCTTTCCAACTAAGAAAAACACAAACTTCCATAGGAGGACTGAATAGTGTAATGTGGCATTGGCTGAAAACCGAATGTTCAGCAAACTATTCGGTTCGGAATAAAATTTATAGTATTTCTTAACAAAACGTTTTTAAGAGCCTTTATGATGGTAACTGAACACTAAACCCACACGTAAATATAAAAAATGACAGACAAGGACAATATTCGGCCATTCTTTGGGGCGAATAATGGTTTACGGCTAGTTGGGGATGCACCTGGCATTTAAGTTGTCCTAGTAGTATTAGTTCATTTATTTATATGACTTTATTTACAAGTATGAAATATAGTCATGCGATAATAAATGCTGTAAAGGGTACATAGGCGCCGACTCTGCGGGTGCTGCGGGGCTCGAGCACCCGGCCAAAAGTTTGGCCACTTGTTGGAAGCTCAAGCAAAGGTGACAAGGTGACAATTAAACAATTTGAAAATATGTCAAATGTTTCCCATAAAATCGTCCATAAGACTAAGCACTTTTGCGTTAATTACGCAAAGTTAGGTAATTAGTCGTTTTTTGTTTTGTTTTTGTTCTTTTGTTATTGTTTAAAGACCGCGTCTTAAAATTCAGCGGACTCTCATCCAGATGAATCAGCTCTGATATCTCGCTCTCATTTGTTTTCCTTTGTAGGAAGTAAGAGATAGATATCCAGCTGATTCATCGGGATGAGAGTCCGCTGAATTTTAAAATAGAAAGACCTTTATTTTATTTCATTCTATTTAGGTTTTGTTTTTTTTTTATTCATCAGGGTGATAACTGTTCGATTTTTGTTATGTACTTTTATTTTATATTTATAAATAAAAAAATAAAATACCTTTTTGGAGGGGATGTTATACCTTGGGCACCCAGCCAAATTTTGAGAAGTTGGCGCCTATGAAAGGGTATCACACGAAGACGATTGTATATTGATGTCAAAATTGCACCCTTGTTTACCTGCATAAGAAAAAAATGGGATATATAATTGCATGATATTTATTGAAAAGAAACCAAATGCCAAATTAAAAAAAATCGATAGAGGGAACCAAGTTTTAGAAAAGGGTCTAATTTCATTTCCGTAAAAAAGATCCATACTCAGTTTTACATGTGTTGCATCTATGGGGCAAAGGCCCAAGCAACCTTTGCAAAACAGGTGATTTTTAATTTATTTAAAGTGACCCAAGCCTTATAACCTGTTACATTAAACTTTATGTATGTCATTTGGTTCTCTTTAGATATTTCTTGTTTTGGATGTGTTCCTGTTATTCGGTAGTTATTTTTGTTTCAACAAGTAAATAAAATGTGCGAAAGATCAAGACCTATTCTTAGGAAGGCTCTTAACCAAAATATAATCCAAGTGCCCCATTCTTTACTATAAAAAAAAAAAAAACAAGTGACAATAATGACAATATGGTGGTTGGTACTCTTTACATAAAATTATGTAGGCCCTTCAATAATTAAGGTCTAAGATTATTTTCAAAACCAATGCATTTTTTATAGTGGGGCAATTTTCATAATATTTTTTTTTTAGAATGTATTGCCCATAGTGGGTAAAAATGCAGTATGTGTAAATAAATTTAAAATAATAATATAATTCATGACCCAAAATTTATTTTTAAAGTACCAAGTGGTTGGGATTCGGGGTCGTAAAAAAGGCAGCGTAAATTTAAATAATCTCTTCACCAACGTTTCGGCTGATATACAACCATCTTCAGGGTTCTAAAAATTTACAAGATACATAGTAAAACGAGAAAATAAAAACATTATCAAAACAACAAAAGTTTTACAACGATAAATTTAAAATGTTTATTGAAAAAGAACCATGCACCAAAAATACCCTAAAACTAAAGACCTAGTGGTTTTATAACTAACCAAATAATTAATAGATTCTTATCTTAACATTTCTTTGACAAAAATGTCAGGAGAATTATTAAATCTATTTTTTTAAATGGATTCTTATGTTTAACTTGGAATCAATAGGGTAGATTAATGTTAAAAACACCAATGTTGCAGAATTTTTTTAAATAGAAACATGCAAATATGTCTGCAACGAATTTATTATCCAAAATAAAACAAAATGCTTGTTTGTTATGCTCCTTTAATTTGACAAGTTTACATGGCATATTTCCATCATTTTCTTAAGAAAAGCTAGTCTAAAAAGCAAGCAAGAGTATTTTGGTATTTTTTGGTTTGAAATGAAGTCCATGGCTAGTTGTAGTGTAAGAAAGTTTAGAACGCATTAAAGTTTTCAGTATTATAGTGGGCCAGTGGCTTGCTTTGGGGCTTTAAACAAATTTTTCTAATTTCTTTCTTGCATATGTCACAAAATACTCTTCCAAAATATAATATCTAGAATTGTCTCTTCCTCAACTTGTTGAACAGATCATCCCTTAATTCGAAAATAGTGTTTATTTTTCTGCAGTTCACATAATGGTCTGTGCATATGATTTTCTTCATGTGTATGGAAAATAATAAAGCTGTATGCTGCATATTTAAAATGTGTGACATTCTAAAAGTCAAAAACTGACGTTTGTTTCAACCACAGAATACCATTGAAATGACAAGTAGATGGAAGGAGTGTAGAGAGAGAAACTGGCAGCCAAACTTGAGTAAGTGAAATAGAAAATAAATCAGCTGATTCCGGCAAAAACCACATAACACAAAAGAGGTGTTTGTCCTAACTTTCCATTTTTGTGTCCTGTGCTTCAAACGAGTTCCGTTGTCAAACGTCATTTTAATTTTCCTTCTATCCCAATACGAATAGGAGTAATTATTGTATTATTTATATTTGATTTGAGTTCGTGTCGTGGTGGCAGTTTCGTATAAAACTGCGTTGAGTTTTCTTAGTTGGTATTTGGTTTAATACTATATTTTTAGATCGGAGAGAAAATTTAATTTAGCTATGCGGCTATATTCTTTCTGTTTAAGTTGTAAATTACAAAAAAGAGGGTCAACTCCTGTTGTGTATTTGGATGTACCAAACGGGGCGGAAAGATTAAGAATAGTGGGGTTTCTTTCATTCGTAAGTCTTAAAAATCTTTGCTAATAACTTTGCAGTTTTCCAAGAGATAAGGTGATATTAGAGACAAATGGATTGCAGCAATAAAAAGGAAAAATTTTGTACTGTCTACAAGTATTTACTTGCATTTGTAGTCAACAATTTATTGAGAGCAATTTCATAGAGAATTTTGGGCAGCGCAAACTTAAAAAGTATGTAATTACTACAGTTTTTTATTTTCCAAGTCATGATAGAAACTATCAAGGGAAAAACTGGCAAAATATTGTGCTTATGAACCTAGCTCTTCGTAGTCAAAGATGGAATTATTCTTGAGGTTCTGGTCCCTTTAATAAGGTAATTATTTGTAATTCTTTTTGTTAGATGCCTAAACAATATAAAATATATATAAAAATATGTAAAAGCTACCTGTCTTACATGCTTTTCCTATTAAATTGAATTTAAAAATTAATAAATCAAATATTATAAGTAATTAAAGTTGAAAATGTATACCTTATCCTAGATATTTTGTCGTTTTGTTATTTTAAAATAAACTTTTATTTTTTGATTTGTATTTTATTTGTCTCAATTTACTTCCAGGTACATAAAATTGCCATGTAGGTAATTTTTTTTAATCAATTCACTACTTTTTTCTGTGCAATATTTACATAATTGTGGTTATATAGAAAAATTCTCATTCCTACAAACAAGCCCCGAATTTCGGAGTACAGATCATACAATAAAGAGAATTACGGAACATGCCCATTAAATTCGCCCATTAATATGCAACATCCCTATATACCTCCTTTGCCTGAATCAGCTGACACGTTCATTAGGTGTCCTTGTCTTACTTATTGCCATTTGAAACCTATCTCTCTCTAGAGTTGGCTGCCCCAAACAACAATGAAAGTGGTACCTGTGCGACTTCCATTGTACTTATCAATTCGATGCAGAATACCCTCCTATAACCTCTAATAAGTCACAACAATGAAATATGACGTCATGCTCGGTTCTTTAAGCCTTTCGCTACCATCGCCATATATATATGACAGAAGAAAGCGTGCCATATATACAGGGTGAATTTTTTTCGATGCCCACTATGGGGATCTCGGAAACTAGCAGAGCTAGAACAAAGGTTAAATGGGGAAAGAATTGCGGTTTTGAATGCTCAATCTAATGCCCATTTTATATTTTTAAAAAAGTTCATGGCTCACTAGATATTTTGAAAAGAGTGATTTTTTGCTATTTCACCAGATCTCTATAGCTCCGTTATTTCTGATTATACAGAAAAACTGTAGAGACAAAAATTGTAGATAATTTTGGACTTAATAAGATAATCTAATCCAATTTTTTATCGTTGTTTGTGATTTTTGAGATATGACAAACTTGTGTTTTTCTAAATGTAAATCATAGTTGGCTGTGGCCTTATAAAATCGGCCATTTTTTGAGCTTTCCAAAGATATAATACTCGGCATAGTTATTATAAAAAATAAAAGAGCTATGGCTAATTTTCTGATTTTTTGTTTAAATTTTCGCATAGTCAGCCATGGAATATTTTCATAATTACGTTCTATTTTATAATTAGACATGCTTAAAACTTTCTAATATTTTGTTTTTAGCTGGTAACAAAATGTAACAAAATAAAAATTAAAAAACTCAGAATAGGAAGTCCCGATTTTGTCAGATGACATTCTCCTAGAGGTTTAAAATTTCCGGAAAAATTGATCGTCGGAAAAAAAAAGGTTTTTTTCCCGGAAAATTTGGAAAAAAACGGAAAAAACAATTTTTTTTAATGATACAAAATAAAAAAGAAACAAAATAAATATTTTTAAATAAAATAATTTATATAATATATAATAAAAAGTTAAATAGAATTATTGTTTTTAGTTTTTTTATTGTTGATCAATAAGTGTTTTGTTTATTTAATTTGTTTTAAATGAAGCATTACTATCAAAATATGTTATTTTTATACTCCTTGAGGTTTTTTCGAGCAAAATATGTAGGTATACAAAAAATAGAATTTGAGTGTTTCTTCAACTTTCTTTGTTTATTTTGTTTATTCGAATTTTATCGGAAATTTCCATTTTTTTCCAGTTTTTCCAATTTTTGGGCTTCGGAAAAAAACCGAAAAAACCTTGTTTTTTTTTCAATTTGTCCTGTTTTTTTTTTTCGTGATGTTAAACCTCCACATTCTCCACAAAATCCCTAGAAGTTTTCTGTTAAACATGGTATATGTGCCTCAACCAGTTGATGACGTCACTCATTGATTTATTATGTGAATAGTTACCCCAGTGATACGAAAAAAAGAACATAATAAAATAGAAACCCTATTGCAATCACGATTATACCGCTATAAATAAAAATAACTATGACTGCAATTCATTTTAATAATAATTTCAAACGTCATGGAAACACTTTTCATTTTGGTATTTTGGTTTAATCTGCTGCTTTTGGTAGCGTCTACGTGCGGACTCAGGCAAATTTAGTATAGTGTGTCAAAGTGACAGTGAAGGTTTTCCAGATCGTTCAAACTTGTTTAAACATTCGGCAGTGAAAATATTCGCGGGTGTTCTACGTTTCCTGAATTTTACCGTTATCTGTGCTGTTCTTGTTATTAGTAGTTACTCATTGTGCAAAGGGGCTCGTTACTGACCTGAACTTATGACCTGGTTGCATTTTTTGCTTGATGCCAACTTAGGATATCGAAATTACCAATTGACAGTCCCAGTAAGGACTTCTTAAAATAATTTGACTATATTGTGCCATTGGATAGCCATAATAAATTTATGATTTTATGATAGACCCTGGCCTTAGTTACCTTTTCACCCATAGAAACAAAAATTGAACATCTGCCTTCGGCAATCCCAAATTTTTCTGTAGGTCGGTTTATCGAATTTGCGATTGGTAAGTTGATTGGACTACTGGAGTTAACTGTCGATTCGGATTATTGGAGGTTCGGAATATCGTGTGTTCGGATTATGGAGGTTGCACTGTACTAGGCATCCTTTTAAGAATAAAATGGATGATGCCATCGAATTTGCCAGAGCTCAAAACCTTTTGTACAAAATATAAATATGATTTTTAAGACCAATTTTTAGAATAATGTATTGGGCATTCTTTTAAGAATAAAATGGCTGATGCTGTCGAATTTGCCATAGCTCAAAACCTTTTGTACAAAATATTAGAGATGGGCAACGGAAACTTCCCAAGTTGGGAAAGTTCCCATTTTTGGAAACTTTCCAAGTTGGGAAAGTTTCCATTTTTGGAACTTTCTGGGAAGAAACTTTGAAGGTTTAGGAAAGTTTCCGGAAATTTATGTAGAAATTTTAAATTTGCCGCCATAAATGCCTGGCCAACATTCATGACTTAACCTAAAAAATACAAAAAAGAACAAAGAAGAATCATGAACAACTGTGTGCTTGTACTATAGACCACAGATAAAATATATTTTATTATATTCTATATACTTGATGTTACTAGTGATTATCTCGGTAATTTTTAAGATACATTGGCTGTTCAAACACTAAACTTGTGTTGTTTTTCCCAAGAAATTGAATGCCGCCAAGAAAAAAAACCAGTTTAATTTCAAACAAAATTATCGCCAAATTACCTTTTTTTTTTAATTAAGATGACGATTTTGTTGCAATTTTTCATCAGACTAGTAAAGTGAATAAAAAAATCTGCACAATACGGTTGCATATCACTTTCGGTTTAGCGGAAGCAATGTTTTTTTGCCCCAGCTAAATCTGCAAAAATAATAGTATTTTTTTAACTTCCTACGTTTTTTGCTGTAGGTAGTAATTAAATAATAATGATACTAATAATTTAAAATCTGAAAGTGGAATATTGAATTATGATCATGAAATACCAATTATACAAAGCAAAACTTTTACATTTTGTGATATTATACTTTTTCTGCAATATCTTTAACAAATTTCACTCAAAATATGACATATTTGGCATTTTTGGGAAGCTCTAAGTGTGACTAATTAAAATAAACACTAAAAAAAAAAGAAGACTGGAAACTTTCCGAAAGCACAGAATAAATAGCTCTGCAAGCCTCCTTACGGACATGTGTCAGAAATAAGCGAGTCTCCATTTCAATTTACAGAAAGACCGACAGTATTTTAAGCATAAATTTGGTTCTAATACAATCTTTTCGCTATGTAGCTTAACGTACAGTCAAATAAAATGCACATTATTCATGTATTCAGAAGATATTTCGCTAAAAAGCGAGTCTCCTTTTGACACATGTCTCTAAGGAATTGTCTGTATTACTCGTTAGTCTATGCCGAAAGTTTCGGAAATTTTTCTTGGAAACTTTCCAGGAATTTTCGTAAAGTGGAAACTTTCCCATCTCTACAAAATATCAATATTTTGTTTATGTTTTTATTTTCATTTCCTGGTCATTTTGTCTAGTAAAGTGGATTTTTCCTGGGATTTCGACCAAATTATTATTTTATACAACATATTTTCTTTATGTCATTTATTAATTAAAAGATAATCTTTTAAAAGATATATATACATAATATATAAGAAAATATAAAATAATAATTTGGTCAAAATCGCAGGAAAAATCCACTTTACAAAATATCAATATGATTTTTTTAATTTACCAATTTTCAGAATAACGTAGTAGGCATTATTTCAACAATAAAATGGATGCCATCAAATTGACTCAAAACCTTTTGTACAAAATATCAATACTGTAAGTTACACAGAGCTTAGACAATTTTTTTAACTTTGACCCTACTGTGTGAACTCAGATTATTGATATTTTGTACAAAACCTTTTGAGCTATGGTCAATTTTAAAATAAAACAGGTAGTCATAAAATAATCACCCAGTCGAAATAGTAGTGTCTGCGAGATATATTCCCTTAGTTCAATCTAAAAAAATACAATGCCGAATTTTACTTGGTTATTCAAAGATTTCTAGAATGTTCACAAGCAGATGTGGACACACTGTATTTAAGTACAGAAATATTGATAAAACAAGAGAACAATCAAATAATGATATCTACTGAAAAGACCACCGGATGATTGCTAAAGTATAAGTTATTTAGCAAACTAGCATTTTTATGTAGGAGAAAAATGCTATTAAGGGAATTTGAACATTATTTAATTATCAAATCGTATAAAGTGTCTTATTTAAGACTTAAGAGTAAGCCACCTTTCTAAAATTTTTATGTGAACATAATTCTGAAATAAATTTTACGATTTCAAAAATTCTCCCCTGCTCTAGTCTGTCGATTAATAGAAGCAAATTTTTTTACAGAAGTCCAAGTAGAGGTAGAAAAATGTCATACAGAGAAGAAGATAGAGACAGCAGGCGTAGAGGGGATCGCGGAGACCGTGGTGACCGGGAGTACAAGAGAGATAGGTAATAATTATTTTGATTTGTTGTTCGGTTTCCATTTGTTTGCTTTCAATGTTTGGGATGTTGTGAGGGTGGGAATGGTATTATATTTACTCTCGTTCAGGTCCCGCAGTCGGTCCCGGTCCGACCGTCACCACAAGCGTTACTCACGCAGCGGCTCCCGCTCGCCAGGCGGTGGCTACAGCGGCCGCCGCTCCCACTCCCGCTCGCCAATGTCGAGTCGGAGGCGGCACCAGGGCACCCGGGACAACCCCAAGCCAACCCGATGCCTGGGCGTGTTCGGCCTCAGCGTCTACACCACGGAGGACGAGCTCTATGACATTTTCAGCAAGTATGGGCCCGTAGAGCGCGTGCAGGTTGTGATCGATGCCAAGGTGAGAGTTGATAAGACATTAGGGCCAATTATCTTTTTAATTCAAATGAACGAATATTGTTTTCTGTTAAATTTATTATAGTTCAATTAATTATTGAAAGTGCCATTGTATTCTGCTAAAAAAAGAGGATAACTGAGGAAATTGGCAAATGACTCCTATCAGATGAATCACTAAAGTCAGTTAAAAAAATGCTAATAATGGTACTAATATAAAATGCCCTTCACAAAAGGTAAATATGCCAGATGATTCCTCGATGGTCTCTAGCAGAACTTTTCTGGTATTAAAAACAAACATTCAAAATATTATAAAATCTTCGGAACTGTGGTTTTTTTTAAATACACAAATTCACGGCACCATTTTCTGCTACCATTCCCAATTATATATCCTCGTCAATCCAGAAAGCCCCGTATATGCCAAATTGATAACTTTTGTCCACGTTTGTATGCTATAGGGTCCAATTGGATACCTAAAAGTACCTATAAATGTCAGCACATGAATTTGTCCACATATGTTGACATCGTATCGGGATTGAGCCAATAGTTGTCCTCCTTTTAACTTTTTGTAAAAGTGAATTTGAAGTGAAATGAATATGAAGTGATCTGATAGTGAAATGATTTTTTTTATTGGTAAATGGAACAGTGTCTGATCACGTTATCCATAATTTAACCCTTATTTTGATTGTTCCCTAACCTAAACCAAAAAAATTTTGTGACACCACAGAGCAAACACTAAAATATTGTATTATCATTTTTATGGCGAAAGCTGAGGACTCGGACTCGGCTGAAGAATGTATTGTAGAGGTACGGTAGTACAGAATTTGACTAGACTTTAATATGTTATCAGGCAAAATGATAAAACTTATTAGTGGATTTAGTTTAGTATTATTTCGAACTGATTTTAGTGGTTTATGTGATAGAGGACATATGAATTACAGCCGTTTCTCTGAGTTTATGTAGTTCTAATGCAATAAAATAAAGAGCTACCTCCCTTGCTTCCCTTTTTAACTGCATTTTTAATTATTTGAACTGTATTAAAGTGGCAAAGGAATTTTAGGTCAAAAAATATCCCATTAAGATAAATCACTTAAGTCACCTATTATTGACCAGATATTAATATTTTTTCCAAATTAACTTTATGTTCATTTCATTTCAAAATGTTCTTTAAAATAAGCTATTGGAAGAGATACAGGGGCATACATTTTTTGCTTTTTTATAATTTACTTCTTGATTGATTGCAAGGTCTATGGGTGCTTTTTATTGGTGAATTTAGTGTCACCCAAAAAAACAACATTTTATTGTTTTGTGGATTGAGCTTCCACAAGCTTGTACAAACAAGAATCATGGTGCACTATTAATATTCATTCCATGCTTTTTCTTTAAGCATTGCATGCATTTCACACATATTTGTTTTGCAGTCACGAGAGTTTCATTAGTGAAACCAAAAATTCATCATTGTTACTGTAACACCAATAAAACAGCGAATCTAAAAATGTTTTTAAGGATAACAATTAAAATGTTTGCCTAGTTATGCCTTTCACATCGGTTTTGTAAAAACTTGTGAATTTATGTATATATTTTTTTCTAGACTGGAAGGTCTAGAGGCTTTTCGTTTGTGTACTTTGAGAGTACTGAGGATTCAAAAATAGCTAAGGAAAACTGTACGGGAATGAAAATACACGGCAAAAGTATCAGAGTTGATTATTCGATAACAGAAAGGGCTCACACACCTACACCTGGAATTTATATGGGCAAACCTACCTAGTAAGTAAATTGTGGATTTTTTTAAATTAAATAATAATTTGGTGTCTCCTAATTTAAAAAGTTAAAAATTCCAATCAGATATTCATTCAGGTTGTTCTTTGAAGTGAAAACAAACAGACGTCTTGATTGGTAGATACAAATTCTGTTGGGAATATGTGTTAGATCATTGATGAGAAGTTCAAAGTAATGTCAAAGGTGCCACCAGATAATTACCAAATTATTATTGTATTTTTGAGATATTATTAGCTTTTTTTTGTCTTTTCAGTAAATACAGTGACCGTTACAGCGATCGTCGAAGGGACAGAGAGTAAGTCACTGATTTTTGTTTTTAAATAGGTTGTGTGAATAACCTGCATTGTTTGGAACGCTTTGCATTCAGTGCAAGATGTTCTGTAGATGCAGGAAGAGAAACTGTTTTCCTGGTTTGTATTGGCAGTTGTTAAATGGTTTAATTTTTATGTGATTTAATGAACAGAAAACTACAGGAATTATAATTTTAAAACTTGGTGTATTTAAATTACAGCACTTTCTAAAGCAACAAATACCTTAGTTAAATTTTTTAAATTCTCGAGCCTTTTAATGAGTTTTTAGCTTGACATGTTATGTAGAGAAACTGCATTTTAAAGGTCAAACTTTAAGAGACTGGGGCGGAAATGTTAATAAATGATTAATAAAAGACATAAAGGATGTTAATAGTTAATAGTTAGTTATTTATGTACCAAGTCAGTAAAGTGATTCTTTATGGAACGAGTCCGGGCTTATGAGCCAAGCGAACAAAGCTAGCGAGGCGAGTTCGATAAAGACACTTTACTGACGTGGTGCATACATAATTGTATCGCCGACCGTAAAAAATTAAAATTAAAAGACTGGAGAGATATGTGTTATTTAACACAGTTTATTATGACAAAATAAACAACAGCTAGAAAAATAACGGAAAATACAAAACAAAGCTACTTATTGTTTGTTATGTTAAACGTGAAAGTACAACCTGATGCATTATAATAATTAATCCCTGAACCCAGAGGAGTATTAATTGAAAATGTCTGAGTATTTTTATCTAAGTTAATAATATTATGTAAGTCATTGGTAACAACATTTTTGTTCTTTTGATCTTCACCTAAATGGTCTTTGCTATTTTCGTTTTATTCGACATGACTTTGCAATGGCGTCACTTTTCTATCCTCCGTGCCGTTTTAAATTTTCTATACTCCCGCCTGCGTTAGCAAAGAGAGTCCCGGACGTTCTACGGAAGCAATGTCCTATGTAGAGTGAAGGTTCTGGCAAATGAAGATAGTTTGCAATTTTGCTTGGTATACTACCAAAAGTATGAATTCCAACTGGCTGAACAGTGCATTTGCCATTTTTATAAGTCATGAAAAGTCAATCGTGAGGCGTCTGTCTAGGACGTAGAGCTAAATATTTGATTCAAACTCTGAAGTAATTTCAAATATTGAGGTTTGTTCGTTTTTGTTTTATTTATATGTACAATCAGAATTGTATCTTTATCCTCTACGTCACTTATTTATAGGTTTAAAAGTTCTTCATTGCATAAAGCCCCAGCAATACCTTACACAACACAAATCTAAAATAAGTAATTATTTCATTAATCGATATCAAACTGGTTTTTAAAAGTGTGCTCAAGTACCTTCATCATTAAATAGACTTCATCCGGTGCATTTAAAAAAATGTAATCATTTCTTCTTGTGAAAGAGTTTTTTATTAAATTTTACATTGTTGCCTTAAAAAAATTTAAATTTCTATCATTTATTTATTTTTTCATTAATTACAAACTATATCATCGGTATTTATTTTTTTACTTATGGCGACTGCTATTCTAGTATTATCTTGCAATCCTTGGCATTTTTCGTTGTTATCGATTATTTTTATTTCCTTCGTAAGAAGAAATAAACTTTGAGTTATTTCGAATCCTTCGGCACAGACAAGCTGGGTGAGTATCAGGATGAGGGAGCTGCGGGCTGTCATTGAAATAAATAAAGGAAATAAATATGTAAAGTCAGAAGTGTATCTTGATCGTCTATGTCACTTATTTTTAAGTTTAAAATTTCTTCATTGCGTAAAGCCTCAGCAATACCAAACACAACATAAATCTAAAATAAGTAATTATTTCATTAATAGATATCAAACTGGTTTTTAAAAGTGCATAAGTACCTTCATCATTAAATACAGTTTGTTCAGCGAATGTTCGGCCCTACATCACAACTCCCGTCCTTGTCTGGCTCATGAATATACGACCGATATCCATCGTATAGTCATGAGTAAGAAAAGG
Organism: Pseudeuparius sepicola; assembly: GCA_963920635.1. NCBI lineage: Eukaryota > Metazoa > Arthropoda > Insecta > Coleoptera > Anthribidae > Pseudeuparius > Pseudeuparius sepicola. The sequence goes on along the minus strand of OY987301.1, from coordinate 40,121,165 downwards.
ACGGGAGTTGTGACGTAGGGCCGAACATTCGCTGAACAAACTGTAGACTTCATCCGGTGCATTTACTAAAATTGTAAGTATTTCTTCTTGTGAAAGAGTTTTGGAGTGTGATTTCTTTTTGTTTTAAAAAAGCTGTAAGTTTTTATATCTACTAATATCAATGTCATTCTTTGCTGAAAGGGTTACTTTTATCATTGAATGATACGACCACATTGAAGAAGGAGAATATGTTTTCGATAAATCCAAAAAATATGCCAATAAAACGTTTTCACTATACTTTTTAATTGCGTGTTTTTCACACCATATGAATATTTCATATTGGTGGTTGTATTTGTTGACTGATTTTTGTGGCAGAATTTCCAATGTAGTCTCCAATGACTTTTTTTGAAGTTCAGGCGGCGTTCACTGAGATATTATGTCTTCCATTATTTTTGTGACGAAAAACTTAAAATTGTCTGTTAAAATTTCTTCTATTATTGTCAAATACGGTCATGGCTAAGTTGATAAAGTATAAGATTTAAGTTCATAAATCAAGCATTTTTACTTTACCTGCCGCATTTGCGGCTGTAAAATAAAGCGTTTGTTTACCTCCAGAAATCTGTATGGTAATGTATAGTTTTACAGACGGTCAGTGATAAAGTTTATTTTTTTACTTATATCTTGGAAATGGCAAGATTGGTGAAGAGTACTATAAAGGACACAAAAAGAACTAGTGGTATTTTGGTTCCCATGCTAGTGGTGTACTTGTGAATATATTTTAATGACAACTTCTACGCCGGTTCACTTCTATGCCAGTTCTTTTAGGAAATTTGATTTTTATATTTCCCGTCAGATTTGGCATAAAAAATGTAATTTTGTCGTGAAACTACTAGATGTTAGGAACATATTAAAAATTGATGGTTGAAAAGCAAAACAGGCCTGTGGCTGCTGGGGTGTGTTGGGAATAATTTTGGTCCCATTATTTATAGGTGGTTAAAACAAAACCAAAGGTATGGCTAAGTAGTTCAAATACACCAAGTAATTTTTGGGAGAACATAATTTTATTATCACTATAAAGATAGTGATGACAAAATTATAAAGATAACAACTATTTGTTGAGATTGTGTCCAAACTGTTTTTCTTTTTTAGTGATTACAGAGGTTCGGGTTCGAGGTACCGTCGCCGTTCTCCTTCCCCATATTACAGGAGGAGCAGGCGCTACGAGAGGTCTAGATCTCGCAGTTACTCACCTCGTAAGTAGCTTGCGTTTTAATAATACCGGATGTATTTCGGCTAACATTTGGAACAGAAAAGAAAATTGCCGAACTACTATCTCGTTATCAAATTTATTTAGAGCAACCTGTTTTCAATTTCTCATTGTTTCTCTTATTGAAAGTTGATTGTTTTTAATTTGCTTTTTTGCTTTAATGTGAATTTCAGGTCATTTTTAAGGGCGCAGAGTCAGTCGGGTGATATAAAAAGAGCGATGATAGATTTTTTTTATAGTTTTGGACATTTTGCATTGTAAAATTTCACTAGTAGGCACACACGTTTTGATGGAGTTGAACGAGAAAAAGTTGTAGTATTAGTTTTTTGTGTGGAGCTTTCACACAAACAATGATCGCATTGTGTAAAAAATGTGTCACGTTCAGGCCCGGCCCGTTACCAAATATTAAATAAGGCTATTCTAGGGGACGTCACATTTAAAGGCTGTTTCGGCAAAGCTATGGAAATCTCTGATTTTTTGTAAAGTGCCGTTTCTAGTTTACAAATACTCCCTGTGGTTTTAAAGGCCTATTAAAGATATTGAATATAATAAAAAGTAATTTAATCAACTGTGTGACTCGTTTAAAATCAATGGACATTTTATTCAATTTGACAATATTATTCAGTATGTTTAGTGTCCTATAATTTTCTAGGGCAGGTGAATTATTTTGGTGACTGGTTTGGTTTGTTGCATTACAAAAGTGGCATTGATGGTTGAAAGAACTCTTAAATTGGCATCCCCAAGAATTACGAATTTTCTAGTTAGTTATGTTTTCGAATTTTGGTTTTCGTAGCTTATCTGTGAACGTAGCCATAATAAGCCAATCGATAAATGTTTTGGCCGCATGACACTAATGTTTGTTTTCTGTGTTTTTTTTTCAAAAAGGTACACGTGGCATTAGCTGAATTAGAAGTTTATTGTAAGAAAATTCAAGTTCATATCAAAATCACACACACGCCTGTCGGCAACTGAAAATGTCAAGAGTGTGAAGAGGGAAATTTTTTCTTTGTCGGAAGACAGCAATAATTTGAAAAATTGCGAAAAAACAAGACAAGTCTTCAAGTCAACATCAAAGGGCGCAATATATTTGATTTTTTCAATAAACCTTCCACCAGTCCCGTTTATCCTACATCCCATCTTTCTTCAATCAAAATAAACTTCTTTTTCAACATTTTCTTTAAATATGACAGTGGTAAGTAGTCAAACACTACTATCCTTATCATGCCGAAAAAATCATGTCTTAATAGATATGTATTCATTTTTCGATAGACATCCATTTAAAGCCTAGCCATAGCACATAATTAAAAATATATAACATTATTTTAGTATATTATGATTAATTGTAAAGGGACTTAATAAATAGAATATCAATTACTTCATTGTTTTATTGATTCATATATTTATAAATAGCAGCAAATAGTATAATGATATCCAGTGGTGCACTCAGAAAAAATCTTGGAAGTCAACGGATAATTTTTTCTTTGTCGACAACTTTGGGCTTATAATCATAAACATAAGTATATCTGGCACTAGCCATAGATGAGTGTCCTAATGAATAAGTAACTTAAGACTGCTCACAGGGAAAACTCAAAGCTTAACTGTATCACGTGACTCAACTGTACCACGTGTGGTACAGTTAAGTTGTCGCCATCTTGGAATTAAGAAAATCACCCATTTTTAACTGTTTTAGTAGCAACATTAATCAAAATAGTAGTAATAGTAGTAGTAATAAAAAATATAAATATGGGCAAATGAACAAAGGCAGTTTCAGTACTACAGAATAACTGATGAAAATGGCTTTCTATTGTTACGTATAGTTCCACCCGATGGACCAGTTTTCCTGGCAGTGGTCTTAAAACATAGAGAAAGGCCCATTTTATTTACTTTTTTATTGGTTAACATAATTCAACATTTTTTTCTTAAAATGAATTGGCCCAAACAAGGGGATGATTTGAAACATCGCCGCCATAACATTGGCTTTTAAAAAATCTGCCATTTTAAAACATTCTGTCAATGTTCCTTTCTTTTCTGCAAGCAAGGATGCCTCGTTTTTTTTTTAAATCAGTTGATAAACAAAACCATATGGCCAATACAAAAAAGCCCAAATTGTTTTGGCCTACCTGGTAGGTATAAGTATACAGTACACTATAGTTTATGTTATTGCACTAGAATCTCCACCAAAGGCATCGTATCACTAGACCCAGCAACTCATTGTTAAAATACAATTAGACTGCGGCAAACATAATGTTCCGTTTATCTCCTCAATTCATATGATTTCTCTGTCTTTTTTTGTTTACATGAACTAGCGTGTCATTGACCCGAGTCAAAACGTAAGAAAATTATTTGTTATGGGTTACCCTAAGGTGCCGCCGCCCACCAGAGGCGCCACCACCAACGAGCTACTTGACATCACAACCAAGGGGGGCGCGTTAAAAGAATGATTTGAATTATGCAGTTTTTAATTACTTATATTTATTACATAAAAATAAAAAAAATGAGTTTTTTGTGAACTGTGGTTCATTTATTAGCAATAAATTACGAAGTAATATTTTTCAATTTAATTTTTGTTCAAGTTTCCCATTATTGTCACATTCACAATTAATTTCTTCATTATTATAGGCAAGGCACAGACACTGAGGTTTTAGAGAAGCTCCTCACTGGAGCTCTTGTGAAGTTCTCTCAGTGGCGCGCCTCTAATGGATTAAGTGTCAACCTTAATAAGGTTGAGCTGGCATTATTTACCAGGAAGAGAAAAGTGGTCCCCAGCCCTCTTGTAGAGCTTCAAGTACCTGGGAGTCTGGCTAGACTCCAGACTGACCTACGAGGAAGACATACTCACAAGGACCAGAGGCATGCACCGCGCTGTGGGCGTGCCTCAGAGCCGTGGGAACTTCGTGGGGACTGAGTCCGAAGATCATGCTTTGGATTTACAAGGCAATGATTGTACCATGATCACGCATGGGGCTGTCGTTTGGTGGTCAGGTGCTTGCAGGACCAGACCAAAGGCGGCGCTTGATAAGATACAACGCCTAGCCTGCCTCTGCATCACGGGGGCCCTCAGACTAGGGTCTTAACATCTGGGTTTCTGGGAGCTCACCTGGTGGGCATCGGAGGCTATGGTCTGAGCTAAAGAAGGCGCTTCCCGTCCTGGAGATGAGAAGGGATGTGAAAGAGCCATCTATTGGCTTCTATGGTAGACTCCACTTCTCCTTTCCAGAAAGGAAAGAGTGGATGGAAGGGAACACTAGTACCCAGAAGGGACTAGTCTGGTACACAGACGGGTCCAAGATGGGGAAGGGAACGGGGGCCAGAGCCTACTGCAAGGAACTGGTCTGTAAACTTACAGTCTCCCTAGGAGAACACACTACGGTGTTCCAGGCGGAGTTGTTTGCCATTATGTTGGGGGCGAGGAATCACTCAAACTCCGGGTTAGGAGGCGCGAGTTGACCTTCTACTCTGACAGCAAAGCAGCTCTCCAAGCGCTGCGAGCAAACCGCACCACATCTCCTCTGGTGGAGGAATGTAGGGCGAGTCTGCTTAAACTGGTGGCCGAAGGGAATAAGGTGACTCTGTCCTGGGTGCCTGGGCATTCGAGCATCGAGAGGAGTGGCTCAGAGCTCTGGGGATGAGGCAGACGAGACTCATGATTCGTGGGTCATCGCCGGCCTTGTCCTGGGAATTGCTGGGTCTGCCAAGAAAGGAGATTAAGGGTTTGGTGAGGGTCCTCCCTGGGCACTGTCGCTTGGCCCCCCCACCAACACCTCATTGGGGTGGAGGAGGAGCGGGAGTGCAGATGGTGCCTGGAAGAAGAAGGAGACCCCCCCCCCTACCACCTAGTAACAGTGTGCCCTGCGCTTGACAGGGTCAGATTTGAGTCCTTCGGCATGGCTAGGCTGTGCGATGAGGACATGCATGGTGTCAGGATGGGGGAGCTGCGGGCCTTCATTAAGAAGGCCGGCATGCTGGCTGCCCTGTGATACCGGCCGTGGGGGCACAATGGGCCCATGGAGGCCTACGTGCCGGGCCGATCAGAGGCGGCCACCCCTTGAACTTGATGATGATAGGAGTAGAGAAAAAACTTGTAGCGTTGACTGACGTATTTATAAAGACTTATCACGGCTATAGCTTCATGTCCTGGAAAACAGATGGCTCTGATGGCTAACAATGTATTCTGCATTATATTTTATCTCCGGAAAGCGCATGGTGACAGTGGCATTGCAAAAAAAAAAATCGCGGTTTCAGCGCGGAGACAACTTGGCATCCCTCGAGTTGGTGGCGCTCCGAAGTCCGTACTTGTTTGTAGATAATGCTAGTCTTAATTAAAATTTGTAACATATACTTAATGATAGCTGTTGTGCCGAAACGTCGTAAAAAATAAATAAATGACATTTTCTTATGGTCGAAACCCAGGAATTTTAATTTAATTCTAAATACTAGTTCGTAAGGAGAGTAGTTCTTTGCTGACTGAGTTGTGTTATAAGCGAAAACGAAGTATACATTTGAGTTTGTTGCTTTTGCATTGAGGTCATTAACTTGCCTTACAACCTTAGCACCTAATTTCATTAATGCCTTGTGAGGTATAAAAGGCTCCACCATTTTTGGCCTACCTTGTTCCCACGGGGTTGAGGGTGGAGGCGGAGAAGGGGGTCCATCTAGATGGCAGTTCGGGAAATCCCTATTTTCCCTGACTTGTGGTACACTTCTTAAATTGTAGTAGCTACTTCGGGTAGGTACTGCCTCTCTTTGGAAGCCAATGTGACCAGGTTATCAGTCGTAATCTTTTTCTATATGTGGGTTTGCAATGACGACCAAAAAAACCACGACCCGATATCATCCGATATGAACAGGTCTGTATATTCTCGTTTTCAGAAATATGTTATTTGGCATCGGCCAAAAAAGGCCACTAAATCCAAACGCTATGCCACAAGGTCCATACACAAAATCAGCCTAGTTAGTATGACTAAGGGCAAGAGCCTCACAGAGACTCTGCCTCAGCTAGCTGCAATCCTATTCCTATATAAACTTAATGGACTGTAATATTTGTGTACAACTGCATTACTATGACCCCTAAATCTTAAATTCCGATCAATTCTTAATCCAAGACTTAACATTGTGAGATGGTTTGGTGCAAACACCATTCAAATTAATGTTTCAATGTTTCTAAAATAATTACTAGAATAATGATTAGTATCAATCAATCACTCAATTATGCCCATTAGAGCGGGAGCCAGCGACCTTTTTTAATGACCAAAACCACAAAAGCTGAACATTTTTCCTAAGCTTTATTTGGTATCACTAGTAAGTGAATGCACCTCCAGCTGGCACAGTTCCGGGGGGGTGTAGCTGCGGGAGCCTCCCACACATGTAAAATAATAATAATAAAAAAACGGATACCGCAAAAGCTGAAACTTTGCTATTAACATGTCGATTTTGTTATAATTATATGAAAAAACGTATCCATCCGAATTTAGAGTGGAGGATTATGCCTCAGCTTTTCACGCAAAGAAGTGAAAAATATGCGCTGAGTGAACTGATACCGCGAAAGCAGAAATTTACATAATTTTTGGCTTACTGATACCACAGAATAGCCGGTGCAATTCTGTGCTGATACACAGCGTCCATCACTGCATCAGCTGGGCACTTTTCCCCCACTAAATATAAAGCTGGATGTTTTTTCTTTCAATTTATTAACTGAACTATTAGTTTCGACATGTTAACAAAGTTTCAGCTTTTGCGGTATCAGTTTTTTTTTCAATTATTTTACGTCTGTGGGAGGCTGCCGCAGCTACATCCCCCCGGAAGTGCGCCAGCTGGAGGCCCATTCACTTAATAGTGATACCACATAAAGCTTAGAAAAAATTTTCACCTTTTGTGGTTTTGGTCATTAAAAAAGGTCGCTGGCTCCCAGTCTACATGTTTTTAGCACACCAAAATAAAGCGATTCTGTGGCTTCTCCTTTCTAGGTTTTTATGTTTTTAGAGAATTAATTGGGACTGAGAATATTGAAATTTTGGGGGCCCGTAGGGTTATAGGTTATTATAATTATTATTATTAGAAACAAAATTAGACAGGCCAAGCCAAACAAAATTTGGTACTCGTCTGACAACAATCTATAACCTAACTTTTACGTAATTTTTCACACACTAAATTAGATAAACTATGAAGTAGACTGCGTTCTTCATTTATTATAGATTAATTTAAAACTGAAGAAGATCCACAGTGACCCTCGACGCATTCGATCCGATTGAGAGGTTTGAATTCACTGGAGCGGACTCAAATAGACGGCGTAAACCCTTCAGATTGAAATCCAATCATATATATTTTTTTTAATCAAGCCGCTATTTCCAAACAGAAGGCGTGTACCAACCTACTGTGGAATAAGTATAATAATTTAATGTCCCTAGAGAGGATGGAAAACCGTAGGATTCAATATTGATTATGTAAACGAGAATTATAATAGATTTGACATCTCAGTCGGATCATTGAATAACCTTAATCAATGGTCGGATCTATTAGTTTTGAAAACTATAAATTTCGACGTGCACGCCTAGGGGCAATCAGTCCTCTGAACCTCGCCTTGGTTCTATTTTTAATTGCGAATACGAAAGTGCCATGCATTTTTTGCACTGTTGCAGTCGGCCAATAGCGACAAATCGTTCTCCGTGCTCCCCGCTTCCCCGCGGACACAATCTCTCAGTGCGCCTACAATACATGTAGATGGGATTGTCATTGCTGCATGTAAGCATGATTATGATTAAAACAAATCAGTTCGGACTAAAAATATTGAGTTATTTCATTTAACAAAAAAAATACGCTTTAGAATTAGGCAACAATTTTAAAACTAATTATAAATCCGACTTAAATCTTCTATTTCTATTGATTTTTTTCCATAGGGTAATTATTTCATGGCCTGCTATGATTTTCTTTAAATAGCGAATTTTCAAAAAACCTTACTAAAGTCTATCCAAGTTACAGAGGCAGTGGATCAAAACATTTGCCACCACGTGACCTATTCTCTTATTGGTCTGGCCGTCATAAAATGTCAAGTGTTTACGCGGCGAGCAGAATGCAGGGCCGGCTCTTCCCTCAGTCGAGTTTCCTGCATATTTTAGATCGGATCGCGAGCAGTATATTCTGTAAATTTATTTTGCTACTTAATTTAAGGAAATTTATAAAGATCCACGAAAGGTAAAAACACAATTTTTAGAACTTCTAAAAGAATTAGTTCAGAATTACAAGCCACTGGGAATCTCATATTAGTCAGACCCTGGTAATCGATCGCAATGCGGTCATGTGACTTTGTTTATATCTACTGCCGCTGTAACGTGGATAGACTATAGGAATTTTTTTACAAAACATCTGATTTCATAGCGTGATGTAGCACCCTTCAAAACACCCGTAGACCAAATTGTTGAATTATTGTCTAACCTAAAGCATATTTTCTTACATATATTATAGAATAGATATATAGACATAAATTTATTATTTTTAGTCCAAATTGATTTGTTTTAATAATAATCAATGGAACACTTGATGTGATTGTTGCTATTTTGAGCCTTTGTTACTGTAGGAATAAAATGTTTGTAAAAAGAATACTTTATTTTTTTGCCAAATTTGGTATACGGGGGTTTTGAAGGGTGCTACATCACACTATGAAGTAGAAAAATCACTAATAGGGTTTCTTGAAAGTTATCTATTACCAATAAGAAAATAGACTATTTGTTTTCCTTCTCCTTCATATATTTCTGAGGGGACTAGTATCAAATTGGGACACACTGTAGGTACATCTACTGGACCAGTGTAACATAGTATTCTGAGATGAGAAGCATTTTTACACCAAAATATGTTTGGATAAATTTGCCCTCCCAGAATTCACATCCAAGTCTTAAGTAAAATATTAATTTGGTTATATAATATTTTTATTTTTTACACAATATTTACATCTGTATATACAATAAATTAATATACTTTTTAGGCACTGAAAATCTGCAAGTAGTTGAAAGATACATAACTCGTGACTAGTAAATATGATACATCTACATTACAGATATATGTAATATAAAATTAATAAAGAATAAAAAAATGAAGGAAAATAATACTAATTAGGCTAGGGGAAGCACGGGGAAAAAATACTAGACTGAAGAAAATAAAAGCCAGAACTTCAATCTTATTCAGTATCACTCCTAAGTACCAGACTCGACTTAACAATTCATATGTAAAATACAACAAGAGAAAAAATGGATTCCATAATTATTTTTTAATTAAAATTCCTTCTATTCCGGCATCTTACTATACTGCTATAAAAATATTTACTCTTGCACATATAGCAGTCTTCGTTATTTCCAAAAACACTTAAACAGGGAAAAGAAAAGATACATTTACCAAAAAATATATTCCACAGCCAAGTAGACTAAATTATTGAAAGAATCATTCACCTATTACTCGATTTCCTAAACCTTGTCGACTGTTTCAATTTTTCTGTAAAAACCTCATTTTGATTAGTGGTTAATATATCGGCCTTGTTTATGGGTACTCTAGTTAGCCAATGTCTGACACTGACATAAGAATATGAAAAAAATACACTGATACAGGGAACAGATATTGCAAAAATATAAAGTTGTCCAGCTATTTTTTTGGTAGATTTTAAAATAAGAAAATTAGTATGCAATGACTGGGTAATTTTAATTTTTGCTGCCATCTCTTGCTTGTATCAAATATTGCTGTAATATGCTTATTAGTCTGTCATCATTGGGTAACTAGGGTTTTCATAAACAAGGTATCGGGAATTGTTAACAATCCTAAAAAAAACATCTTTAATAAACAACGTTGGACAAACGTTACATTCATTCACATACTACTTCATTCTGCCAAAATGAGCTGGACATATTTTTTTCATCCTCCTATCATATCAGAATAAAAAAAAATCAATGTGTTGTAAAAATAAAAATTAGTTAAAGCAGTGCAAATAGATGGCAGCACTATGCTTAAAAAAAGTTAAAATATTAACATTGTGGCATATCAGGATGAAACAAGTATCCAACCAAATTTGGCAGAGTAATTTTCCTCGCATTTCTGCTAAAACCCTTAAATAGATATGCACCTAGGAAGATGTAAACTTGACTTGGCAGCGATTTTTCCTAAACGGGCCGGTTTGTGACTAAAAACCGTTTTTTAAAATTGAGCACAGATCGGAGGGCGCCATTGCTAGCAGGTGGAGGTGGGGTCCCAGGCCCGGTGGTGCTGCTGAGGTGGCTGCGGCGCCTGCTGTTTGCTAACCGCTGTGAAAATTGGAGCATTTTTCGCATCAAGAAATAGTTCAACCATAATTTTTTTTGCATTTTCCTATTTAGGTTGGTTTTTGCTTTTATTGTCATGAACAAGTAGATCCTAGATACAAGATCCTTGTAAATTTTTTTATTAATACCATAAAGCTTTGTTCCAATCCATAAATGATCCCTTCTCTTCTTGCAACTTTTAAACATATACAGTGTGTCACATAAATTTTAAACACAATGTAAAAGGATGAAACTGTGTTTTGCTAGGTTTTATTTTTGATCCAAAACAGGTAAGTAAGCTCTAAATTTGTTGATACATTGCTTATTAAACACCCCGGAGAGAAAAACGTTTAACTTTTAAAAAATTGCAAAAATGAAATCCAACATAGAGGCTACTAGATTCACTTCTAAGAAACTTTCAGAGTGCCATCTGTTTAGTCATCAAGTTGGCACGGCAACAGTAGTCAAGCCAAGATCTTCCCTGCATCATATTGTGAAAAATCTCTCGAATTACTCAACTGACAATAGGTCCAAATACTAATCCAAAATAAGCTGATTTTTTAGATCGCAAATCATAGAAACAACACCTATGTGACACACTGTATTTCACATGTCTCTTTTTTATAGACTTATTGAATAGCATTTGACAAGTGCTGAATGGTGAATTTCACTGGCAGCCAAAAACGACATTATACAGGGTGTTCCATTTATACTTCCAAAAAATCCATGTTCGGGTATCTCTTGCTAATAAAATGTGAGTATAACATTTTTCTCTTAGATGCTCGTTGACCGAAGTTTTTTTTATTAAATTATAGCACTATTTCTCAAAATAGTCAAGCTGCTGAGCTATTTTTGGATTGTTCTTTTACTCGTAACTTTTTTGGAGTTATCTTTTTGGTCTTGTAGGTGCATCATTTTAGTGGACCTGCAAGACCAAAAAGATAAGACGTTTACTGCTGCCAGTCATTTATTTCACCGAAATGTATGCAGAAAAAATTTCTCTGGAGTTGTCGCTTGTACAACAAAGCACAATAGCACACAATCGAAAATATTCACAACCAAAAAAGTTATGGCACCTTTAAGAAACAAGACAAGAGAAAAACACTGTATCTCCCAAGTGAATCGAGATATCAGGGTCAGGGTACGATTTGAGGCAATAACTTTCTTGAAAATCGAGCACTGAAATCCTTAGGCTACTTTGGTATATTTCTTTCGGAAATGGGAGAAACCACCAAGTGTCCAATTTGGGACACCCCGTACATTTGCTTACAAATCGGTGATGTCATACAATATATAATATTGTTTTGAAAATCTAATTTTATTTTTATGCAAAGTTATCATGAAAAAAAGAATCACAGGTTCCCATATTGGCGCCATTCTCACCAAGAAAACTTTTGATGGGTGTTTACCTTACAGCACCTGTCAAATATACATAATCTATAAGTCATTTAATGCAATGTCGTTGGTGCCATTATTCGACAATTTTGAACACTCTTGATAAAGACATACCTTTTATTCTTTACAGACAAAATGTTTCTATGTAACCGGGAAAACGGCAACTATGAATGATTTCAAAATTAAAAATTTATGCAATACATGATCTTCGGGTTAGTTTTTAGCTGGCAGGTTCTGCCAAGCAAGTGAACCAAAGGTTAAAATTACGTCAAACGGTTACGTCAAAATAGGGCTTTGAAGATTACAAACTGTTGTTAAACTGTAACTTGGACAAATTTTCATCCGGTTTCTAGCTCTCTTGATACAAGATTCCTTACTTTTATTCAAAATCAAGCGGGATATTTGTATATTTTAACTCTGACATTGTATTACCTGACTCTCATCAAGGGGCTCAAAGGTGAGCAATACAAGAATGATGAAGCAACCCCTAATAGATGCTTAGAGACATTGCTGAAATTATATATTTTCCATATGTTTCGAAAAATGTGCCGATTTTAAAAAACTTTTTTCAACCTATAGTACTCAAAGAGCTCTACATTTTGAGTTATATTTTTTTGAAATGCATAGTCCTGTTCCATAGCCTACTGTTATTAAATGAAGACCCCCAAAAATCAGAAAACCATATTACACATTTTTTAAAGAATAGAATGGATAACGCCATCGAATTGGCCATAGTTCAAAATACTTTGTGCAAAATTTCGATACCCTAAGTTATACAGGGTGTTCACCAAATGGGGACAAATTTCTACGGGGTATATTTTAGTGATCTTTTTGGCGAATCGATTAAGCCTTACCCAAGATACTAGCATTAGATAGTAAAGCCTGCCTAGCTCATACAGGGTAATTCGTAAAAAAATAAAATTTGTTGATAAAATCATTTATGTTAAAACATATATTTAAATAGGTATCTACCGCCTTATGTAAAATCCCAATTTGTTCTTTTAAATAATTTTTTAAATAAATGATTTTTTTGCAAAACTTTCGTTTTTTTATAAACACCGTCTATAAGCTACATTAGCTGTACTATTTAAAATAATACCTTAGAAAAAGCTTAATCCATTCTCGAAAACAGATCATTAAAATATGCCCGGTGTTTTATACAGGGTACTCGGGAAAACCCATTTTTTAAATCTTTGGACCCATTTGGTGTATAACTTGAGTATTGAAATTTTGTACCAAGCGTTTTGAACTATGGCCAATTCGATGGCACTATCACTTATATTCTTAAAAAAATGCCTAATATGGTTTTGTGATTTTTTGTGGCCTTCTTTTTAATAAGGCCATGGAATGGACTATTTCAAAAAATTATAACCCAAAATGTAGAGCTCTTCGAGCACTATAGGTTGATTTTTTAAAAATTGGTCCATCTTTCGAAAAATACGGAATTGTCTATCAATAAATTAATGTCAAGGAAGCCCCAGAAATGAGACATAACTTATTTGTTTTAATATTATGTGTCTCAACCACAGCAGAAAATGTTGGTGGAATAACCAATTTACTGAGACTTATTTATGTTTTTGCATCGCTGTATTAGCAGTCATAGTAATTTTAATTTTAAGTATATTTTTTAATATTAAAACTGGGCTTAGAGAAAATAGTGTATGCCTTAATATATATTATTAAATGCTCTTTGCATTATATACTGTTATATAAAAACCAAGCAGAAGGACATATAAGCTCATCACAATATGAAATTAACTTGTCGGCTCGTATTACATCTCTAGGGAAATAAAATCTGAAACATTCCTGCCGATAGCACCAGACATCTTACAACGTCAATAATAAGTTGTATGCAAACAATGTCTCTGGAGATCTCATTAACGGCCCATATTTTGTCAAATTGTCATCATTCATTCCACCTTACAAGGTGATCGACATTGAAAGTATTCACTTGTTGGCAGCATTAGTTTACTGTACTATCAGTCTATAAGGAACATACCATTAAAAACTAGTTATAAACATAACCAAAATAAAGAAATGAAACCTAACCTGGTTAAAAGATGCACTAACTCCACTAGGTATATACAAATAAAACTTACAAAATAATACAAAAAAAGTTATGACAAAAATTGAGACAAGACGGCTGGTAGGTTAGTAAGTAGTCGACCTGCGGTTGGCATGCATTTGAGTGACTGAAGCATGCCCGGTTTAAGATAATTGTTAATGCTTATTTTTAACACGCCGAGCCTATGGCAGAAAAGAAAAACAAAATAAATAAACAATAGAAACAACATTATAAGAAAGTGCCAATTTTCATTGAAAAGTCAGTTCATAAAAAAAAATTCATTGATTTTGCACTCCTTGCAACCATCGGAGACATTGGAAATGATAATATGATAACAGCATATTTATATGAAACATAATTCACACAATTTACGAGTTGGTAGTAAGAATAAACATAATTTTTAATTAAACCAACTTATTATATTGGATCTCACTAGTTTACGATTCACGTCATGATGTTCGCCGGCAAAGCGATGCGTCACCGCTGCCTTTTGGCCTTGAACGAAAACTGCTAACTCGACTCTCATATAATCATTTCTAATGTTAAAACAGTAGTCGCGATTTAGTGAACTAATTCCAGCAAAGCAATTGCACTATTTTGGGTGTGTTCACTTTTGCGAGGTTGGAATTAAGGGCACCTATTTAATAAAAAAAACAAATAAATAATATTTATTTTGGAAAAAAATAGCAGTACTATGTACATTGTATGTACATACTAAATTAAGGTTTATAAAAAAATAGTGATGGGTTTACTCCCGGGATTTTTAAAAACTCCCATTCCTCCCAACCTGAAACCTCCCATCCGCCATTTTATTTAGCTTGTCTCACAATAACGATTCATCATTCTAACTTCTAACTAACTGTATTCCCTACATGTTTCCCTTTAAATCGATATATGATAAGTATAGTACTTCTACTGAAATGTGAAGATAAAAAAAATTGTATAAATTAAATAAATAATAGAATATTAACGGTTACGTTTCAGCACTGAGCTATATCATATGTTATAACGTTGAGTGAACAATTCACATAGAGGAACAACGGCTGTCAAATCTGACAGTTATTTTTTCGCGAAAAACATATCTTTGATTCAAAAACAATTTTCAACAATATAAATGGTATTGCTGACTAATGTTTTCTGACCCCTCATGCGTTTTCAAGAAATTATTTGACAGGCGTTGGTCCTCTATCCAAATATTTCACTCAACGGTAATAAGCATTTAATTTTAATTCAAGAAATAATAAAATTATAAATTCTCAATCAGTTAAACAATTGACAGCTTTATGGCGGCAAATTTAAAATTTGGGTATGTTCCCGGGAGTTTTCGAGTCAATGCTCCCATTTGTTGGGAATATTCCCAACTTTTTAATGCTCTCGTCCCAGGAATATTCCCAGCGACCCATCTCTAAATAAAAAATATAAAATCACTTTTAAATTTAAAACAAAATTTTTATGGAAGATGTGTGAAAAATGTCGTGATTTTGGATTGTTTAAACTTGTATAAAACAAAATTATGTGTTCACTCTGCGGGGTAGTTAATTCGAAGTGGAGTTCACTAAATCGCGACTCTATTGTAGTAGGTATGCAAATATCAACAAAAATTGGCTATTTAGATATTATTTGTGCCCATTAGAAATTATTTAATTCATGCTTCAAACATCTATTACATGACAGAAATGTGTTCAGATGGGAACACAAGGGAGAATAAAGCAGACATTACAACATGCATAATAATAGAAATGTTACTTGTCTCAATGCCAAATAATATTGATTTGAAAAAATGTGTTAATATGTTCTTATATTTTATGGCTAGGGACGACTTTTTATTTTAGTTTTTCATATTTCATATTTCTAAGGTAGAATTCTTCAGCCTGGATCTTTCAATGTTTTTAGTTTTTCTTCTTTTTTTGGAAATTCACTAATAAATCTTTGGTGTTCTGTATTATGTTTTCTACGTTGATTTATTAATGAATTGTTGACAATAATCTTCAAAATATGGGACCAATTTTCTTTGCCAATTTTACAAAAATTCAACACTGAACATAAAAAATATCAAGACGATGAACATTATGGGATAAATGAACTACTTATTCTTCAATGACAATTTTGAGAGTTACTTCATGAAATTTAATAGGAATTTTAATGGATATTGACTTAAAGTCGGATGGATCCAAAATAGGGGAGGGAACTGGGGCCGTTGCCTATTGTAAGGAACTGGCCACAAGGCTGAGCGCCTCCCTTGGGAAGCATACTTCAGTGTTCCAGCCGGAGGTGTTCGCCATAATGATGGGAGCGGAAGAATTACTCACGCTCCGAGTGAGGGACCTTCTACTCTTATAGCAGGGCGGCACTGCTAGCACTACGAGCAAACCGCACTAAATCTCCCTTGGTGGAGGAGTGTAGGGCGAGTTTGCACAAATTGGTTGTGGAAGGGAATGGGGTGGCTCTGTCCTGGGTGCCTGGACATTCGGGAATTGTAGGGAATGAGACCGCCGGCCTTCTTGCCGGGGAGGGATCCACGAGTTGGCCGATGGGGCCCTTCTGGGGATCGCACCTTGGGTGGCGACTGGAGTCCTTGAAGAATGGCTGCGGAACAGATTCGTTGAGGAATGGCGCAGAGCTCCGGGGATGAGGCAGACAAGGCTCATGATTCGTGGACCATTGGCTGCCTTGTCTAAGGAGCTTCTGCGTCTGCCAAGGGAAGAATTGGTGAGGGTCCTCACTGGGCACTGCCACATGTTCCGACACCTCCACCTCATTTGGGTGGGAGAGGGACGAGAATGTAGGTGGTGCCTGGAGGACGAGGAACCCCCCCCCCCCATCATCTGGTCACAGTGTGCCCTGCACTTGATAGGGCAAGGTTTGAGTGCTTCGGCACGGCCAGGCTGGGTGAGGAGGATGTGTATAGTATCAGGATGGGGAAGCTGCGGGCCTTTGTCGAGAAGGCCGGTATGCGGACTGCCCTGTGATACAGGCAGCGGGTGCACAACGGGTCAAGATTTAAAGTCGTTTTTTGACATATGAATTTTTCCTTATTTCCGATTTTTACATAAAATATTGGTTTATATGAACATTTTCTGAAAAAAAGTTTCATCTCCTCAAATTTTTCGAGGCATTTATGAAAAGCATTTTACCAACTTTTATTGATAATGGGAACAAAAATGACAGAAATACTTAATTTTATTAAATTCACTTTTAAAAATTATGTGGTAATCAGAAAATTAATTATGTAGTATTATTGTGTATCGGGGATTTAGAAAATTGTTCAGATTCCAAAAATGTCATAATATCCACAGTAATCTGTGCAAAAATCAAAAGGTGTCACTTCCAACAAAGCCGGAAGTGATAAAAATTATGTAGGTTTGTACATGTCAAAAACTGTCAAGAATTCCCATCAATCGCCCTTATAAGTAGTTTCTTTCATTTTTCTTCCATGTTTGAAAATGGATATTAGATCGTCTCTATTCATAAGATATAACACATTGTTAAATCCAAATCCCCTAATGAAGAACAATTTAAAAAATGTTAGTGTATTAATTTGTAAAATTAACACAAATAAACATATTCACAGCATCGAATTGGATGACAAATACATTAGTAGTTCAAATATACAAGAACAGTTAACAATTCCTCCCATATAAAATATTAAATTCCCATAATGCAAAAAGCACATGAACCACATTAAATCCATAAGCAGCCACCAAATGACAGCAGTTAAAAGTTTTGCGTGATTTATGAAAATTTTGGTTTTGTGTACTGACCTTGTCTGTTTGTGTACAACTTCAACACGTTTCTATACGCCGGTGGTCGTGGAAATCTTTCTGGACTCTGAAAATAAGTAATTAGCATAATGACAAGAAATATAAATTGATGACGTGTTCCATTAAAGTCACTGTAACCAGTCAATCAAACTTCGAAATAAAAATTATGTGTCCAAGGCAAACCTGGACCAACACTGTATTAAAGAACCGAACATGACGTGACATTTCATTGTCGTTTGCTGACTGGAGTGGCACTACTCTGCGAAAAAAATGGGGACTTATTATAGATTATAGGCGGGTATTCTGTGGTTATAGATATGTCAGATTTTGACTTTTAGAATGTCGCATATTTTAACTACCCAACTTTATTATCATTTACATTCTCATTTACGAGTTCTCTTTACGGTCAATAATTTGCAGTTTTGTCATATTAACAGAGTTTTTTGTCGCTAGGTTTGTTTGTGTGTTACAATTACAAAACCAGGCCACACACCACCGCCAATAAGTAACTACTGTCCTTTCATTTATTTTGTTATGCAGGTACATTTTGTTCTCTGCCTTTTAGGGCCATTCCTTTGGCACTTATCAACTTCCTTGCAAAGATTTAAATACTTTTCCACCGTTGGGACCACAAGGCGGCAGAGTCTGAATATGTCAGGGATCCAATCTTGGCAAGTCTCGTCATTTATCTTTTGGTCACTTTTATAATATTTTTTTATTTATCAAACTATTAAAGTATGATCGTCTAAATTTCACACAATAATGTTTATAATATCACCGTATTTAGTTCATCTGTGCCAATATAATACCGATATTGTTGTTACCAAATTTTTTACAGTTTTATATACAGGGTGAGTCAGAATGTATAGTAAATACTTTAAAGGGGTGTTCGGCAGGTGGTTTTAAGGGGGGTCTTTCATATAAAATTTTTCGATTTGAACTTGATTATACATTCTGACTCACCCTGTATATCATTAAGGGATTTTCACTTTGTGTTTTAAGGGTTTTGGACAAAACTGGTGGCGCTTTATTACCTAATTATTTACATTTCCTGTCCTTTAAGAACCCACACCCCTCTCTGCATACGAGTTACTGGGACAAACCCATTTAAGGGAGCCTCTCTGAAGTTAACAAGTAATAGAAGTATTTGTTTAAAAGCCCAAAGCCAACCAATGGTCCACTATGTAATGAAGAAACTGAAGAATCTAACGTGTGCTTCACTTACACTACAACTAGCCACGGACTTTATTTCAAAGCAAAAGGTACCCAAATACTCTTGCTTACTTTTTAGACTCAAGACTGGAGATAAAACGTCAAAAGTATGTTTGTTTGCCTGTATCAATATAATTCTATTTACAACTAGCTGGAAAAGCTAGTGCATTTGAAAAGTTTCTTTATTTGAAGGGATATGTTTAAAATATGCATAGATACTAATGACACTGTTTCAGAAGTCATAGCAGCTCAATTAACTATATATATATTTTTTAATTTCTGGCAGATATAACTTTTAAAATACCCTTATTTTTTGTACACCTTTCAAATTCACTAGTTTTTCCAGCTAGTGCTAAATAAAATTCTATTTATACAGGTAACTAAACATACTTTTGGTGACGTTTTATTTCCAGCCGTAAAAAAATCTATGGAAGTATACCATGTAAGCTTGTCAAATTAAAGGGCCATAACAATCATTTTATTTTATTGTGGATACTTTCTTCGTAACAGACACATTTTCATGTTTTTATTTCATAAAATATTGTTATATAGTGTTTTTAACATTAAACCACCCTGTCAATTTTTTTCATCGTGTGGCGCCAGTGGCGGTTGCTTGAAACAGAGCTATGCACAGGTCTTTAATATAGTGTTGGTCCAGGACAAACATTATTTGGATGGAAACTCAAAGAATACAATGACCACTTGAACAGGCTAGAGTAGTACAAATGAACAATGGGCCTTTTCATACTATTTTTTAAGTGCATCTTGAAGTATGTTGAAAATAAAAACTTTGCTTTAATTTTAACATTGTTGTCAACGTTCTGCTAGGTATTATATCTGATTCTCAGGTTTTTGAACTGTCAAAGAAATTTCATATTTCAAATTTTGAATGGAAGACAAACAGCTGACTTTAAATATTGGAAATATCAATCAAAATTATGACAACAGGGCAAATCGGGGCATACTCATTGATCTAAAATGTGGTGGGATATTTAAATATTGTTACAAATTATTTGCACAATAAAAAATTGTGTGGTACCTTGATGGAAAATCGGGCTATATTACATGAAAATACTGAATATGTTCTCCCTTTTTAATCATACAAATGACATAACTTCAACCTAGTGAAAAAGGCCCATTAGGTTTCCGCAGGTACATACTCAATTTACTGATGAACCAAATTGAAACAAATAAAAACAGTTGTGACTGACCTTCACCCATTACCTTTTTTGCATATAAAAACAGTTATATTTACCTGAAATGTATTTCTAAATCTATCATCCAAGTCTGCAGGAAGGGCTTTGCGCCCCGACTGCACATCTCGCATGGAAGAATGCCTTGGAGGGGGTGGAGGGGGGTTAGAATTGTTGCCTGGTACCTAAAAATGAGATATTGATCATCAGAGTGACAGCAGGATATTCGTAGCATGACATAATTTCACAAATTGGCCACTTACCGCTGGTGGAGGCCGTGAAGGCTGCGACTGTAGCGTTTTATGCGGCGGAGGTGGTGGGGCATGTCCGGGGGGTTGCGGCAGGCAGCCGGGTGGTGGAGGGGGTGCGTGACTAGGTGGTCGGACGTTAACCTTCAAAAAATAGACAAAACAACTTTGACAAAAAACTTAAACCATTTTCATGTGTTTTCAATGACACGTTTGTAATAATCAATAACTTTAATATTGTGTGCACAAATAATGTTAATGTCTAATATCTTTTAAGATGGGGGAACTTAGAGGCGGGAGAAAGACCCCTGAAAAGTGGCGGAAACTAAATAATATGGTCACAGTATTTTGTAATATAGTGACATTCAAAAATTTTTATTTCCGGTGTAGGTGAACTATAGTTATTAATTAATTAATTTATTTATCAATCTTATAGAAATCTAGACTTCACTGGAGGTGAGACATCTGAAAAATTGCCCCTAATTAGGTTCCAGTAGGAGCCCTCAGTTTACAGAATCCCAACAATAGTAAGTTAAATAGGTAGTATTATACACGTTTCTGTTTTGTTTAGGTTTACGAAAAGAAGGGACATCCATAGTGATGAGCGATATCGTGATTTTTCAATCACGTTGATATCAGTGATTTAAAAGCGTGATATGATCACGAGTTTTTATTAGATACCTGCATCCAAGCAATAATGCGTAATATCACATGTACGATGTAAGGATTTTAGGTAGAACTCTACCTCAGAATAACTAAACGTCAATCCGGACATTGACGTCATTTCTTTATAAAACTGTGATTATGTAACGATTATATACAAGTGAGTACCGATCCTGACTTGTGATTTTTAAATCACAGTTCGTGAAATATCACCCATTACTAGACATCCAAAGAAACCTCCCATACAAAAAATAGTGGAACCGAGTACAGATAACAAACACACCTGCTATACTGGCAGCTCTAAAGGTGTCATCTGGCGTTCAATGTGTAAGAATAATGTGTAAGAAAAATCGAATAAGTATAAAAGGGATAGGTATAAAATGGTACGTTGCCACTACTTGAAAGCAATAAAATATTACAACCAGGGTAGGGTGACGGCCGAGCGAATAGCAAATGGGATGTGATTATAATAAAATATTATAATCAGGGAATTAAGTAGTGGAAGGTGGTGGGGGGAAGCGCGGTCAAATTAGAAGCGGCGCCAAGCCTCCACTGATTAGTGCCCGCCCACCGCGATGGGTTGAACCGCTTCGATTGTGTTAATAGAAAGTAGTGGCAACTGGCAACATAGCATTTATACCTACCCCTCTTCTACTTATTCGATTCCTCATTATGGATATATTCTTACACATTGAATTCCAGACCGACACCTTTAGAATTGCCAGTATAGTATACTTTAACCCAGGGGTCTCCAAACTTTTCAGCCTTGGGGCCATACTGATTACTTCAGTGAGTTCCAAGGGGCCAACACCATTTTAATTCTCCTGCCAGTATCTATAATTTCTAGGCTAGTCGCCGAGTATGTGCCCTAAGCGAGCATACGCTTGCTAAAGTCGCTAGTTCAATCACTATTGTGTTGTACTGTATTGTTTACGACCGCGACACTTGAGGACATCTGGTAGTTACACGCGGAAATAGGTAGTGTACTCTCTCTATCCGTCACTAACAGATAGCGCTCAAATTGCGTTGTTTTTTCCCGCCATTTTAACCCACGAAAGTGCGACAAATTCAAAATAATTTGCTTTTTCAAATTGTTGTTGCATTTATTTATGTTTAGGTATAATTTTATATTTTGGAAAATAAATTAAAATGAATTAATAAATGAATCTGTTGAAGTTGAAGCTTGTGGTAGGCTCGGACCACTCTGTTGTTGGTCAGATAAATTTTCCGACGGTATAGAAGTTGACTGGAGGCATTTCTTATTGCCCAACAACAAAAAATCATCAGATTTAAAATGTGTTGAACAAACGAATTTGTTCTTCGACCATAGTACATTGCTGGGCGAATTTAAAGCTTTTAACCATTCCAAATAGAGGTCCCGGTCTTTGGAAAACCGAGAATTTCTAGGATAATAACATACCAATGGAAGGATATACCTTCAGGTCTAAATCTTTTGCAATTTGTGCATTTTCTTACAGAGCAAGACATGTTAATGAACACAAAACACAACACGATTACAAAAACACGGCAGCAAAAACGCTAAACACGCGAAAAAGACCTTAAAAGGGCAATTAAAAAGTAAGCACGTCAAAACATAAACAAACTACAAGACAAGACTATGGGTTAACATGGCGGCCGTCGAAGCGCCCTCTGTGTAGTCGAAAAATCGGATGCGCAGTAGGTCAAAGCGCATTCTCCTACTCCATATCTCTTGTTGAACCTCGATGGTTCTAGAAGTTCTGGTGTATTCCACTCACTTCTAGGTGGCAGTAATTGGAGTCTAAAAATTATCCAACTTAACAATAAGCCATTAGCTGTCACGGGCCGGATTAATGACACTCAGCCATTAGCTGTCGCGGGCCGGATGGATGACATTGACGGGCCGGATTTGGCCCGCGGGCCGTAGTTTGGAGACCCCTGCTTTAACCCACAAAAAAATAACAGTGGTGGATTCTTACAAAGAAACAGCCTTGTTTATGGATACTCTAGTTAGCCAATGTCTGACACTGACATATGGACATGAAAGAAATATGGTAGATACAGGGGACAGATTTTGCCAAAAATAAAGTTGGCCAGCTGTTTTTTTGGTAGATTTTAATAGTAGAAAATTAGTAGACAATGACTGGGCCACTTTAATTTTTGGCGCCATCTGTTGCTTGTATCCAATATTGCTCTCGTATCCTTATGACTCTGTCACACATTGGCTAACTAGGGATTCCATAAACAAGGGAAACAGTTATTATTACTCACAAATATAATAAATGACCAACTATGAAAACTTATTGATAGATGAATAGAAAAGAAAAAAAAGATTAGAAGATTTAGTTAATATTTATTTTGTGAAGATTTTGATTTTATTTTCGGCATACTTTTTTATCGTAAATATACAGGGTGTTCCCTAAGTAAGCCAAGAAAATGCAAGGGGTTAATCCTTGGGCAAAAATATGAGAATTTTTCATATTAACCTATATCCTAAAATCCCCTCTCTTACCAAGTTATACCCTTCAAAAAAATCCAAAGTTACTAGGTATAAAACTGATAAAATACCTAACTTCAACACTGATCACAGTCCTGAGTAACAATAAGCGTATTTTCCTTAGCAAAACCCTTCACTATCTTTTTAAAGTCTATCCCAAACCTGTCGTTTTCGCGGAATGGGGTATCAGAGTATAGACAATGACAATGCAATCATAAAGTTAACACCCTTGTAAAGCAAATTTTATCTGGTTTTATTCTTTGTCGATTGTTTTGCTGCATTGCATGAGGCAAAAAACACGTAAATGGAGAAGAGATCTAAATTATATATTGTTGGCATTTTTCGCATTTTTCTCTCTAGCAACACCCACCTAATAAAGCCTGTTTTACATTGACTGATGAATTAATTCATGAATAAGTTTATGAATAAATTCATGAATTAATTCACAAGTTCTATTTTACACTGATGAAGAAATTGATGAATTTTTTTGGCACCTTATGTCAGATTCTAGCAAATACCAACACAAGAGAATAAATAACAAAATTATTTTTTTGTGCTGCATTTTCCCTATCAGAACATATTTTCTAACCATATCCATCTTCATCCAAAGCATCTTTAACTACAGATAAGTCTGGCTAGAAGAGTAGTTGAAAATGCATTTGGTATTTTAGCCAAACGATTTAGAGTTTTTTTGACTACGATTAATATGAATGTGGAAAAAGTGCAAACCATAACATTGGCATGTTGCACATTACATAATTTTTGAGACCCGAATGTCCTAGTTCCATCCTAGAAGAGCTTTATAAAGACTATATCATAATATTTCAATTTGGACTTTCTTACCAAACATGCTCACCGCAAGACATGCTTGCGTTGCTGCCCGAGAGGAGTTTTGTGATTATTTCGTGAGCTGTGCCTTGGCAGCGGAATACATAAATAAAACATTGTAACATTTCACACACTTTTTATCTAAGTATATTATCGTTGGGTGAGGATTATCTCTTCAGTCAACAATATTACCTTTAAAATTATGTACTCTCCTCTATTCCTCGTCTAATGCCTCAAACAAAAACCAGTATCAAAATATAACCTTCCTTGTGTTCAAATTTTCAATATTGGTATTCCTGAAGTTCACGCAAAACTTGACGGAAAATAGAACATCCTCTAATTCGTGAAGTAACTTCATGAAGAAATTCATGAATTAATTCATGAAGAAATTGCCAGTGTAATACACGACTTTCTATAATAATTTGTCCTTGAAGTGACTTCATGAATTAATTCATGAAGAAATTGTCAATGTAAAACAGGCATAAACCTAAACCCGGCTAGCCAAAATTTGGCTAATAATTACCAGAAAGAGTCAGATCGAATATAAAATCCACAATACAGTGACAGTCACCTGCTGCATTTTTGTTGATATCAGTTCAAACAATTTTTTCAGTTCAATTTTTTTTATCTCGAAAACTATTAGCTAGATCGAATAGATTTTGAATAAATTAGGCTTCATAACACATATTTGAATTAATTTTACCTTATAACTAAAAAACCAAAGGGGTTGCTAGTTTCACTGCTGTGTAATAGTTAAAACGTTTTATTGGCAAATTTTTCGGATTTATCGAAAACGTATTCTCCTTCTTCAATGTGGTCGTATTATTCAATGATAAAAGCACCCCTTTCAGCAAAGAATGACATTGATATTAGTAGATATAAAAAACTTACAGCTTTTTTAAAACAAAAAGGAAGAAATCACACTCCAAAACTCTTTCACAAGAAGAAATACTTATGTTTTTTTAAATGCGCCGGATATTTAATGATGAAGGTACTTATGCACACTTTTAAAACCCAATTTGATATATTCCATTAATGAAATAATTACTTATTTTAGATTTGTGTTGTTTGGTATTGCTGGGGCTTTACACAATGAAGAACTTTTAAACTCAAAAATAAGTGACGTAGAGGATAAAGATACAATTCTGACTGTACATATATAGTCGCCTCACTTGCTTCGCTCGCTCGGCTCATAATCTCAGACTCATTCGATAAATAATCACTACTGACTTGGTACATAAATAACTATTACACATTCGCTGCAAGTGCACCTATGGCAAATTTTCAACTAGAAAAACACGTAAATTGTTTTTTTTTAATTTAATAAAAATATCATACCAATAAAACTTATTTTTTCATTCATAAAATACATATATTTTGTTTAGCATGATATATCATTTTAACAAAAGGTATTACATAACATATTATAATATTAAAACATTTCATTAGACATTGAAACGTAAACTATAAAATTTCATTAAACACATTCATTTTATCATATTTCAGCTAATAATTAAAACCTTAATTAAAAATTTCAATATTTCGAAACAGTTAAATTTAGATATAAAGTCTATCCAAGTTACAGAGGCAGTGGATCAAAACATTGGCCACCACGTGACCTATTCTCTTATTTTAGATGGGATCGCGAGCAGTATATTCTGTAAATTTATTTTGGGAAATTTATAAAGATCCACGAAAGGTAGAAACACAAATTTTAGAATTTAGAATTAGTTCAGAATTACAAGCCACTTGGAATCTCATATTAGTCCGATCGCAAGGCGGTCATGTGACTTTGTTTATATCTACTGCCGCTGTAACTTGGATAGACTTTAGATCATCATTCATAAAATTATTTAAAATTTATCATGGAGTTTAAAAATGTAATTATGTATAGAGGGCGATTTATTCATAACTACATTAATTTTAACAGTGGGTAGGGAAAAATGCTATGAATGCGAAATCGCAATTAAAAAAATTCCAACTTTTTTTAAAGCCAGAATTATTTTTTTTCTAAACCGCATTTTTACCTATTTGGCCCTCTATTTACGGCTGCCACTGGATTGCTTTCAGGGCGCATAAGGCATCGGACGACGCTTGCCGTTGCGCGCGTCATCATTGTTGCCAGATGTACGCAACTTTCGTAAATTTAAAGGAATGTTTTCAGTACATAATTATTTGTATTGTAGGCGAATGTTCCGCCAAATGCTTGCGGAAATTATGGACAAATGTTAACGCTTACCTCTTGTAACGGTTAGTTTTGCTCTGAGACACCTTAAGGCGAGCCTTAAAGGATAAATGCCAACGAGAAAAATAAATGAAACGACTGCTTACGTGACCTTTTGATTTTTGGATGCTTTATTAAGAGGTACCTATTGAACTAGGGGGCTTACATGATTTCGTGGACCTCGACACCACTGAAGACGATTTTTTCTCGATAAAACGAACTTCACTCACTTTCGCTTGGGGCACTAATATTTCCGCTCACTAGTTCACTGATAATCCTTTTTACTACACCAAGACGCTCCTAGAGTAAGTAGTTGTGTTCTGTGATTGTTCTGCTTCCTCTGAAATAAGAACGTCAAAATTAGCCAACATCTCTGGGATACAGTTGCTTAAAATTACCTTACTTTCCGCTTAAGTTGGTTACCATCACCAACGATACACTTCTCATTCCTTTATTTCTCGTTATGTTTGCTTTTCATTGTTACTAGGGATCCATATTTGCAATAGAATTGTTTCCGTGGGGGTGGTCCTCCTCTGTGACATTGGTTCAGTCGTAAGTACTTGAATCTTTCTAATTTCCACCTTTCGATCTTTACAGCTTTTTCTAGTTTCTTTTCCTGCCGTTAGGTATGTTACCGGGTATAGCCTGATGTGTAACCTACCGAGTCTTAGTATTATTTCTGGGCGAGTTAGGGATGATGGGTTGCTAAAAGTCCTTAGCTTTCTTGACTTCTGTTTGTCACAACCCTTGTCGTGCAGTCGTTAGTAGGAGTAGGAGGATGTGTGTAACCCGAACTCTGCAAAAGGAGCTTGGCGATTGCCCGTGGCCGAGAATTTCCGGCACGCGGCGCGTTGGTGTTTGCGGCATTGATCCTTGCCAAGTTTCTGCAGAGTGCACTGTGAATTTCCTTTCGTTTCTCGCACTCCGCCTCACTAATCGCACATGTGATGTTATTGTTTCCCGTATTTCACAGTGCACATTCTCCGTATTTTGGTTTGGATATTTTTAAAGGTTATGTCCCATGTCGCATTCATTGACACTACTTCGTTCGTAGAAAGCATTCCCGTAATGAAACGTCGTTGTGGTTTCGTACTTAGTTTCGCTACCTGCCGATAGGTGGCACGCTTCTAAATAGTTCCGCGGTAGCTTGACTGACATTCTGCAGGCATTCTCCATGAAGGATCATTATTATGTCTATCATTTCCGCATTTGTCTAGAGAACCGTTTTGGTAAAAAAGCAAAAATGTTGCACAAAGAGTACCGAATATACCTACAGAATGTAAGCAACTCTGGTTTCTGTAGTACGTGCTGCCATCTATTAGAAAGGTTCGCTAGTTACCGTGTCATAAAGCGCGCTGTAGACTTTCGGTTTTGAACACACAGAGGGTGACTGAGAGCTCAACCACAGATTCGGCGACGTTAATACCAACGAGATGGCGCCACATACAATAGAAACCGGCAGCAGATCCTTGACAATGACAAGTTTGACGTAATAAATAATAGTTGTGGAATGCGGATGGGACGCCTGCGTTCTTTTTAATAAAACTTTTGTCTTAAATCTCAAAATCTAGCGCATTTCGGAGACAGTTTCAGTCTTTTGAGGTTTCAGTATTTTCCACCCTCTGTAGACACTGAGTGCGTTTTGTGCGTGTGATTGTGAAGGCCTTTTGTATTGTTATAGCGGGTGCTGTGAAAAGTGTAGTGATAAGGGTCTCTCGAGTTAGATGCTGAACACGCCAAGTCCAAGGTGTGCTAGCACCCTGTTATTGGCATATCAACTAGGTAAATAATTCATAAACTGAATATTTTTTCGTAATTAAATTATCAATAAATAATGGCAACGTCGCGGCCGGTGCCATGTGCTGCAGCATAACGTCGTAGCCACATGCGTTCAGGTGCGCCTTGTTACGCGGGATTTGGGATAAATTGCCCCATTATTTAAACATGCAGCAAAAAATTTTTTTTTGCGTTTTCGGTATATATGTACCTCCCTGATGACGTGGTTAAAATTAATGTATTTATGAATAAATCACCCTGTATATTACATGGTGTTCTAAAAAAATACTTGAATAGGTACCTACTCTTTTCCCCACTGTGCATTGCTTAATTGTTTCAGCTAATAAAAAATCCTGATGATTTAGACGAAACCTAACTTAGGTTTGTTCGAAAAGGTGGGGTACACAATATGATGACTCACCCAGTATTTGAAGGTCAAATCACTACAAGTGGTCAATCAATAAATTTTCATTATTAATAATAATAATACTTTAGTAAACACTTACCTACTTTATTTTATCTTTAATTAATCTTATATAACACTGGTATATTTATCACCCAAATTTGACAGCTTCTTTTTATATTCTATTCTTCCTTAATTTCCAAAATATTGAATTTTTATTCGTTTAGGCAACTGATGTGAAGTAGGTAAGGGGCATGTAGGTATTCTAAAATTATAAAAGTTTACTACTTAACAATAAGTAATAGTTTTAATAGCTACAATCCGTCCCACGAACATATTTACTATTTTTTCGCAAGTCTTTTGATAAATTCGAAAAGTGCCGTTCTAAAAATCGAAGGAGGTGGTAAATTTCTTAATTGGGTCTTGTACTTTCCTCCAGTACTGAAAGAAACCTTGAAAATCCGATATTTAACCAAATTTCCCGACTCCTGATTTTCAAGTTTTGAGAAACGGGATGATTGTAGAATTAGCAAAATGAACGGGAAATCCTGAGGAATCGCTTTTAGAAACAGCGTGTTTTTTTCTCATTTTTTTATTTTTCGGGGGCACCGGAAGCCTCTGCACCTCACCTGAAGGCTTGAGGGAAGCTTTAAAAATTCCAACCCCAGAGCCCCGAGCCGAAATAACTTAGCTTTAGCTCGGCAAAAAAGGCCAATTCTGACAGTCTGTTAGTTAACGGAAAATGCCGACCAATCATGTACAAAAATCCTTAATAACTTGAAAACGTGAAATAATTTACCGGAAAAAGTTTCGTTAAATATGTTGACCAGTTCTCTGGCCATCTCGCCGTACCGTCAGATCTCCCGCAAAATGCGTTTGAAAAATATTTTTTTTCCTGGGCATCAAACGGTATATGGCACTGGCCGTATAGTGGGACTACGCACACAACTCGCATCCTCGCGTTCAGACTTGCCCCCGTCTGTCGCGCCGTATTTAACAGAGGAGGTTTTTCGGGGCACCGAAAATATGCCTATCGGATTTCTAAAGGACCAAGGGACCCTTTTTTATTGTTGCTCCATGGGCTTTCTTTCATATTTTGTTCTATAATCATATGAGTAGATTTGCCTAAAAATTAACCACAAATTCTTTAAATAACAATAATCGGGCCCATATTAATTGAGGCAACCTACTCGCTTCAAGTAAAGAAATATACTGTCTACATTTTACATAACATCTTATTCTATAATCTTATGAGAGTTGAAATCATGCGGCCAGCTCTCATACTAATATAGGCGGCAAGTAACGTAGATCTTTTAAAGTTTCTGCTTAAAAAAAATTATATGTATATAACTTACGCAAGATAATCTGAGCCGCATGCTCTACAATATGAAATGAGACTGGGGGCCGTGGTCGCGGCCACAGAAAAACATCACTTAAAAAAACATTTTAGTTTTGTAGGAGGCAGTCCCCAAGCAACCCTGAAAAAATAATCCTGTTTGGATTTTTTTGCGACCCCTATAAGTCAAGCACATCTTTAGGATTATGCAACATATAAATGATAAATTTTAGAATTGAAAATAACGGGTTTGCAGACAGAAAATATTTAATATACTTCTTTCAAATAATCAAGCTTTCGTTCAATGTTTTGAACTTCTTCGGGGCTAAAAAATGTGTATTCGATGTGAAAAATTCAAATAATAATAATAAAATACATTTGTATATTGCATTTTATAAACCTACCTGGAAATGAATAATTCAATCTAATAGTAAGTGTCTTTTAACAATTTCATTTGAATCTTTTACATTTAATACATATTTTTTAGCCTTGAAGAAGTTCAAAACATTGAACGAAAGCTGGGTTCTTTGAAAGAAGCGTAGTAAATATTATTTGGCCGTTATTCTCATTTCTACAATTACTCAACACAGCCGTATTACAAGACAATACATGATAAAGAAAGATTTTTTTAGTACCTGTAATTACAGTCAACTTCGTCTATAACGAACCATCAAAGTGACCCGTGAATTGTTCGCTATAGGCAGGTGTTCACTATAACCGATTAGTAAAAAATCTAAAATATTTAATATCAATAATAAAAATACAAAAAGAAAGTGAAAATGTCTTTTATAAAAAATTTACATAAAAATATGTAAATACATACAAAATCTTTATTTGTTTATATTCTTGGCTGGACATTGTAGGTTAATTTCCATGTTTGATATGTACGACAAAATGTCGAATTTTGTGGGCCCGGCCCAGCCCGGCCCGGCACCCCTACCGCCCTAGTTACGGTACTGCCCAGAAGTATTTTCAGTACTAAAACAATGATGAGCAGTTTTTGCATCCCAACACTACAGATTATCAAAATTCCGATGATTCCTGAAAGACCAGTCGCTCGGAAAATCGGAAAACGGAATGCCCCATAGTTTTCGAGTTGAGTTTATTTTCAAATCATATATGATTTGCCTAACCTTCTAAACCTCGCAGATCAGTATATATTCACAAAATATCTCTCCAACAAAATTCCACTATGATATAGCGATATCTCTCTTACCTTTGGAGGTGGTGGGGCTGGCTGAGGGGGGGCCGGGGGCGTGCCCGACGGCACCTGGGGCGGCGGCACACTCGGCCTCACATTCAGCGGCGGACGCGGCCTCAGCCCACCCTGGCCTAGCAGATTCGCGACATGCCGCACAGTGCCGAACTTGGTGGCGGTCACGTTCTCCGCGGATGGGCTCTGGGGGCTCGGCGATCGGGGGCTCTTCATGCTTTGGGCGCGGGAGAGTGCCGGTTTGCCTGGCGCCAGGTGCAACTTTCGCGGTGGAGCCGGTTTGCCTGGGAAAGGCGTCTCATAAATCGAAGGGAATAGACTAAAGCCCATATTACAATTCGCAATTTTTCATGGGCAACAAAAGTTGTGGCAACCTTTATTGAAAACAATTTTTAGTGCTGTTTTACACTTTTTACGCACGACTTCTTGGAAACCAAGAAAGCCAATAGTCAAAGATTATTATTTAACCTAATGTCTGTGTTCATTTTAAATATGGATACTATTGTATCTGTATAGAAGCTAAATATTTTTCAATGAACAACAGATGGCAAATTTGACAGAGCAAATGTAAATTGTATATAAGCACTAAATAATATTTTAACAAAAAATAAATACTAGCAATGACACTGTTCAAGAAATTATGGTACCAAAACAAAATGGCAACTGAAATCTTGGTCTCAACTCAAATAATAATTTATATAATTCCCTAGTTACTTTTCATTTTCATTCAAAACTGGTTAGGTATCACAAAATTTTGACTTGGTCAAAAACTAAAATCAAAATGTTCGAAACTAATTAATTTAAAAAAAATTGTGCCAAAAAACACATCTTTCAAAATTGGACACTCAATTGTCAAATTTTGGAAAGAAAGTATTATTTGAAATTTATAATTATTAAAAGTCACAAATAAATTTTATTGTGGCATTGGCATAAATTGCTTTTTTACTTTCCTGTTTCTTTTAACCTTTCAGCGGGCGCGCTGTCATAAAATTTACGACAAATGCCCAAAACCGCCTTCCCAACACTTATCCTTCAGCTGCGAGTTCTGAGCACCCACCTATTCCTAGATCAATCTCTTTTTAAACTCCAGGAGGAATGGTGTACCTAAGAGTGTTTGTTATCAACAGATATTTTGTAAAGTTTCAGTTCAGCAAACATTTTATGACACGCGCCATTATGTGTAAGTATATTACAAATATTATTTTCTCTCATTTCTTTCGCATTTATATCGTTAATTTCATAGCTAAATGTGTTTTTGCTTGGTATATATATCTCAATATGACTCACAGGCTGCCTACGCAAAAAAAGCTGGGCTGTTGAAGAAGACAAGAAGAAATCCTTCTAAAATGCGGTGTGTGTCGATCATATGTTTGTAGAAGAAAACATTTTCAGCATCAATGAAGGGTTGGTATTGTCAATCATTTACGTGCAAGAACCATTCCTCATAGCAATATCCCAACATTTAAATGAAGAAAAAAATCTTTAACTTGGATAAACCCGAATGACGTAAAATTTACGACAAGCGCTCGCTCAAGTGAAATTAAAGAGCGCGCCCACTGAAAGGTTAAGAAAGTTGAATTAAAAATCCTGTCTAAAATAATCCTGTCAATAATGCCTACGCAAAAAAGCTGGGCTGTTGAAGAAGAGAAGAAGGAATCCTTCTAAAATGCGGTGTGTGTCGATCATATGTTTGTAGAAGAAAACATTTTCAGCATCAATGAAGGGTTGGTATTGTCAATCATTTACGTGCAAGAACCATTCCTCATAGCAATATCCCAACATTGAAATGAAGAAAAAAATCGTTAACTTGGATAAACCCGAATGACGTAAAATTTACGACAAGCGCTCGCTCAAGTGAAATTAAAGAGCACACCCGCTGAAAGGTTAAGAAAGTTGAATTAAAAATCCTGTCTAAAATAATGTAAAATTTTTGCTTGAAAATATTCGATGTAAGTTAATTTTTCTTATAACCGTATGCAACAGATACGAACTAAAATTCATTCAAATCAACTAAGGGTTAGTGGTTTGTCGAGCTTAATTTTTGAAAAAATCACAATCTAACTTTATTCCCAACTCATGATAAGAAGCTTCAGGAGGAACCAACAACATATACTGGGTGTTCCATCGCTTCATGGATACAAAAATTAATGAGTCACAAAGATTAAGTACTTTTTTCTACGGCAGTGTGTGTAAAATTGCATTTTACGCACTGCTGACCAAGCGTAAAGTAAGACTTTGTCGCACTACTGCAGAAAGCGTAAAGTAAGACTTTATCGTACTACTGCATAAAGCGTAAAGTAAGACTTTATCGCACTACTTCATAAAATAATCACGAGTGAATAAAATAGATTCCTTTACGCAGTGTTCATCGCAATTTTTTCAACTTCTCTGGCAGCATACCTGACATTGCTTTCTTTCCCTCTTTATTTATTCGGTAATTTTTTACTTTCACTACCTATCTCTGATTGTTGCGATTTTTTTGCATACTTACGTATTTTGGGGTGCTGAATATGAATCTGAAAGAATTTTTTGTCGGAAAGTTCTAGTTTTCGAGTTACGCCTTTGTAAATCCCTGTTTTTGGGGTACTTCCATTACAAACCGCCTGTATTATTTTCAGTTGTTTTATGATTTTTGACGCATGTCAATGTCATCACAAAACACATCTAAATGTCTGCAAAAAAAATTGGGTTAGATTTTAGATGGCTTGATCAGAGACAACTTTGCTTGATTTTTGTAAATTTTCAAAAAATCAAATATTTTTAATAATGAGTTCCCAGTTCTCGTGCATTTAAGAACAAAAACATGTACATGTACATACAACCTGTGAAAATCTCTAATCAAGAAAAAATTATTTATGGATTACAATGGCTTTTATCAATATTTAGTTTAGGTACCTACGTGTTTAGGAAAAAGCTAGTGACAAACTCAAGATTTTTTATTGTCTCTCTATGAAATTTAGCATGATCTTTTAGTTATTGTAGGCTATGACAAGGGCTGCTATGTGCCCCCAAGGCTGAACCTTCGTTTGCCATGAGGCAGTG
The DNA here is from genome assembly GCA_963920635.1 of Pseudeuparius sepicola. Classification (NCBI taxonomy): domain Eukaryota; kingdom Metazoa; phylum Arthropoda; class Insecta; order Coleoptera; family Anthribidae; genus Pseudeuparius; species Pseudeuparius sepicola. Next base: position 40,086,809 of record OY987301.1, on the reverse strand, counting down.
CCCATCACCTCAAGTCGGTACCGATAAGTGACATTTGCCCCCTTCTTTTTTCATATGGCAGCGCCCATCGTTGCCGACTGCCCCCATAAGGGGCGTATGCCATCTTCTTTTTTCATACGGCAGCGCCCATCGTTGCCGATTGCCACTATAAGGGGCGTATGCCCCCTTCTTTTTTCATACGGCAGCGCCCATCGTTGCCGACTGCTGCCATAAGGGGCATATGCCCCCTTCTTTTTTCATACGGCAGGGCCCATCGTTGCCGACTGCCACTATAAGGGGCGTATGCCCCCTTCTTTTTTCATACGGCAGCGCCCATCGTTGCCGACTGCAGCCATAAGGGGCATATGCCCCCTTCTTTTTTCATACGGCAGCGCCCATCGTTACCGACTGCCGCCATAAGGGGCATATGCCCCCTTCTTTTTTTCCATCTTTGCCGAGATGGGCGCTGCCGTATGAAAAAAGAAGGGGGCATACGCCCCTTATGGCGGCAGTTGGCAACGATGGGCGCTGCCGTATGAAAAAAGAAGGGGGCATATGCCCCTTATGGTGGCAGTCGGCAACGATGGGCACAGCCATATGAAAAAAGAAGGGGGCATACGCCCCTTATGGTGGCAGTCGCCAACGATGGGCGCTGCCATATGAAAAAAGAAAGGTGCATGCGCCGCTTATGGTGGCAGTCAGCAACGATGGGCGCTGCCGTATGCAAAAAGAAAGCTGATATGATGTTTTTTCAGGCGGCAGCGTCCATCTGCCGAGGAGCATGCATATATCCTTTTTGGATATAAAAGTAAAAAAGAATAGTAGGGAATTTGCAATTCTTTTTTTTATTTAGAGACACGGTTTTTCTGAATCTATATAGCAATGTCTTTTCGTTGAGTCTGCAAACATTGCTGCATCTTGGGCAAATTATTTTATTTTTAAATAAACCAATATCTTGTAAAAAATTAATTAATATTCCACTTTGCACTAATTTTACGAAATCTAACAAATTCACTTTGAATCAGGTTAAAGCAAATACAGCAAACTTTCCAATATATAGAAGTTTTTACTTCGGAAGCTTAGGCCAAAACTTCCCACCAAAATTTAATAATAAATTTACTTTTTGATTGCCGCGGCTTCTGTTTCAATATTCAAATTTAAATAGTGTGCCAGGATTAATACCAACTTTTAGTAACAAAAATACCAACCTTTAGTAACAAAACAAAATATCCCATTAATTCGAAGAAGAAGACACTATGTCAAATATCAAATTATTTTAGAAACTAATAATAATAAGTACGTAAATAATCCAAAGCATAATCCACAGTTAAGCTTTAAAAAACTTAAAATAAACTTACCTGAATAGTTTATAAACAATTTGGACTTCATTAAATATGATGGTAATAACATAACATTCAACAAAAGAAGTAGGTGTTATTCAAAACAATACAGGCAGTTTGTAATGCAAGTACCCCGAAAACAGCGATTTACAAAGGCGTATCTCGAAAACTAGGACTTTCCGACAAAAAATTCTTGCTGATTCGTGTTCAGCACCCCAAAATACGTACGTGTATGCAAAAAATCGCAACAATCGAAGATAGCTAGTGAAAGTCAAAAATTACCATTTATTCTGTCTAGAACACTAGTTGGACCAGAATTTATTGAAAAACATTCATCTTTATTTGTTAATAATATTTTAACAATTTAGATGAAATTTTTTCATGACATGACTGCCGTAGAAAAAATTGTATGAAACACTTGCGTAATGTGTTTTTCAGCATTCGTGCTGTATTTTGAATTTGCATCGCTCGTTAAAAAAAATTCTGCACTCATCCCAAAAACACTATTTTACGCATTTGTTACATAAATTACTATTAAATTTGGAGACCAATAATTTGTTTGTGTTTTACTTTCAGAAACAATCACATATTTCTCCTATACTTCAGATACAAAGCATAATCTAGAAGCACATAGTAGGAAATTTATTTGCATTTGATTAAAGACAGCATTACATTAAATTTAATTTAAAAACTCTTATCACATTCTACCAAACTACTGTTATTATCTTAAGCATACCTTCTTGCTTTTTTAAAGCTTAAACATAAAAAACACTTGCAGACATGAAAACTCAAAACAGGGCACTGACTTGTCACTTCACCAATTGCCATGTTGACTTTGTGCAATTAACAATAATTAAAAAAACAGGAATTTTAATTGTTACTACAGCCAACCGAGATTTACAACAATAACTTGCATAACAGAAACAAAGCACACGAAAATATACATATTAATTTATCTCCCTATTAAGATAACAGAAACTTGGAAACAAGGTCAGGTTGTTATGGTGAAAGTGCATTTTATGCAGTTCAGTAAACTACAGTTCAGACGTCTGTATTACAAAAAATGCATTTTGCAGTTTTATGCATATAGACAATTTAGGAATCAATAGAAAGCTGAGAAATACTTAAGAAAATTCTGTTTAGATAGTAAATTTTTGTTTGCTCTTTTTCGCACTAAAGTGGCATTTTATATATTTCTAAAAGGGATTCAGTTTAAAGTGTCGCTTTTAATTCCTCACAAAAATTATTATCCCTTGGTTAATGTATGTAATGCAATTGCTTTATTCCTATAGTAACAGAATTAACAGCTGTAATCTACAATACTTGGTACCAGATAATAACAACATAATAAAATAAAGTTGTTTGAAATAAAGATTTAATGTGAGGGTCGATTTTGTTTTCTACTTAAAAGTTTTTCGATATGTGCGTCATCATTGCAAACGATTTCTATATTCTATATTTAGTTTTTAAAGCCACCACAGACGAGAAGCTTTTTTCGCATAAGTAAGATTCGTAAGCGTGTGAACACGTTAATAGTTTATAAGAAATTTATAAATAAAAACGATTCTTCATAAATCACGATACTGAAAAATGAACGAATCAGCGCCAGGTTAACTGGCTGATGTAAAACTTTGAAGATATCAAATTAATATACAGAGTGTCTACTTAAGAGTGAAACAACCTTATAACTTCTTTAATTTTCAACCGACCAGAACGAAATTTTTACCAAAGGTAAATGACATTGTGGCCTACTTATTTCCAAAAAATGAGTTACCTACTCCAAAGTCAAAGCCACCTGCGATGTCACAATTGAGGCTAAAAATCCGAAAATCATATTAAGCATTTTTTTTTAATTTACTAAAAGAAGTTGTTCAGAATCGATCCAGGACTCTAAATCCAAAATTTTGCCAAAATAAAAAAATATTACATAAAAAAAAATTAATGTCCAAAAATAGCAATTTAAGAATTTTCTGCGTTTAGAAAAGTGTGCCATGGATGTTTTGAAGGCTAGTTGTTTTCAAAAAGTAATCATTTCAAAATAAAATTGAAAGGTACAAAACAAATTTTATTTTTTTTTTAATTTATTATTTTTTGATTTTAACAAAATTTTGGATTTAGGTTTCTGGGTCGGTTCTGAACAACTTTTTTTAGCTTTGTGACATCACAGGTGGCTTTGACTTAGAAGTAAATAACTAATTTTTTAGAAATAAGTAGGCAACAATGCCATCTACCTTTGGTAAAAATTTCGTTCTGGTTGGTTAAAAATTAAAGAAGTTATAAGGTTGATTCACTCTTAATTGAGACACTCTGTATAGTAGTGAGGAGGTCATGTGTTTTACTTAACTTTTTAGTGGATCATGATACTAAAAAGGTTGAGAAACAATGCACTTCCCTGAAGAGTATTTTAATCTGACAGCTTGCCACTTTTAGATTAGATGGACCACTTCAGTCTCTACGTTTATAATATGTATACTGTTTTTTATTTACAGTTATACACATTTTCAGAATGATAATATAATCAAATACATGTTTATTTTTGAAATGGGAAATTTTCAATTGGACTTAATTTAAACAATTAGTTTTAGCTGATATTATATAATGGATTGAATACACAGTGTGTTTCTAGGTGCAGCAATTTAACTAATTTAAATTAATACTAATAAATTAATTAGAAGGAACATTTTTGAGTACGATCCTCGTAATTTCTTGTAATTTGACGCTTATCTGACCTTAGTTGGAACTTTCATATTTCTGTCATCTGGCGAAAGTCAGTAGATTCTGGGCACGCAGACTTTATGCTTACCATATAAAAATCAAAAAACTTACCATTTAGAACCGGTGGCTTTGGCGCCAAGTTTGGCTTCCCATGGCTAATCACAGGCCTCATATTGGCATCACCATCGGAAACATGTAAATTCACATTACTCTTTGCTTTCCTGTGCAACGTGCTCGCATTTGCTACCACAATGTCCGACACTGAATTAGAATGGTGATGGATGGGTGCTATCGACCTGTGCCCGTTTGACGTGTTGAAGGGTTGTCGAGGAGTTTCTTCCATTGCGGGCTGAAAGAAAGGGTCGAGTACAAAATGTACACGATTTTCACATCTGGAAACTAATTCCATTTCTCAATTATTTGAATCGGCCATGTTTAATTGAGTAAGAGATTCCGTTCAGAAATTCTCGATTGTGAATTCGATTGTTTTACTCAAATCGTAAGAGATGCAGTCAAATTTTGTTTTTCCCCCCTTTCTCTTTAAACTACCATCTCATTTATTGAAACCGTTGAGGTTTTGGGCACAAATAGTGTCAATGTCATTGTTTGTCTAATAATATCTTATCTTTTAAAGTGAGGGAACTTGAGGCCGAAGAAACACCACCGAAAGGTGACAGAAAGTAAATATGGACGCACATATTTTGTAATTGATAATATTACAAAAAATACTATTTCAGGCACCTCTGGCGTTTCCTCGTTCCTTGTTCCAAATTACTGTCTATCGACTGTATCCTTTTAGGCCACTCTTAATTTGACACTGGGGAAATATTGACATTATTAATTTTTATTTTCTATAATAGGTGTTTCTTTCTAATCAGTTTAATCAGTTTATAAAACAATCGTTGTGAGAAATATTGAAACTGATGTAAGTCTTGCATTGCTACTATATTTTCTCAACGATTTTAAGGTCCTTGCCGTGTAAGAGTTCCTAGCAGGGTTGAGATGATTTATATCAGTTGATTAATACGTTGACGGACAGCGACGCTGTTCGGCGTTTTTAAAAGATAATTGAAAGTGACAGGACGCCGATCGGCGTTTTTTTATTTTGAACTAAAACAGGCCGAACGCTGAGCGGCGTCTAGTTCTCCACGCGAAGTAAGGGAGATGACGTACCACTGCCATTCTCAATGCGACTTTAAACTTTGTAGTGCCATGCGACAGTGAAATTTTACTCCCCTCCCTTCATATTATTTTTTCCCGCCCAATTAGGTCAGGACGCGGTACGGCGTCCTTGTTTACTGTTATTCCATATTAGTTCCGCTTACACTGCCGAAGTGGGAGCACGTGTTGTGATTTGTTTTTTATTTTGGGAAGCAGAAATAAGAAATGTGAGTACCTACTTCGTTCACATGTTATTTGTAAAGTATATTACATTTTCCGAAGTGTTTGGGCGTATAATATTTGTCTGTAACTGCCTTGAACGGCCCTCATAAAATAAACTGGACCGCCATTGGGCCCCAATCCATCCACCAATTTTTAGCTATCCGGCAGAGGGTGCTGGCGTCCGCCTGGATAGCCGCCATATTGGGTGCATTCTAGGGGATTTAGAATGCATACCAGGGGAAAAGCGAAATTTGTGGTGGCAACACAAAATGACATTTGATGACGGCCAACCGCACGGCCGGCGGCCCTTGTGCATTTGACATTTGGTCGGTCCAGTTTATTTTACGAGGGCCGTGGTGCCTTGCCTCTTATTTATAGATTGATTTTCATATTTTAGATGGCGGACAAACATAAGCGGAGCTGCCGTGATTCTTACGAACGCGACCAACAAAGGTTGTTGAAATTATATGAAGAGGTATCTTCTGGTGAGGAGCAAGTTTCTTCTAGTGAACAGGAGTCTGAATTGGACCCCTTTCATGACAGTGATGGTGAATACGGATCCGACAAAAATTACGAACCCAGCTCGAATTATTCAGACTCCAACAGTGACGTTAGTAGGCATTTAGAAGCAGATGAAGAAAGTGGTCTAAATGTGGATGATGCAATTACTCCTGGTTCGTCGGATACCCCTGCTGTAGAAAACTTTTCATGGGAGACAACCACTGCTCCAATCCCTAATTTTGGCTTTGATGGGAATTCCTCTGGACTAAAAGTTCCAATAGGCCCTGATGCGAAACCAGCTGATGTGTTCTTTTTACTATTCACTGATGATATACTGGAGTATATAATCGAATGTTCAAATAGAAAGTCAAACCACTTCTAGAAATGCTCGTCAATCAATTCCAATCTGCCTATTCGCCTCATAAAGAGCTTTCACTGGATGAATCACTTTTACATTTTCGGGGCAGGCTCTCTTTTCGGGTATATATAAAAAATAAAAAGGACCGCTACGGAATAAAGTTTTTTGAATTGACGACACCGGACGGGTATTTACTTGATATGGAAATGTATACTGGGTCTCTAGATAATTCTGTTAGTAACACTAAAACCGATAATTTAGTTTTTCGTCTGATGAAGAATTATCTGAATAAGGGACATGAGCTATATATGGATAATTATTACAATAGCGTTACTCTTTCCGAAAAACTTTTGGATAAAAAAACTCATACAAACGGCACACTGAGGTCAAATAGGAAAGGAAATCCGTCGTTTTTAGTAAAAAGGAAGTTGAGAAAGGGTGAATATTTTTGGATGCGCAAAAAACAGGTATATGTTTCTAAGTGGAGAGATAAGAGGGAGGTTTTGATAATAACAACAAAAAATCACCCAAGACTTGTAACTGTACGAAACAGGTTTGGAAAAGAAAAGTTAAAACCCGAAGCAGTAGCTACTTACAACCTTCATATGTCTGGCATAGATCGCTGCGACCAGATGGCTGCAACATATTCCACTCCTAGAAAAACTATTAGGTGGTACAAAAAGGTCATGCTGTATTTACTCGATGTAGCTACTTAGAATGCATTCTATTTATACAAAAGAAAACCTGGTGTGCCAACGAACTATGGTTATTGTGACTTTAGAGAGAGCTTGATAAAACATTTGACAAATATTTCTGATGAATTACAAGGGACAGATCTCGTGCTAGTAAAGAAAAAACACGACAACCGACGCATGCAGCCAGAAGGAGCAGCTAGTGACAATATTCCTCAGATATTAGGACATTGGCCGGAAAAAATTCCAGTTACTCCTGGACCAAAATCAAAGAAAACATCGGTTTTTCAGAAATGTAGGCTATGCACAAGAAAAAACCAAAGAAAAGAGACAAGTTACCAGTGCAAAGGATGTGTAAACCAGCCACCGCTTTGCTGCCACAATGTAATAATTTTTTGTAGTTTTTATATCAAAGAAATGTATTCCTGATTATTTTTTATATTTTTTGAATAAAAAATCTTTCATTTGGATTGATACTTTTATTTCACTATGCATGATAATGTTTCTAGTAGATACATTAGAAAATACTAGTAAGGTAATAGTTAGAGGGGTAAGGTAATAGTTAGAGGGGTATGTTATTAGAGTATTTTTTAACCGGACGCCGTTCAGCGTCCAGTGCAATTTTGTAAAAATTCTACTGTAATATGACAGTAGACGTCTATCGGCGTCAAAACTCAATAATTTTTCAAAAATATAAAAATGCATTCCCTACTATCAATAAACATGTATACATATTATAAAAATTGAATCTGCTGATGTAAATGAGGAAAGTCGTAAGTGCGTTTCTGCGCATGTCAAATAATTTACCACTGTCCGTCAACGTGTTAAAATCGTGATTAAAATCATGATTTTAATCAAAGCAATTTTTTTAATAAAATCATTAAAATCAGGATTCTTAAAAATATTTATTCATAGAAAGAAAACCTTAAAATCGTTTTGGATATAAATACAAAACTGACAATTTTTTATAATATTTATTATAGGTAATATTTGAAAAGGAATTTCGCAGCTTTTCACAAAAATGAAACTTTCAAAAAATCCTTATAAAAAAAACAGAGAACCTAATCTGAAAATAAAAACTGAATATTGTTTAACTTTATTGTGGTTTATTGTTGGTAAAAAGTCTTGTGAAGTGTATAAGAAATAGAAAGTATTATACGGATCTGAGTATATTATTCACAATAATAATAATTCTCACCCTCACAATACTCCAAACTAGGAGTACCCCAGAAGGAACCACATGCTTGTGCGGGAGAATATTTTTTTGTTTGACAAAACAAGATATAAACAGGTAAAAAATATGCCAAAACTAGCCAACATTATTAAAAAAATATATTATGTTTTTAAAAATCGTTGATTTTTTATTTAAAAAATAAACATGACTTTATCAACCCTGGTTGCTAGGCAATACCTTTTGTACCTGGCAACCAAACTAACAGGGCACCTTGAACATTTGAATTATGCTTTCGGGCCTACTGGCAAGTAGGCAAAGTGTACTTATGAAGGAGCAAATAGGAACAATATAGCAGTTGGTAGACACATGCAAGTAAAAACAAGTTCTCAATAAAAATATAATTTATCATGTATGTACAGTATGATAACATGTCTCATACAGAATATTGCTGGTTTGCCAGATCCAGGGTATTAAAAAAATGTAGCAGAAATATCTCACACACAACACACTTTTGGTTGGTTTAGTAAGCTTCCTATAAGAATAAAAATAAAACTATTAACAATAATAATAATAATAAAAGTTGAAATGCCCTATTGGCAAGTGATTGTTTATACTCCAAGAATATGAATAATTTTACTAAATAAAACATCAGTTTCATCTTTAATGATTATTCTTATTGCTAAAACACAAAATAAGACAACTAAAGCATCTGTGATATTTGTCAATTTTGAAATTTCTTATTTGGTATTTTACTCCTTATTATATTGTCTAAATAGCGCTTTTTTGTTTTTAAAATTATTCCTATTATTACTGGTGTTTTCTTATTTTTATAAAATGCTGACAAACCAATCATTATTAACGAATCACCCTATATAAACGTGAATTCCAAAATTGGTACTTTTTGACTAATTTCTAGCCATGCTGAATATACAAAAAGATCAAAGTAGGCCAATTACTGGTTACTCCTCCAGGAGGGTACCTTGGACTATTCTGAGAGTGAGAATTATTGTTATTAATATTGATACGAAAATTTGTACCAGGTGTAACTTTAAATTCCTATTATAGTCCTAATATCCTTTCTATAGGGGATTTTTAAAGATTTTAATTTGTGAGAATTATTCATTTGATGTAAATAATAATAATATATGTTTTGTCCACTACTTGACCTTGACTACTGTCACATCGTGAACTTTCTGCCAGAACATGTATGGTTAAAACCAACTTAACTGTTAATAAAAAATGTTCTCATAGCAAAGTCACAAAAAATAACAATAAAAGATTTTCTATGAAGGGTGATGTGAGTACATGTGTCTACAACCTATTTCTGATGTCAAATGATGATTTTCTCTTATTACCTTCGTAAGAATTACATTATTATCAGAAATTGCATGCATATTTTAAAAGTTATCCTGAATCACAGACGAGAGATAATTTTCTCAAAATATTCAGGAGCAAGAAAAATTTTCCAGTTATTAATTCAATGAAATGATTTTATCAATCCAAAGATCACAAAAAGGATATAGGACAAGTCATCATACAATAAGTGATATACTAGGAAAACAATTTTCTTCAATTTTGCTTTTAATGGACTGAAAAATTTTGATGACCTAATTTTCAACAATACTACAATATACTACAATTATTTATGTATCATTTGGATCTGAGACAGCAGTTTTGTCTATCATACAAATTTAGCTCCTTCATTTTTATATAATTCTGATACCAACATTTTCTGGACAGAAAGATGTTTCATACATTTCATAGTTTTGATTTGAAAATCTTGGCTTTTTCCTTGTGTTGAATCACCATTTCTGACATAACATGCTTGTTTACTTGATAATTCAGCCAAACCTTGCATACAGCACCTAAGAAACCCCCCTGTTCTTGAGGATTGTCCGAAATTCCCATCCTCAGCCTTTGTTTTGGACATCTTTTAGTTCACTTCTCGGAAATATAAATTATTCTGTGACTCACTGATTTCTAACCCGACCCTGTTTCTTGTAGTCTTTGTCACGCGTAGAGACATTTTCAATATTACTCTCATCAGAATTTAAATTTTCTTCGTTAGTAGTAATCCTTGTTTCATGGCTTGTTTGTTTGGGCTCTTTTGACATTTTTGACACTTCTGAAGTTTCTTTGACACCACTTTTTATACTCTTTTTAACACTTTTTTTTACTCCTGCTAGGGTAAGTTCATACACTCGCGAAATCGTGAAAATGATTCTGATCCATTAATTGAAACTGTTTCGATTTCTAGCTAATTTGCAAAATTTGACTTTAGTTCAAGTTTTAGCGAATGATGCAAGTATGACGCAAACTCCGATTTCGCTCTAATTATTTTTTAGGTTACGATATGGCTGTTTGTTTATGTTTAGGGCATAGTTGGTATATTTAAAATTGGTATATATTATTGTGGAATTCGCAATTCAAGACTGTAAGGATTTTTTGCGAGTTCACAGTGCACTAGCGAGAACTCAAATTAACACCACGCTGCATTCTTGCGCGAAAATCGGGATAGAGAGTGGTATGACATAAGCAACTTGCATCATTACTTTTAGCATCTTGTTCACGCTCTCAATAGCATGTGTACAATAAAAACAACAAACTCATGAAAATTATTTTTCCTGGCCTCAATATATGTACACATAAACAAAATATGATATGCCATAAAATATAAAGATCTCCATATTGCATATATTTGGTTGACTGGCACGTTGCATTTTCTTGATATAAACGGGACATCCACAAGTTGTGGATGAACTTAGCTCAAGTCCAAGATTTCTAAGGCATCCAAGGTGAGCAAAAATTAAGGTTAAAGTCTGAGTGTGGACCTCCACTGGGCACCTGATACAAAATTAGAATCACTCAGTGTAAGACCTTTTATAAAATTCAATATTCAAGGTATTTCGAACTTGTAACATTATAGCTGCGCCTTAAGAAACACTAGACACTTACATTCCTTACTGGTGCTGGTGGTGGGGGCCCCCTATTTCTCGTATCACTTGGATTGGCCAGCTGCTTTTTCAGTTCATTCTGGATGCTGGTGAAATTTTTAGTCGGTGTGGCGGGCTTCGAAGAAACTCCTCGATTGTTGTTGTAGTTGCTGCTGTCATTATTGTTTATGTTGTTTGTAGAAGCGCTCAGCGTCGATGCACCTAGAAAATTATATTTTCATTCCAATATTAACAAAAATAATTAATAAAAAAACATAAATATCCCAAAATTTCTTCATAATTACAAGCTTTTGGAAAATGATAAGTTAAGTGGAGTCATACTAAATCCAATATGGCGGCTGCCCCATGCTGGCGCCATATCACAACCTACTTGACATGGGTATCAAATGAAAGGGTTAGATGAGTACAAAATGATAAGGTACACTAAATCCAATATGACGGATGCCCCGAGATGGCAGACTAACTTTCTTTAACACCCTTCTGACATGGGAATCAAATAGGTACAAAAAAGCACAAAATAAGCACACCCATAAGCTTTTATTCAAGCAATACACTAAAACCAATAAAATAAGTTTAGGTTTTCGTTGAGATAATTCATTGCCAAATTGCGACAAGTTTTTGTAAATTAAAAAGCATGTTGCGTGAAATGTTTATAAAAAAAAAGTAGGTACCAATAAATTTTATTGGATAGTGATTGGTTGATAAGCAAGTACCTACTTGTCAAAGGCCAACTGTGGCCAAAGTATGTAGTTTCTTTACAATTTAACGCGACAAGCTTTTTGATTTACAAAACCTTGTCACAATTTGGCATTAACGAAAACCTAAACTTATTTTATTCGTTTCAGTACATGGCTTAAATAAAAGCTTGTTTTTAGAAAAGTGTTTTCTTAAATGAGATGGTCATAACAAGTTTTTTTGGTATGTTTTGCTTCAATCATCTTATGCAACATTCAAATTACAGAGAGTCTAGGGTGTCTTAAAAATCAAAAATGTTGATGTTTCTTACAGAAAAACCAAATACATTATGAAGAGAAAATTAGTTTTATTTATTATTTTTACAAGAATTATTTCAACTCGTTATATTCCAGTGTTTAAATGATTTAAGAAAAAACCCTGTTGGATCCCGGCCAAGTTTGTTCTCAGAAAGGTATTATGCTGGTAACAAGACAACATGCACTACATGCACAGTGTAAATGGTAAACATACAAAACCCGCGAATATTTTCACTGCCCAAAGTTTGAACCTTTGAACGATCCGGAAAACCTTCGCTGTCAGTTTCACAACATCGAAATAAAATTTGCCTGAGTACGCCTCATAGACGCAGCCTCAAGTAGCAGATTTCACCAAAATAATAAAATGAAAGTGTTTCCATGACGTTTGACATTATTATTAAAATGAGTTGTAATCATAGTTATTTTTATTTGTAGCGGTATAATCGTGATTGCAATAGGGTTTTTATTTTATTATGTTCTTTTTTCGTTTCGCTTGGGTAACTTTTCACATCATAAATCAATGAGTGACGTCATTAACTGGTTGCGACGTATATACCAATGATATACCCATGGTTAACAGAAAATTCCTAGGGATTTTGTGGAGAATGTCATCTGACAAAATCGGGACTTCTTACAGTAATCGGGGTATACCCAGTGGGTCTATTTATTTGCACCATCCAAACTTGGGACTGTTGAGGCTCATATTAATGAAGATATAGCAGTTCTGTTGGACAATTCTTGAAAGCATCAGCTATATGTAAATCTGGACTAGTCTTGCCTTGTTATGTTTGAGAAAAATAAATTGAAGGTACAAGAAACACTGCAAATAAAAATTGGGAATCAAAATCACTGGTGTGAACACAGCCACCGTTTTCAGCCAGCCACCAATATACTAGGCGATTCAAACTAAAAAATAAAATTCACTGTAAAAACTTTCATTGGTTGCTGGTCCCAATATTCGGCAGAAATGACTAGAAACACATCCCGGACAATGAACAATTTGCCACCCCTAGCCTTCCTCCCCACTCCCTCAAACAGGAAAATGAAACCTAAAAACTTTGTTCCTTATTCCTATTCGAGGAAAGTGGCTGTAAAAACTTTGTTTTTCGGTCGCTGGAGCTAATATTCAGCACGAGTGACTAGACAACCGTTCCCGGCAAGTTAGTGCCACCCTATCGTGTAGCAGTAAAAACTTAAAATTCATATTCCTAGTGTTAGTATTTGGCAAATGTGTCTATTATTAGAGAATCCTTTCGGATAACCTGTATTCTAGAGGTGTGTTTGTTTTAGTTTGTATTTTGCAAATACCTATGTTGAGCTCACCAAATTATGTATATGTATACCAGTGCATGTCTTCGAGGATAGAAGGGGCTACGTAGGTGAATCCCTGAGGCGGAAAGGTGGTGTCAAGTTGCGGGCAAATATTTCTTTATTGGTTTGCGTCATATATTTTGTCAGGCACCTATTTTTTTAATACACATAAACTCCTGGACAAAATTAACGCAACATCATAAATGTGCCACTTATTTGATGCTATTTTTTTTCTGAATTTATGATCCGATTTAAATTATTTTTTTTGCATTGTAGGTTGGTTCCTTGACAATGTCATAGTTTTCGCTGTTTATGATAAAAAGTTCATTTTCAATTTATACCGGGTGTAACAAAAATGTTATGTTTTTTTCCGAAAATTCGTATCACCCTGTGGAGTATACTAGCAACCGAAACATATAGCAGTTGACATTAGACGGTAGGTCCATCTTTCTTCAACATTTTCTTTTTTGGTTTACTTCATTATCTCTGTTATTAAAGGAGATACACTGTTTTATATCGTAACATGTTTTTATAGACTTTATTATTCAACACAGTCATTGTTGAATGTTTTCAAGTAGGCTATGGAACTTTTCTGACATTTCAAGCGATGTGTCAACAGATGTTGTGTTTTAAAGTTACAAAGGTCAAATAATATTCGCCATACTGATAAAAACTGTTCAGAAACTGCTTATTAAACGTTCGTTTCATATGCCCAGTTGCCCGCCGAGTATTTTAAAATTGAAAAAATGAATCGACCAAAAAATTTATCGGCAGAAGAAGCAGTAAGAGCTTTAACTTTGGTGGATGAAGGCTATTCAATGTGTCATGTTGTTAATGTGATAGGAAGACATCGTTCGACTATAAGTCGTATGGTTGAACGATTTAACGAGACAGGATCTTACTCTCGAAGGTCAGGCCAAGGGCGAAACCGATGTACCGATCCAAGGGATGAGCGTTTTATTAGGCAAACTGCTCTAAGAAACAGGAATATCACTAGTACTAGGCTAAAAAGTGAGCTTAGAACTGCTCGCCATCATACAATATCGTCTCGAACAATCAGAAGACGTTTATATGAGGCTGGTTTAAACGACAGAATAGTCGGGCAACTGGGCATATGAAACGAACGTTTAATAAGCAGTTTCCGAACAGTTTTTATCGGTATGGCGAATTTTATTTGACCTTTGTAACTTTAAAACACAACATCTGTTGACACATCGCTTGAAATGTCAGAAAAGTTCCATAGCCTACTTGAAAACATTCAACAATGACTGTGTTGAATAATAAAGTCTATAAAAACATGTTACGATATAAAACAGTGTATCTCCTTTAATAACAGAGATAATGAAGTAAACCAAAAAAGAAAATGTTGAAGAAAGATGGACCTACCGTCTAATGTCAACTGCTATATGTTTCGGTTGCTAGTATACTCCACAGGGTAATACAAATTTTCGGAAAAAAACATAACATTTTTGTTACACCCGGTATAAATCGAAAATGAACTTTTTATCATAAACAGCTAAAACTATGACATTGTCAAGGAACCAACCTACCATGCAAAAAAAAATCATTCAAATCGGATCATAAATTCAGAAAAAAAATAGCGTCAAATAAGTGGCACATTTATGATGTTGCGTTAATTTTGTCCAGGAGTTTATTTTTTGAAAATCCGGAACCGTCGTTTAGTCACTTGTACCTAATATTAGAGGAAGCGACCAAAAAACAAAGTTTTTCTTTCACGTTTCTCGAATGGGGAACGGTCGTCTAGCCACTAGTGGCGAATATTAGAGTCAGCGACAAAAAACAAAGTTTTTACAGCCACTTTTCTCGAACAGGGGATTGTGGGGGCCAACCCAATGTTGTTGTCTCCATATTTTAATTTTATTAATGTATTTTTATTTAATTCTATGTAAGATGTACACATCTGTAAACAAGATTTTTTGTTCGACTTCCACATGGTTTCCTCACTAGCCCTGAAGATGATTTAGAAATAAATCGAAACGTCGGCTTTGTGTAAAAAACACCAGTGTTGTTATTTTGTACTATCTACCGACTAAGTGTACCCATTGCATTGTAATTATTCTTCTGTGACTGCTTGTGTTAAATTCAATCATGACCTGACCAATAGACAGTAGTATGTTAGCAAGGATAAAGGGCAGTCCAATCTCGGCCTCATTCAGTCGGGTGTACCTCAGGGTTCAGTTTTGGGTCCCTTGTTGTTTTGTATTTAAACTTTTAAAGTTAGCAGTTCTTAAATTTTTGCACTCCATATTTGTATGCGGATGATACCCAGTGGGTCTATTCATTTGCACCATCCAAACTTGGGACTGGTGAGGCTCATATTAATGAAGATATAGCAGTTCTGTTGGACAATTCTCGAAAGCATCAGCTATATGTAAATCCGGACAAGTCTTGCCTTTTTATGTTTGGCAAAAATAAATTGAAGGTACAAGAAACACTGCAAATAAAAATTGGGAATCAAAACCACTGGTGTGAAAACAGCCACCGTTTTCAGCCAGCCACCAATATACTAGGCGATGCAAACTAAAAAATAAAATTCGCTGTAAAAACTTTCTTTGGTTGCTGGTCCCAATATTTGGCAGAAATTACTAGAAACACATTTCGGACAATGAACAATTTGCCACCCCCAGCCTTCCTCCCCACATCCTCAAACAGGAAAATGAAATCTAAAACTTTGTTCCTTATTCCCTATTCGAGGAAAGTGGCCGTAAAAACTTTGTTTTTGGGTCGCTGGAGCTAATATTCGGCACAAGTGACTAGACGACCACTCTGGGCAAGATAATGCCGCCCCTATAATTTGCCACCCTCTGGATTGTCCCCCACACCCCAATTTGAGAAAAGTGGCCGTAAAAACTTTGTTTTTTTGGTCGCTGGTGCTAATATTCGGCACGAGTGACTAGACAACCGTTCCAGACAAGTTAGTGCTACCCTATCATGTGCTACCCTATCATGTGACCAAAAACAAAGTTTTTCGTCCACTTTAATCGAATGGGGGATATGAGGGAGGAAGCCTGAGGGTGGCAAATTATAGGGGCGGCACTATCTCATCCAGAACGGTCGTCTAGTCACTCGTGCTGAATATTAGCGCCAGCGACCAAAAACCAAAGTTATTACGACCACTTTTCTCGAATTGAGGGGCGTGGGGGGCAAAAATAATTTTGGAAATCTCGACCCAAAGTATGCCTAAAACACCTCGGCTGTGGTGATGTGCATGAGTTATGTCCCATAGGGGTTTGTGAGTAAAAACTTCACTAATTAGCATTTTGCAATCCATATTGTTTATTATTAAGTAGGTATATAAGAATACAACGCTCTATTTTCGAGGATAAATACGCGCCAATATGCCGGCAAATGTCAAACTGACTTGAACGCTCCGCTACCAGCGAGCAAACACGCCTTTTCTCCGATCCCCTCTCCGCGGTATGTGTGGACATGACAGTAGGCTTCCTATTGTTTTCAAAGCTCCGCTACCATCTCCGCTCTGCTCTCCGGTCCGCCGTCCGCCTTATGTGTGGCCAAGCACTATGGCTTCAATAATACAATATCAGAAGTTTATGTCGAAAATACAAATTACACAGGTGCCGCATTTTCACAAAATGCATGGGGGCATGGGGCAAGGAGCAAGAAGCATTATAGCTCACATTTCAAAACTACAGAAGGGGTAAAAGGCAATTTGCTTCATGTCTACTGTCTACTGTTGGGTGCCAGCGGTGTGTATAAGAGCTATGCCCCCATGCTATCTGCCTGCATGGGGGCACATGCCCAGTTCCCTTGCGAAGCCAATGAACAGTCGAAATATTCAAAATACTGCAAAAGTAGAACGAAAAGCAAGCACTAAATTGGACTAATTACACTGCAAATCTCTCCCAACTTAGCTGACTCTATACTATAACGAATTTTCCAGAATAAATATATACAGGGTGAGTTTTTTCAATGACCACTATGGGGACCTCGGAAACTAGCATAGCTAGAACAAAGGTTAAATGGAGAAAGAATTGCAGTTTTGAATGCTCAACCTGATGCCCCTTTTGGATTTTTAAAAAAGTTCATGGCTCAATAGACATATTGAAAAGAGTGATTTTTTGCTATTTCATCAGATCTTTGTAGCTCCGTTATTTATGATTATACAGAAAAACTGTAGAGACAAAAATTGTAGATAATTTTGGGCTTAATAAGATAATCTAATCAAATTTTTTTATGTTTTTTTATGTTGTTTGTGATTTTTGAGATATGACATAAACTTGTGTTTTTTAAATGTCAATCATAGTTGGCTGTGGCCTTATCAAATCGGCCATTTTTCAGCTTTCCAAAGATATAATACTCGGCATAGTTATTAGGAAAAATAAAAGAGCTATGGCTAATTTCCGTTTTTTTTTTTAATTTTCGCATAGTCAGCCATGGAATATTTTCATAATTACGTTCTATTTTATAATAAGACATACTCCAAACTTTCAAATATTTTATTTTTAGCTGGTAACAAAATGTAACAAAATAAAACAAAAATTATCATGATGGAGCCACCACATAATTATTTGCCCGTAAGAAATTACCTAGATCAGCTCTATCCAAATAGTTGGATAGGGAGAAATAGACCTATTTCCTGGCCATAGTCCGGGAAAGATAGACATAAAAAGATGGAATAAGCGAACTTTTCGCTCTCAGATTTTCTTATAGAAAAGTGTAGGTTTTGATGTCAGAAAACATACGTCACACACGCAACCACCAGCAACATACAGCGTTTTGACATATAGACATATAGATACGATTTTTCGCGTTTTTTGACTAAAAACTGCTTATATCTTAAAGAAAAAAGTTTCAAATTAAAGTTAATTAAATTTCCTATAAGATCTCTCCTATGAAAAATTTCGATTTTACCAATCGTTTTCCAGTAAATGCGGAAAAAACGCATGTATATGTTTTAAATGAACTACAGATTATGTGAAAATTTATGTTTTGGAGCCAAAATAATAGTCAATCCATTTATAAATAACAAAAGTGAATTAAAGAAAAGAAAATTGCGGAAAATTCTTGGAAAATATTATATAGTTTTCCGAGGTTTGAATATTTATGAGCATCAAACGTATCATTTTATAGATTTTCGAGGGTGTCCTACGTTAGGAATTAATTACGCGCTTTTTAATATTTTCTTGAAAAATCTCTCTTTGATTTTTTTTACTTTGAATATAAAGAAATAAAAATTTGTAATAGGTATAACGAAAATGAAAATTTAAATGTGATGACAAGAGGAAAGAAATTTTATGGAGCTGCAAAGGTATAATGAAGAAAATATATTAGTATTAATATGAACAAATCACTTATTTATTAATTATATTTTATATTATATTTTCCGCAGTTTTCTTTCTTTTAATTCACTTTTGTTATTTAAAAATGGATTGACCATTATTTTGGCTCCAAAACATAAATTTTCACATAGGTAATCTGTAGCTCATATAAATATTATATACATGCGGTTTTTCCGCTTTTACGGGAAAACGATTGGGCAAATCGAAATTTTTCATAGCAAGCAATTTCATAGGAAATTTAATTTTAAACTACTTTCATTTGAAACTTTTTTTTTTTCGAAAAAATGCATCTTTTTCAAGATATTAGCAGTTTTTAGTAAAAAACGCGAAAAATCGTATATATATATATGTCTATATCTCAAAACGCTGTATGTTGCTGGTGATTGCGTGTGTGACATATGTTTTCTGACCTCAAAACCTACACTTTTCTATAAGAAAATCTGAGAGCGAAAAAGTTCGCTCATTTTTTCCCTATTTTCCTGGAGTACCACCCCGATCCTCCGATTTGTCTGTTTTGGATTTCTTTTTGTGGGGAACGGTACAAAATAAAGTATTAGACAATTGTTGAATTAAGAGCAGCTGTTTTAGAAGCAATTGCCAGTATTGACAGGTGCTCTCTAAGGAAGGCGACAAATTTAGTTTTAAAAAGATGCAATATTTGCATAAATAATAATGGTGGATTGTTTGAACACCTTTTAAAATAATAATAATTTGAATTTGAGTTTTTTAATTTAAGAATTTTCTGCATTTAGAAAAGTGTGCCATGGAAGTTTTAAAGGCTAGTTGCGTTGACTGATATATTATTACACAACACATTTTTGGCTCACCATGCGCTTTCCGGAGATAAAATACAAAGCAGAATACATTGTTAGCCATCAGAGCTATCTGTTTTCCAGGACATAAAGCTATGGCCGTGAGAAGTCTTTATAAATACGTCAGTCAACGCTAGTTGTTTTCAAAAAGTAATCATTTCAAAATAAAATTAAAAGCTACAAAACAAATTTTATTTTTTTTTGATTTTGACAAAATTTTGGATTTAGGGTTCTGGATCGATTCTGAACAACTTTTTTTAGTACATTTTTTGAAGAAAAAAATGCCTAATATGACTTTCGGATTTTTAGCTTCGATAGTGGCATTGAAGGTGGCTTTGACTTTGATGTAGAGAACTAATTTGGAAATAAGTAGGCAACAATGCCATATACCTTTGGTAAAAATTTCGTTCTGGTCGGTTAAAAATTAAAGAAGTTATAAGGTTGTTTCACTCTTAAGTGAGACACTCTGTATGATAAACACAAAAACTATAACTGTACCTATTAAGGAACTAGGTAATTAAAATTTTGAGACATCCCAAAATCCCATTTCAGATAATAGCCTCACTATTAACATAATCAGGTAGAAAAGTGAACAGCATTTTCATTTTGTTCGATTCTTGAACTTGAAAATCCCTGGATTTGAGGAAATCCCTTTAGTGGACTTATAACTGTAAAAATGTAGTAATATTATTAGTGTTAATATCGCTGCATATAGGAGGTATCACAATCTCAGCGACCTTCCAAAAAACATACAATATTAAACAAACACATATGAAATCATTTGTCTAGATTACCGAAAGGTGTATAAATAAACAAAATATTACCTATTTTCCCAGTGGGACGTAACTTTGGCATGCCTCCCGCAAAAAGGCTTCCTAGAGCTAAACCATTGGGGGCTGAATTACTTGAATAGTTGGCACTACTCGATAAGTTACTGCCACTGTTGGAGTTAACATTATTGCTTGTTTTACCTGAAAATACACATTTTTATGTAGATAACCAATAGTTCTTCTAGTTAATCACAACACAAATCGTAACTCTTACGAAATGTATGTTTCAGCATTACCAAAACAGCAACATGTAGTCATCGTTAACGAGAAATAAACTTTGCAATAAAATAATGGTTTTATTTATACCTGTAAGAACCTTATATTGTTGTCAAGGAAAAACTTATTTGGAAAACGAATTTTTGATTAATGTGAATGGAATATTAATAGAAAATGTATGTCATAACTCCAAAATTGTTCTCATTGTAAGCAAATTTCGTTGTGAAGGATATCTGAAAAATACTTTGGGCATGGAGTCATGTATCTCCTTTGGAACCCTACTTATAGAGTAAATATTTGAGCAATTTCTTAAAAGCTCAAAAATTAGCTTGCCACAAAATAGCAACAGATGCAAAAAAAAAATTCAAGAGACTAATTATTATTATTCGTAATGAAAAGATACACCAAAAGACGAGTAACTTTTTTATGTTGGCTAGGACCAGAAATTTTTATTCATAAATTTATGGTACTGATTTATAGCACTAACACTTTAGAACATTTTATGAGACTGTCCATATCCATCCGTTCGAAATGTTTGGAAATAAAAAATAAAAACCAAATATTTTTTAAGAAACGTAATGCAGTCTGTATTTCTTAAAATTGATTCAGAATTTCTACGCCTCTCACCCGGTATCATTGGTGCACTTTTATCCACTGTCACGGTTTTCTTCAGTTTCGCACCCTGCCTTATGGATTTGAGGAGCGCGTTGCGGTCGTCCGGATCACTTGAGCCCCCTTTTGGAAAGGCGAGGGTTGGAGGAGGGGGTGCCGCTGGCGCCATCGGCGGGGGTGGCGGAGGGCCCGGCATGGCCTACTGTGAACATATTTTGACAATATTTTAACAACATTCCACTCAAATTTGTAGTTCTTATAAAGGGTATTAAATTGTGCTGATGCATTAAACAAACTTGTTATTAGTAACAGTTTTAGTGTCAGGAAAGTACAGGAGTACATATTCTTGGTGGTTACGAATTACAGATCACAACACTTCTTAGGGATTTCTAATTTCAAATGTTCTCAGTTGAACCATATTGATTTAGATTTAAAGTCGGCTCTGAGATATAAAATTTTCCCATTTTGTTTTACAGGGAACATTTATGAAGGCAAAATAATTAATCAAATAACCTTTTTTGAATAGACCCACTAAAGTACTAACATGGTTAGTCAGTAGACTAACCGTTGAAGTACTTGGATAGAAAATAATCAATGAAACATTTCTGGCTGACAGCGCCACCTGTCGCTGAACTTCCCATACTGACCGGTGTATGAATAACTTTCTTTAGTAGATAGACAAGGGTTAAACCGTTGACTGACGTATTAATAAAGACTGCTCACGGCTGTCATGTTTGACAGTTCTCTGGCTCACCATGCACTTCCCAGAGACAAAATACAATGCAAAATACATTGTTGACCATAGGCGCCATCTACTTTCCAGGACATGAAACTATAGCCGTGAGAAGTCTTATTAATACGTCAGTCAACAGTTATACTGATCATCAAAATTTAAGTCAACTCAAAAATGAAGATATATGAACACATGACTCCATTGTACGCACAGTAGCCTATGCTAGGTAGGTACAGCTGCAGCTAATTTGAACTTGCAAGGCCGTCTAAATTCTAAGTCGAAATGAGGGAGACCTAGTGACATCCGGCAACACTGCTCGTCACGTTACGTTAGACTCTCCTCTCCCAGCTGCCGTTACCAGTTTCGTTAGGGTTAGGGGAGAGAGGGTAGGTAGAGAGGCAAAGATATTTTCGGGTGGTAGGTACAAAGCCATCTGAAAACTGTCTCGGTCGAGTCCAAGGTGAACACATTCTTAAATAGCGACGTAGGCCAGAGGAAGGTCCGATTAAGATATTTAACACTTTTTTGAGGTAATTTCAAGAGATATTGAGCTTTTTCCCGGCAGAAATTGGATTGTTCTTATGTGTCGTTCTATAACGCCTACATGCTAGAAGTCCCGAGATTATCAAAAATTGCTCTTTTTTATCGAGCCGTAGCGATGTTATTTCGGCTCAGGGCTCTAAGGTCGGCGTCATAAGATCTTCCCCCAAGTCTTCAGGTAAGGTTTAGATGCTTCCCATGCCCCGAAAAATCGAGAAATGAGAAAACACGCTATATGTGGTCCGGAGGCTTCTCAGGGGGATTTTTTTGAAGCTTCCGGGTATAAGGTTTCTTCAACTTTCAAATCTTAAGGTGTATTTATAAACTCGACGTTTGGGTTGGCGCTCGCAGTTGACGGTGACCTTCGTCGTTGCCTTCCGTAGCAGACATTTTATAAACTTTCCGTTTGCGTCCAGAAATGTCAGCTAAACAAAACACCATGTGACCGCTGAACTTAATTTTTATTGGACTACGTTGAATTGCTACGAACGGTGGGACGTGAAAGATGAAATTGGTTTATCTCGGACGGCATGCGACGCAGATGGTGACATTCAAAGACGTTTATAAACGGTTACACGTAAAATATAGGGATTGAATTTTCGACGCAAACGGCAACGGCGAGCGCCAACGCAAACGTCGAGTTTATAAATCCACCTTTAATGGACCAGGGGATGAAATTCTCTGTCATAATATGCCAAAAACTGGCCTTTAAGGTTATGGTGGATAGCAATGTTGCCAAGCTGAATGGTCTCCCAGCGACCCACACGATATTGCAAGTTGAAATCTGCCGCAGCTGTACTTAGGTTGAGGGTGTAGGTAGGTAAATATAGTTTTACTTTTATCACCTAACCTTATGGAATTGAATAGAGAAAATAGCCAAACCTAAGGCAAAATAAAATTACTGTGTCATGATATCAAAAGTGTAGTGGTCAAACCGAAGGTGAAAGATCTTTTTTGTCGTTGCTATATTTCATAGCGATAAATATCTTTTTGCATTCTGCAGATATCAGCCTTGTTTGAACAAGTATAGTATTTCTATGCTGTCATGAAAAAACTAAGTAGATATAGGTACCTATTTGGTTTTTGAACAAATCGATATGTTCTCGATATTATTGTTATAAATAACAAAATAACCCATATGAATAACAGTAAGTATTTTAAATAGATATGTTGTAGGTACTACATTGATCTCTCTCTTTAGGCACTTAGAAAAAGTGTAATTTAATAATGGACATTTATTCACCTTTCCAAAAAAAAAAGTTATTTGGTCTGTGCTTGACAACATTGGAATATTACCAGAACCCTTTTGGGACGGTTCCTAAAATTGAACACGAACAAAGCGCAATTATGTTACTCTGTAGAATTTGACTTTTTTTTAAACTGGGTGATGCCTATGTCCTATATTCCTTTTGTGAAGCCAATTAGTTTTTTGTGCCATTTCAAGTGACTTTATAGCAATACTATACTAACTACCTAATTAAAAGGTACCTACCTAACTATAGGCACATGTGGATGAATATAAATTCTAGATCTACAAATCTGATATCACACCACAAACTCCAATACTTGTTGTTTTATTTATTATTAAAAGTTGAGATATTTGTACCTGTATATAAGTATTAATACCTAGAGATTACATACTTATCAACAATTATTATTAACTAATAATAATTCTTGTTACCATTCGAATTTAAAAAAAAATCATTTTCCTTGAATTAATATCCGGAAATTTTTCTCTAACACGAATTTTTTAAGAAAATTATCCCTCGTCTCTACACGACTCGTGATAATTTTCAAAAAATTCGTGTACTCGAAAAATTTCCGGCAATAATTCAAGCATTAGGGCGATTACTATTGAAAATGTATGGCACTGAAAAGCTTTATTCATCCACGTACTTAATAGTTTCAACAAATTACACAGGGTCTTCGGCTCTCTAGAGGGCATGAAAATTTTTGTCAATTTGAAGTTTTTTTAGCACAGCGCGAAAATTGGGCATGGAGGCCCATTCCTTTTTTAACGTCGCCTCGCTGGCCAAAATTGCCATATTTTGTTTTCTTACGTATTTTCTGTGTGGCCCAAAATAAGCGAGAAAATGGCTTAATAAGAAATAAACAAAAAAAATCAGGGCCTCAAGAGAGCCGAAGACCCTGTATAATTTTCTGAAACTATCTGAGAACCCAGTTGCATAAAGCTTTTTAGTGCCATCAATTTTCAATATGAAATTTTTGCTCTATCTCTTAAAATAAACATGCTACGGCTATTAATTGTTTTGCTAAATTTGAGGTGATTTTTATATTGCGCGTCAAGATGGCCATGGATGCCGATTTCTTTTGCAGCACCACTTAGTTGTCTAAAATTGCCACATTTTCATCCTGTATACAGTGTGGATAGAAATTGTGGAATATTGCATATTTTTCTTAAAATATTCCTCATATCAAAAACTTGTTTTAATAAAAGTGTTATGGGAAATTATTTCCCGCGTTTAGTGATATCAAGCAATCTTCCGTAGCACAAAAAAATGTGGTTGCCATGGTAACCGATTTAATTTTTTTAAATGGCACCATATACTTTTTTTGGTAAAAATTAATACATTGGAACTTTCTGAATATGATACAATACAATTTTAATGGGGTCGTATAAGAAAAAGATACAAAAAAAGTTTTCTATTATGCTATTGACAATGCTTATCAAAATAATTATTAGTTAGCCATGCCAAAATCAGAACAACGCGAAACTGTCACTAGCTGTGTAACTGTGTACATTGTTACACTAAACGTACCTTTTTACTAAATTTTCTGTGTACTTAAGTACCTACTTAGTATGTTAACCTTATTCTTTACATTTGACTTAATTCAAGCGCCATTATAACTTACTAATAAGTACTTATGTACACAGAAAATTGAGTAAAAAAGTACGTTTACTGTAACAATGCACACAATTACGAGCAACTGACATCTAGTGACACTTTCGCAATGTTCTGATTTTGGGATGGCTAACTTGATGTTAATAATTATTTTGATAAACATTGTCAATAGCATAATAGAAAACTTAATTTTTTTGTATTTTTTTTCTTATGCGACCCCATTAAAATTGTATAGTAAGTATCGTATTCAGAAACTTCCAATGTATTAATTTTCGCCAAAAAACGTAGGTATACCTACAATTTCTACCCACACTGTATATAAAAAATAAATTGATCAGTTATACAAAAGTTTATTAAAAAAAACAGATTCTAATAAACAAAAACAAAATAACAAGAGTATGAATTACAAACATTAAAAAAAAACTATATGATTTAAATACAGGGAGGACCCAATGTTGGACACCCTGCCGGGGGGGGGGGGCGCCCGCGTGCGGTGCAAGTCCGCTTATGGGGGCCCTGATTGCGGTATAGGTATGCAGTTTCTTCAAAAGTTTCAAATAAATTGATAAAAAATTGTTTTTGGATATTACCTAGGTAAATCTAGGGTGTTTTCATTAAAAAGGGCAATATAATATGATTTACTTAATATTGAAATTCGCTGGGTGCTGGTAGGTATACCTATGTTGAGACTTGAAACTGGGTTGTGGTAGTGGTAACACTCCTTTTTAAGGAAAACTGATGACAAATAAAAATAAACATTATTAACCTACGCCTTAATTCGGTTACAATAATGAAAAAGTACCATGAAACATCGAACTTTAACGTGGTCTAGCCATTGTAAATTCATCGTTTTAATATAAGTAGGTAATTAGGAACGGAAGAAAAAAACAAAATATTGGAAAATTACTAAACTTGTGAAGATGAGACAAAAATGCTATCAGGAGCTATTTTGTTAATATAGCTATTATGCAAAAACAAAACAGAAAACACCTGTAATATAATATATAATATAATTTGGTTCACTTATCAAAAATATGTAAATAATTCAAAATAACAGGGTATAGGGTATGTGTACTTATGTAGGTTGACACCGCATTAATAAAATAACGTACCCTGGAAACCTTATTTCTCCTTCCGGGTTCTAATATCCCCCAACACTATTTACGGACAGCATCACAAGCACCGTAATCAACGCATTTTCAACCACTACCACGAAATTTTAAAGTTGTTTTTAAAATCCGATCACCAATCTTTTCTCCACTGCCACTACGAAAATCAACATGGCCGATATTCGCAGGGCGCAAGCGCCGACTGCGCCGTTCGCGACTTTCCACTCGAGGCTACTTGCTAAACGGACTAGGTATACGGTTCTTTTTTTGCAAAATGCAAATTTTGTTAACTGTATCGAAATTTTTCTCCATACAATCTTAAAAACTGGTCAAAAAATCAAAAAATTCTGGAGCGGACATTTTGAAATAATTTGAAATTACCGCGCAGTGAGCCCAATCCCACACCACACTTCATTTGTTTCGCGAGCGCGAGTAAACTCATTATTTTTAATGAGGAAATTAAAAATTACGGATCCAAAATTAACAATGAGTGCGATTTTGGAGCGTTACTTCCAGTCGTCGGTGTAACCCCGGGCGAGTACCTAAGTATATCTGAAATATCGCTCCGTGAGACGAATTACGATTTTTATTTAGACTATAATAGGTATTATTTTATATCTTTGCGGGGGCAGTTGCAGGCGGGAGATAGCGTTTATTTTTTTGCGCCAGTTATTTTCGAGGGAACGGCGTAATCTCGTTTTGTTTATTCAAGGTCCATTCGAGAGCTATTTTAGATTTATCGTCTGTTTTCTATATTGTATAGTTATTAATCACTTAGTTATCTTGTGATGATTCATTTTAAGGAAAGTCTAGAATTTTTTTCTTCTTTAGGGCTATTATTGTACCTTGTACCCCAAGGCACAGAATATTCTGTGCCCAAGGTCTATTGAGTAATAAGTCTATAGACCTTGATCTTGATTCTGCCAATTATACCTATAACTGAATAGGTATTTGAATATTCCTCTGCAATATTGCCAAAATTTCTCAATTTTCATCACAACTTCCTACACGTTTTCCTCACAAATTCCTCATCGACACGAAACAATAATTATTAATTATAAATTGTAATAAAAATTCCAACATTATTATTGTCATTAGGTATATATATTATTATTATATTATTTCAACAATAACAATACATAATAATAGGTAGGTATGATGCTTTTATTCACGTCCAAAAATTACATGGAGTTATTTTTGATGTTGGTTCAAATTTTATACCTTCTTGGATAATGTACAAGATACAAGACTAAGGCACTGAACTAGGGTTGCCACCTGTCCTTTTTTGAAAAGGACTGTCCTTTTTTCAAACAATAAATTGTCCTTGTGACTTTTAGCCCTAAAATATCCTTTTTAATAACCTTTAGTTATTAGTTCGAGTTCGGAAAGCGGCAAAATATGCTCCACTAGCTTCTGGTGACCTGACTCCTCGATTCTTGTTTTTATCATCGTTGTCAACTTTACTGGATTACTGGTGGTACCTAAGTCCATTTTATTATATTGATATTATCAAAGATGTATCCAACCCATATATTAGAATGTGTTTGACCTGGAACTCAGACTAATTAGTCTGAGACCTGGACCCTGGACCCAAGATCTGTAAAGTAAGAAGGTTGCCTCTTATTGCGAGGGAGCGTTGTGGATGACGTCATGGGAATGCTGGCAATAATCGTCGGCAAGGGCAACACACGAGGGAACACCAATCACATCATCTGACAGCATTCCTGTGACGTTAGCGTTCGCTCTCTCTCTACGTTAGTGGATATATAACCTTCTTACTTTACTGGTCTTGACCTGGACCGACACTATATTAAAGACCCGAGCATGACGTCATATTTCATTGTTGTTTACGGACTGGGGTGGCGCCACTCGACGAAAAAAAAATGGCTACTTGTTATAGGTTCTAGGGGGGTATTCTGTGGTTATTGGCATGTCAGTTACTGACGCTTAAAACGTCCCAAATTTTAAAAAATATCCAGATTTATTACGATTTGCCTTATTTTTACGGTAACGGATTGTCTTTGTGTCAAGCATTTAGCACTTTTATCCTATTAACACAGCTTTTATAGATAGATTTGTTTGTGATAACATGAAATTTCCATACATATGAAGAAAATGGTATGCACACTGCACAGGCCATTAGGTGAATTGCAGAAGAATAAACACTATTTTGGAATCATGGGATGATCTGATCAACCAGCTGAAGAAGCGAAAATTCTAGATATTATTTTGGAAGAGTATTTTGTAACGTATGCAAGAATGAGAATATAAAATTTTGTTTATAGCTCCAAAGCGAACCAATAGTCCTCTATATAAAGAAGAAACTAAAAAATCTAATGCGTTTTATGCTTACTTAACACTACAACTAGCCATGGCCTTCATGATTAGCCGACCAGCGATAGTGCGTTCCATAATGGCGTGATGCGTCCGGAATTTAATTTGTGTTTGGAATTATCATGAGAAATATTTTTCTAGTGTGCATGTACGTTCAATATTCCTCACAGATTCAAATTCCTCACATAATTTCCTCACGCATGTCAAAATGGCTCACAAATTGAGGAATTCCTCGCACAGATTGGCAACACTACACTCTATTCAATCAAAATGCAAGTTGGGAGTAAACATTTACACGATGGAAACACGTGAACAATTCTGAGGACTAATACGGGGCAGGGCCGCATTAATTAATATGAATTTTATAATATAAAATATTAAAATAATATTCCCCAGTATTAAGAACTTTAAAAACAAACTTTTATGGCACACCTACTTAGTCATTCACTTACCTGCAAATTTCTACTATTAACACAAATCGTAGCTCCAACAATTAATAAACAGCGAAAGAATTATATCGGAAAAAATTAAAAGTCCACTAAGACTTGCAACTCAATACACCTCTGTAATAAATAACGACTCGCTGAACTCGCCCGCCTGGAAAAACTTTATTGTCAACTAGCCAATAGCAAGCCGATCACGTGCTAGCCATGCAACAACTTTTGTTTATCTTTCACTTGTGTTTAGTTTGAATAGAGTTTAGCCCTGGTAAAATAAACTGGACTGCTCTTCCAAAACAATCATTTGTCCAACCTATATACATATATGATGTATATTTCCCTCCCCCAGAAAAATAAAAAACATAGAAATGGCTTTGTATTGGCAAGTTTGTTCCCATAATAAAAAAATTAAAGTTTACAGTTTACAGAGCATATGTTTTATTGTCGATTGAGAAAGGGATATCATAAGAGGCTAAAACCCACTTTGGATTCCACGTTGTCATTGGCCGACTCAAGGTTACGTGGATATTTAAGCCTCTCGTCTCGTCGTCGGTGCGCGCCGAATGTCTGGCGAAAATTACAGATACAGGCATCTAAAGATATTCCTTGCCCTTAAATGCCATACCTAATAGAAACCGGCGCGCGCCGAATGTCGGGCGAAAACTACAGGTACAGGCATGTAAAGATATTCCTTGCCCTAAAATGCCATAATAAAAACCCACAAGTCGACCAATGAAAACGTGGAATTGTGGAATGCAAAGTGGGTTTTAGCCTCTCGTGGGATATCGACGGTTCTATATGCTCTGGTTCTGGTGACAGGTCTCGTGCTAACCACGGTAGACTTACCCACGGTATGTCAGTAACGATTCCGAAAACAAGGCAAATCTGCGCATCTACGTCAGTTGCGAGCGGTTGCGAGTTACGAATTCAAAATGCGGTTGTGTTTTACGATTTTTTATAGTTTACAGTTTAATGTGTCAAGAAAAAAGTGTAAACAACTGCTAGTCCAGCTCGATAGTGCTTTAAAATAGGCCAGAAATGCCGGGATGTGCAGTCAGCGTTTGTCCAAATAATAACAGAAACAGTAAGGGAACGGAAATTAAGTACTATAGATTTCCCAAGGACAATAATCTTGCCAAAAAATCGATTGCTGCATGCCGCAGACAAGACATATGGAGCAATTTAAATTCTGACTCGAAACTGGCACGTCACAAGATGCGCAATGACATACCGTGGGTAAGTTTATCGTGGTGCTAACGATTAGAAGGCAGTGGCGTAGCTGTTATTTTTTAAAATAGCAATATTGGATACAAGCCATTGAGGTAGTATGGGGGGGGGGGGAGGCGCGATAAGATTACTTTGTCGCATATAGCAATCGGGTTCGGGGTGTGGCTAAGTCTGTGATCCACGCCAGGGTCTGATTAAACAGTATTCCTAGTAAAATTATAAAAATGTAAAAAAACGAAAACTGAAAACGACGAAATCAAAAGCTGGGTTTAGTCAGTCAGTCAAATACATACCTAGAGTAGTTATAAATGTAATATTTTTCTTTTCATAAAGTACCAAAGTGGATATTATAAATTATATTGATACGGCTCTGTCTATTGTTTACATTACCTGTGAAATGTAATTCCTGTGAATTTCTTTTTATCCACTTTAGAATTGCTACTGCAACAACGTACAGCACATAACATATTTATTTCCAGAGGTCAATAGCCCGCAATAACAAAGAAACCTGCACTTTTAGCCACTTTTAATGCACTTTTAGCACCGAGTCAACAAATTGACGTTGTTCTTGTAATCTATGACGTAGGTGAACCGTCGCTGCTACTAGGCAAAGAGAAAACGTACTTCCATCTGTTGGAGAATTGTACTAAAATGTACTAAGTTTTCTATACTCGGTTTCCATAGACAATAATCAAGTTTTGATGGCTGTTCTCAACGTTACCTACCGTACATTATTTTTTTTAGTCCCCTTTTTTCATTGAGGTAATACTACCTCAATGCCTTTTTTTGAATAGACATAAACTTCGGAGCGCTTGACAATAGTATAGGGTCGGACGCAGTCCAGTTAAGATTTCATTTCGTCGCGTGTAATTTCATATCAGTGGGTCAACAACTTAGTTTTGCAGATGATGATGTCGTATCATATTATACTAAAAATGATAATGGTGTACTGACGTACTAGACTTTGATCTAGTACAAATGTACTAAAAAGAGCAGCACTGGGTGAACTCGTTTTGGGTCACGTGACAGCTTCTCTCCCCTATACTACCTCAATAATACAAGCACAGACCTATATAGCTTCGCTATACAGGTCTGTCGTAGTAGGGAAATTTGTTTGAAGGTGGGGCTAAAGGGGTAATAAAAAGAGTACTTAGAGAAAAAAATTCGGTTTAAATGAGATATAATAAATTAAAAAATCATCATGTCTTTTTTCCTCGGTTTTTTCTCAATGAAGCAGCGCCTTATCTACGGCTCTGGTGAGGTGAACTTGTGGCTCAGGCAGGGCAAACATTTTGCTAGGCTAGGCAGGGCAACGCCCTGCCTGGCCCCCCTATCTGGCTACGGCCCAATGGGTCCATTTTGGACCACGCCCTTCCCATCTTGTAATAAAAATAGATACAATACAGGGCCGGATTAAATTATTGTCTTACATGAAAAATAATAGTTTGGAGTTTAAATAATTTCTATGTTACTATAATTGTTATAAGGGTTAATCCTTTTATGCAAAACGGGTAGACTGGCAGAATTTATAGATTGACGTAATAACCGTAACGTAGTGTTAAGTGTTAACGTAAAGAGCAGGATTTTAAATTTATAGATGCATTACATACGTTACGTTTGACGATATGATAAAAGGGCGCACCTACCAAAAATTTCGATAATGTACCTATATGATAGTAAAATCAAGTAACTCTTATGCCTGATGTAAACTAACCTATATATTTTGTGATGTAAACAATAACGAGTGCGTTCAGATTTTCGCCAGAGCCGCACTGAGGGACGACCTTTATTTAATTTTACTTTTAGAATTGTTTATAATAATAATAATAATAATTCTCACCCTCACAATACTCCAAACTAGGAGTACCCCAGAAGCAACCACATGCTTGTGCGGGGGAGGGGGGAAATTACTACTTATTATTTTGTCTTCGTTGCCATTTGCGGCTAGGGCCGACCTTTTTCCCTATAGAACTAGGATAGCATTCGCTCAAATACCGTCATCTGGGGTGAAGCGGATCTTTTTTAAGGTTTTTAAAATTTTATGCTGTTCTTCCATCCTTGGTGCACAAAAAACCGTAAAGTTTAAAAAAATAACTTTTTCTGTTTTTTGTTTAAAAAAATCCAAATGGTGATCCGCTTCACCTCTCATTGTGGGGTGAAGCGGATCACCCCTTTAAAAAGCACTAAAAACCGCTTCAAACCTTTAGTGGGGTGAGAAGGGGATCATAAAAAAATGTTTTTAAAAAATATTTATTGAAATAACAACAAAAATAAACTTTTAAAGCACCCGGTGCTATCAAAACGCTAAAAATAAACTTTATTTAAGGTAAAAATCTCTCAAAAATAAAAAAAATTCTAAAGTGAGGTACAGGATTAGTCTTACAGATTGATATTCTTGAGTTAGGCAAGCTATTAACAGACTTGCATAAAAATAAACTTTGTTTCTTAACTTAACAGTCTTTTTAAGGTAACGTCATCGATCACGTGCCTTTATTTACGCCAGGCGTAATAAGAGTTACTTGATTTTAGTATAGTATAAAGTACAAGTTACGGTCAATATTCGCAATTTTAAACAGTAAACCTGGACGCCGTATCTAAGAAACTAAAGACGGAAAGACGATCGACACATTGTCAATAAGAATTTTATTTTAAAACAACAAGATAAAACCGCATAAATACGCTTTTGCGATAGAGTACATCGCTGTTGCCAGATGGGCTGATATTTTATGACCCATTGACCAATCGCCTTATTTCGCGGAACGTCATCGATCACGTGCCTTTATTTACGCCAGGCGTTAATAAGAGTTACTTGATTTTAGTATAGTATAAAGTACAAGTTACGGTCAATATTCGCAATTTTAAACAGTAAACCTGGATGCCGTATCTAAGAAACTAAAGACGGAAAGACGATTGACACATTGTCAATAAGAATTTTATTTTAAAACAACAAGATAAAACCGCATAAATACGCTTTTGCGATAGAGTACATCCCTGTTGCCAGATGCGCTGATATTTTATGACCCATTGACCAATCGCCTTATTTCGCGGAACGTCATCGATCACGTGCCTTTATTTACGCCAGGCGTTAATAAGAGTTACTTGATTTTAGTATAGTATAAAGTACAATTAAGTTACGGTCAATATTCAATTTTAAACAGTAAACCTGAACGCCCTGTATCTAAGAAACTAAAGACGAAAGACAATCGATACATGGTCAATAAGAATTTTATTTTTTGAAGTTCTGTGTATGCTCCAGAAGTTATGCCAGGTATTTCTGAAAAACCCTGTATATATTTTTTTAAGATTTTTTTGTGTTCCAAGGGCAGTGAATTGGACTAAGTACTTGTTTGTATTATTATTTCATGAATGATTGAAAAATTTGAAAAATTAATGTGTTTTACTAAATGCTAACTCTTGCTTCTTTTCGTTAAATAATATGCCTACAATGTTGTGCCTAAAAAACACTTTGGTAAACTTTAGTTTATTAGGTACAGAAAAATATAATATTCCTATTATATATTAATAATTATATAAAAAATAAAAATACTTATCCAAAGTACTAAGAAGCATTAGGAAACAAACAGTTCAAACGTAACAAAAATATATCAGTATGCTGTCTTATCGATAAAATCCAATGTTTTCATTGATCGAATGTAAGAAGTTAAAGTTGACGAACTTGTTTCGGAAACGTTATGTTACGGCATATGTTACGTAAATCTATAAATTTCCTGGTTTATTTTTGTATGTTTCAACTTATTCTTACGGTTGCGTTGCGGTTACGTTACGTCAATCTATAATCCAGCTTAACTGGAAGACATTTTCCTGACATTATTCCAGAAACTACATTTAGGAAAAGACCTACCAAAAGATTTGTTGTCTGTACACAAAATAAAAAACACCGAGAGTCCCATTATATGTGTTCTGCCCCCCTTTGCGTCGCTGCATGCCCCATGTTTCGGTATTTACCATGCAAAGAAAAATTTTTAGAATGTATTGTGTATGGTTATATTAAATAGTCTACAACAAAAAAGATTCTTTATTTTGTGCACTTTTTGACTAATAAAATAAGACAAATATATTCGTCAACAACAGTTTGGTTTAATTTTTTTTGTTGCCACTACTGCTATGGATTATTTATCTCACATGTGGAACAAATGCCGCCATTATGGCCAACGTTGATTTTTGTATGTGCCGTAGCGAGAGGGTTAAATTAAATAATTGATGTTCTAACCAAAACAAGTTTGAATTTATTTTTGAATTTGACCAAAAAATAAAAATTTGGTACGCAACCGTGGCAGATACGAAAAAATGTCAAGAGACACTCTTTGTTGAGAATTAATCGTTCATTTGGAATGCAGTTCCAAATTTGATTTTGGACAGGGCCGTACTAGTTGTTTTTTTAAATTAACGGAAGGGAAACCCCACAACTCCGGCACTGGTTATTTGTGGGCCTAATCTTCTATCCCATAAAGTGGCTCTGCGTACCAAATTGGGTTTAAATATCCCCACTGGTTGGGATACTATAAAAAATAATTAATATATTTTTTAAACTATCAACACCTTGCATCTTTAAAATTAATAGTTTAGGGACCTATGTTGACATGAATTTTTTCAGTTAAAATACATTTTTCTATCGACTGTTGCTACAAAAAATTGGAGCACCCTGTATACAGAGTGTTCACTTCTGACACAGAATAAATAGCTTTGCAACAGAAGCCTCCTTACGGACATGTGTCAAAAATAAGCGAGCCTCCATTTCAATTTACAGAAAGACAGACAGTATTTTAAGCATAAATTTGGTTGTAATACAATCTCTTTGTTATGTAGATTAACGTAAAATCAAATAAAATGCACATTATTCATGTCTTTAGAAGATATTTCTCTAGAAAGCGAGTCTCCTTTTGACACATATGTCGCTAAGGAATTGTCTGTATTACTCGTTAGTCTGTGCTTCTGACTAAAATTTTTAAATTCTGATTTAGAATCGCGTTTAGCATCAAAAGTTTATACCGTGTATGTATTTTCGAAATTTTAATGTTTAATGGTTTCGGAAATATTGAGGAAAAACCGCCTTCAAGGTGCCCCATTCGAAGGGGCGTAGCTCTTTTAGAAAGCACTTCCAGACTCACGTCGATAGAAACTTTTTGTCTTATTTTTATCCAGCGATTACGCCCCGAGGTTTATGCTTATTTGCTATTTTGGCACAACACAATCGAGTTTTCTTCACATCACAGAGAATGATCGTTAAAAATTTTACAAAAAACACACCCCAACATGCTGGAATGAATTTGAAAAGTCGAAATCAATCTCTTTCTGTGGTGTTGATGTTTTGGAAAGCAACCCTTGAATTCATTTTATTCCAAAACATCAGTGTGATGTTTAGCACTTATTTTACATAGAAAAAATATGCTGCACAACTCAAGTGGAATATCTATATCCACTTTTGTTATACAAATTACTATAATGTCAAATTTATATTTGTCCTATTTATTTAATGTCTAGATCCCCTTCCAAGGGGTTGACCAGAAAGTACATAGTAGTCGGTCGAAATTGCCCCGCAGTACATGCAGTAAATCACAGTTTTCCCGCAAGACTTTGCAGTATGTCCCAATATGCTCGCAGTATGCCCGTAATACTCAGCAGTATTAGTTCTGTGACATTACGCGATGAGAAGAGTAAGGTCTTTTTGGCTTCCTTAAGTTTTTGTCATACCCTGTAAGCATATGAATTTTGTCCCACCCTGTATTTTACCAATTCTTCATCCTGTGTCATTTTACTTACTCTTAATCCTATGACATCAACGAGATTGTAGCTTACACTCTTTTGGATAATATTTTTCAAGTGCGTCGATGGTTAATTGGTCAAAGCGTCGAACTTGACTCCGATGGTCTTGGGTTAGAATCCTGTTGCTTCCTTTGGCATTGATGAATTTTTTATTTTCTGAATTTTGAAATCTGCGCGATGGGCTGACGTCAGAGCGCATACCACGCATAGGTCAGAGTGCCATAGGTCAGAGTGCTACGATTGGCCGTGAGGCTTAGGAGGAAAGTGGAGGGGGTGCTCCCAGCAGTCGCATTATTAATTAGCATGCCTTCGGCAAATATTTCATTTCAACGATAAACAGTTATAACTCGGAATCAGAAGAAGGGTATATTCCGGAAATTCAATAATATAATAGGGAGTTCTATTTAGAAAATAAAAAGTTTGTTCTATATCTCTGAAACGTGATGCGCAATAATTGTTTTTCTGAAAAGTGCGGTGTTATCGCCGACAAACTCCATACAACTCTGCTCTTTACAATTTTGTTCTAAGCCTTGAAATAAAAAAGTTATTATACCTAGTGGGTGGATTTGTCCTGCAGCCATTCATCCAGGACTCCCTCCAATTGCCACCCGAAGTGCGATCCCCAGAAGGGGCTCCGGCCCCATCGGCCTGCTCATGGATTCCTCCCTGGAAAAAAGGTCCGGTCTCATTCCCCTAGATGCCTGAATCCCGGGGCATCCAAGACAGAGCCACCCTGTTTCCTTCGGCCACCAACTTGAGCAAGTTCGGCCTGCATTCCTTCAATAAAGGATGTGGTGCGGTTTGCTCGCAGCGTCTGCAGTGCTGCCTTATTGTCGGTGTACACCTCTGACTAGAACACTGTAGTCTGCAACTGTCAAATTTGACAACCGTTGATTTTTTTTTCCATTTAATTTAACACTTCTACTCAATGGTAGAATTCATAACACAAACTTGAATTTTGCTTCCTGCCCATGAGGGTGAAGGTAAAAATAAAACTGTGATTTACTGAATTTTAATATTTGTTATTTTGTTACAAACATATATAATCTTAATTAAAAATATCATTAAAACACACAATTATAATGATCTCCTGCATTTACGAGTAAATTAATTGCACTATCGCCTAAAACTCTACGATGATCTTTCTCTCAATGTAAAATTCAATACAAATAAAAAATTCAAAAACTGCCAAAGAAATCTAGGCTGGTATATTTATTTCTTTACAAAATGAAATAGTAAGTATCGCTTACAACTATTCTCATTACTATTACAATATAACCAACCTTGCATCTTTCAATTTGAAATACAACATATTATCTATTGCGCAAAACTATTTTTATTCTAATGAAATGCATCATATATTCAAAAATTCACACAATTAATTCCTATACTTGCAATATAAATAGTTTTCAATGAACACATGGTTTCTGCACCTTTTATTTAGGCTTTTCTTGTTATATACAAATTTACATCGTATAAAAAATAATAAAAAACCGTCTAAAGTCTGGTAAATGCTTGACGAACTGAGGACACAAAGTATTGAAAATAGCTGACAAATTTGCTCTACAAAGAGTGCAAGGTAAGTTACCAACAGAAAAACAATCCCAATTAAAATTACATCTACCCTTCAACAACAAAAAACAAACAAATTGAGGCACCTATAAGTATTTATCTATAAAGATGAAGGACAAGAAAAAATACACGAATTTCCTGAATTGTCACAATGGCACTCGGCAAGGCTAAGAAAACTTGGTTTAGCTCAAGGCGTAAGTACACGGGTATACTTAACCTCAAAGAGGAACTTATCGGCTATTCTCTGGTGCTAGAACAGTGTGTATTTTTTCTTGATTGCGCAAAAGTACACTAAAGTTCAGAAGCCCATATTATCATTATTATTTCCACTAGTATTAATATTTACAATGTTCCATTTGACAGCTTGTAGTTTCTAAATTCCATGGTAAAACACGTCCCACAAAAATTTCACAGACTATCGGTTCAGAGTTACGAAAATTGATTTTCAGTCTTAGATTTTTCTATTTCACACTCAGATATGTTTTGCAAACTGT
The DNA here is from genome assembly GCA_963920635.1 of Pseudeuparius sepicola. Classification (NCBI taxonomy): domain Eukaryota; kingdom Metazoa; phylum Arthropoda; class Insecta; order Coleoptera; family Anthribidae; genus Pseudeuparius; species Pseudeuparius sepicola. The sequence continues at coordinate 40,048,522 of OY987301.1, read as the reverse complement.
ACCAATGTGGGTGTCGGATAACAAATTTTCAAATGAATTCAGTCTTTATTATTTTCATATAGGAAGTAATGACTCAACATGGCAGTTATGGATGTTTTTAGTTACGTGAATATTTTGAATTAACCTTTTTATAAATGTGGATAAAGGAGCCATGTTGCTTGTTTTTAGAATGGCAGATCCAAAGAATATTTAACCAAGTAAAACATGCCGAGCAAAACATTTGTTAAAAAACTATTATCACATTCTCAGAATGACAATGATTATGCCTAGCACCACTATAGGCCTTTTCATTTAGTACCTACTGCCATAAACTTAATTCCAAAAACCCTTACTGCATAACTGTTACATTATTGATTTGTTTGTTCCTCCAGTAAGCTGGTTTTTCAATGAGACTGGTCAAATAAAAAATATTTTAAAATTTGCCCATGCGCCTATATCCTTTTTAATGTTCTAATGAAAAAGAAACTTTACATATTTTTTGCATCTAAAAATGTAACTCAAAATTATAATGAAGTCTTCAAAAACCTCTCCCCCCACACAAACATTTGGTTGCTTCTGAGGTACTTTAGTTTGGAGTATTGTGAGGGTGAGAATTATTATTATTATCAATTATAAATCAATATCCTTAATTTTTTCAGTTGTTTATATGAATATAAAATTTCTTAAATCCATGGCACTACAGCACTGCGCTTTGGTTTATTTCTGTGAAACAATTTCCAAAATGATACCACCGGATTTCTTATTTAAAAAAGTAATATATTGGGGCATCCAAATTTCAACGTACATATTTAAAGTTATAACATCAGATTTCTATTACTAGCGGAAACTTTTTTTATTGCATAACATAATTTTTGAATTGTATCTTGTTTACCACATTCCATTTTCTGGCGGAGTAAGCAGTTAGCCTACAAAAATGACTATCAGGGTGGGGTTGTATGGTATTATTTTATCTGACACCCACAAATTCATGAATGGGAATAAAAACAAAGGAGATAGGGCTAAATAATTGATAGCAAAATTCCAGGAACAATGCAAATGAACAATGACACTTAGCCTAGCCACAGATATAGCTTCATGTTACTGTATCATTAAATCAATGTATGGGCATATAAACATAATTTAAATGCTGAAAAATCTTGTTAAAACTTTTTCCAGTTAGAAGTGCCATGTGAAAATACATTAACTGACTGCAGTATGGAAGCAGTAGGATAGTTTTGACATTTTTTTGATGTAACAGGTTAAAAAATGAGGTTATCAAAATTTTGAGTCTCCATGTATTGTTGTTAATCAAAATCTGTAAATGACAAAAGTTTCAAGGGCTGACAATAATTATTTACTTCAACAAAGGCGGTTTCAATAAGATATGAGAACAGAATCTAGTTACCACTTTGTTGTGGGATCACTGCCATCATAATTTACTGGCCCAAGAATATTTTTGTCATTTTTCAAATCTGACAAACCTTTTTAACTGATAATCATAATATGCAATTACTACCTATTAATACTAGCAAAAAACTGCTCTAATAATGAAGTTAAAAAGCGAGTGCAAAGAAAAATAAGTGGAAACATTAAAATAACATGTATAATGGTGTCAAAAGTTTACTGCACCAAAATTTCAAAACCATTTTCAATAACCGAGAAGCATCTAGGAAAGTTTGGTGGTTGATTTTAGAACTAAATGGCTATGTCTAAGGTTACCAACACTTTAGATGGTTTATGGATTTGACGTTGATGCTGGTATAGCCGGGTATGACCCCCAAAGTACGAAGATGGTTGTTTTGAAAAATGACAAAGATTATTTATAAGTGTTTTTCAAATGGATCCTTTAGTTTTCATGAGGGTAATGACACCACATTACCAGTTGTAAATATTGTAAAAATAATGCGCGCATGCAGATTGACCGCTTACTGCAAGCACAGGCGACCGAGCGGAAATTATTTGTGCTCGCACCGCTTGCGAGCCATTGAATTTCAGAGCAACTGTCTAAGGTGAGCAAGCGGAAAGTGGTTTGCATGCACTGCTTCGGCTTAATAACCTTAGATGCAGCCAATACAAGCGCATCTACTGACAATATATTTTCTACATTTATAAGTATAGGTACTTACTGAACACTAAAATAGTTTTAATGAATGGTTGAAATAAATCATATGGAAAAAATCCAGCCACCATTTGCTTTAAATACTATTCACAGTTCCCATGAGCTAATAATAATTATTGTAGCTGATAAAAAAATTATAATCTTTCTAAATTTGTCTTTGAAATTTTTAGAATTCATTTAAATACAAATTTGAAATTCCAAATTTTCATATTTGAAATCTTCGAAACATGTAGTATCACAGCAGAAGCCTTCTCCTTGGATTACATGTAATATCAGTGTCAAAGTAAAATTTTCACAATCACAATCGTTATGAGCAGATATCCTCAAAAATTATTGCTGTCAACCTAAGAAAATAACTTTTCCTTCAAGTTCTCACTTCCTATTCAAACCAAGTTTATAAATGAGAATAAACAATTTACTGTCATCCCTATCTTGTCCCTTCATGGGTATTGAAATTTACTATTTATTTTGATTGCCTGCTTACTTTTCCGTTATTCTATGCCTGTATGAAAATAAAACAGTATTCCAAATTATGATGGAAATAGAAATTGTGAAACAGTAAAAATATTAGGGTTTGGGTGCAACTAGTATGTATGAATAAGTTTATGAATAAATTCATGAATTAATTCACGACAAGTTCTATTTTACACTGATGAAGAAATTGATGAATTTTTTTGTCACCTTATGTCAGATTCTAGCGAATACCAACACAAGAGAATAAATAACAAAATAATTTTTCTGTGTTGCATTTCTATGAGGCACCATTTCGGACTAAATTATTATTTTTGAATATATAAATTTCTCGCGCTATTTCGATTTCGGGCTTCTGCCCTTTCTGCTGCAGCGTTGCCGGTGCACTTTATAGGGATGCGCGGCGCGACCTCTGGTGACGACCGGTGGTACCCTAAATTATTATATATTGGCGCACCAAATTAATATATCGTGTTTTGATATATTTTTTTGCGTTTACTGTAATATATACTTTTGGACGATGCGTAATATATAAATTTGACTAAAAAAAGATTATTCACGCAAATTTCTATAAATATCATGTAAAAAAATAGTTCGACTTTGGGCTTCTGCCCTTTCTGCTGCAGCGTTGCCGGTGCACTTTAGGAATGCGCGGCGCGACCTCTGGTGACGACCAGTGGTACCCTAAATTATTATATATTGGCGCACCAAATTAATATATCGTGTTTTGATATATTTTTTTGCGTTTACTGTAATATATACTTTTGGGCGATGCGTAATATATAAATTTGACTAAAAAAAGATTATTCAGGCAAATTTCTATAAATATCATATTAAAAAAAATATTAGCCCGAGAAATTTATATATTCAAAAATAATAATTTAGTCCGAAATGGCGCCTCATACATTTCCCCTATCAGGACATATTTTCTAACCATATCCATCTTCATCCAAAGCATCTTTAACTACAGATTAAGTCTGGCAAGAAGAGTAGTTGAAAATGCATTTGGCATTTTAGCCAAACGATTTAGAGTTTTTTGACTACAATTAATTTGAATGTGAAAAAAGTGCAAACCATAACATTGGCATGTTGCACATTTTTTGAGACCCGAATGTCCTACTTCCATCCTAGAAGAGCTTGATAAAGACTATATATTTCAATTTGGACTTTCTTACCAAACATGCTCACTAAAACATGCTTGCGTTGCTGCCCAAGAGGAGTTTTGTGATTATTTCGTGAATGAGGGAGCTGTGCCTTGGCAGCGGAATACATAAATAAAATATATTGTAACATTTCACACACTTTTTATCTAAGTATATTATCTTTAAAACTATGTACTCTCCTCTTCCTCGTCTATAATGCCTCAAACAAAACCAGTATCAAAATATAACCTTCCTTGTGTTCAAATTTTCAATGTTAGTACTCCTGAAGTTCACGCAAAACTTGACGGAAAATAGATCATGCTCTAATTCGTGAAGTAACTTCATGAAGAAATTGCCAGTGTAATACACGACTTTTTATAATAATTTGTCCTTGAAGTGACTTCATGAATTAATTCATGAAGAAATTGTCAATGTAAAACAGGCATAAGGCGAATAGTGTTTCATACATATTGAAACATTGCACCCAAAAGCAGCTCTGAAGAGCAGCAAATCAATTTAGCAATTTAGAGGTAAAAGCCTTTGGAAGTGGAGAAATTACAAGGACAATTGTCGAAAATGTTAGCAGCATCCAGCCCAGGAATTTTTGTCACAAATAGTCACCACACACGTATGCTCAATAAGTGAATATTTTATGGGTTCCAATTACCGTTGGGGGCTCTGGCAATTGTAAGCAGACATAGCAGAAAGCGAGTAATAAACCATTAGTGTGTTGTGTGAGGTGGTGTGATATTTTTGAGTGCGGTCGTTTTATTTTTAATTCGTGCGTACGAGTTACAGTGTATTTTGCTAAAAATACTCATCTGCAAAGAAAGAGACAATATTTGTATATAAATTTCTCACATTTTGCTTTAGAGGTTACTTTGGCTGATGTATCTGTATTTTTGTTTTTTAAGAGACTTATTAGATTTTTAGTGAAACTATGTGGACAGTAAATACAAAGCAATATTTTAAATGTGTTTTCTTGAAATCGGCAGTAAAGTGTCCTAAAATCGTCATTAAAAGCTCAGAAATCGGCATTAAAGTAGCCCATTACTGTACGATTTTTTCAATAAGTAGGCTTTGGCGAGATGTAAACATCAAACGTCAGACGCGGATCCATCGCGCGTCATAAGTGATCAAATATTCAAAACCCGGCCATAAAAGGCCCATTTAACTTTTCGTACACATTGCGAAATTGTTACCTATACCAGCGCAATCTTTCAGTAAAAATATTTTAGTAGGTTTGAATATCAAGAGATTTAATGTGGAGGCTGCACAACAGGCAGCAATTTGGTTTGTCTGTTCGAAGACGCCGTGTCTTATCTTACTTGACCTAGGTAGAGCAATCATCAAAGTCTAAGCAACTCCACGCGCAGTTGGTTCATGAACGGGTGATCCCTTCCTTATGATTATTTTCTTGCCTAATTAAACTTTTTTTTCCGATTTAAAAAAAATATATAATATGTACCTCGGCACTGAAGTTCTTTTTATGACTCATGTGGTTTATTTGCCTCAGCCAGAGGCCTCGGCAACTAAATTCCACATGAGTCATAAAAAGTTGAACTTCAGTGCCTTGGTACATAAATAACTATTTTTCTTAATTAGTACATTTTTAATTTTCGCACAAAATCTTGCAGAGAAATAATGGAAATTTATATTCCTTTTTCTGGAATGGCAGCTATAAACACAACAGTTTGAATTGTGCTTGGTTTTTGCAGTTCTAGATTCCATATTCCGAAGGGAGCAGTTCACTTGACAGTAATAATAATTATTATTGATTAATAAACAATTATTGGAACCACCTTTTATGTTTGGAGGGGAAAAGGTTTTAAGAGAGGTTCACAGTAGGTTATAATTACCACTAAACTAAACGCAAAACCTCAATTGTTTACCGCCCACTGAGAATGCCAGAACGTTGCATTCTTCGGATCTTGTTTCTGGTTAATATGGACGGGCCCGTTTCCCTGCGCCAATAGACTGCGTCCTAGCACAGAGTATCGGTAATCTAAATTTTTGTATCTTTGTCTCTCACGTAAAAATAGTTTTTTGCGAACCTTATTTAACACAAGGAGATTATTACGGACCCAAGATCTGCAGATTCCTCCGGCGTTTATTCCATGTATGTATTTCTAAATAAATTATTGAACATATTGTTTAGTAACTCGTAAAACGATTCCAGTTTATACCTGGAGTTTTTAAAATACTGGCAATATTTCATTTATTTTAGTATGTTTGTTTTGTGCAAATAAATTTTGGAGTTCCTGCCAACCTTTGTGGAAACATTTAATTTTATAAATAATAAATGTAAGATATAGCAGTTAAAGAATAATCATTTGTTAGTTTTAATTCTTGACAATATTTGACAAGTAAAAATTAAATGTACCTCAAAACTTAAAGAAATTGATTTGAAGCATGCACACAAATAAATAATTTTAACAACCAACGAGTAACATTTTTAGCAATAAATTAATACCATAAATGCCATATTTATATTGAAATAGGAAGAAAAAATTAGGTGATAAATGATAATCCACAATGTAGACCTGTAAAATTTTTGTGGGTGTTGTCGTAAATCGGCATATGTTTGGTAAAGTAAAATCCAACTAGAGGTCACTGCTCAACAGAAAAACGGTAACGAAATTGTACGTAGTCCCGGTTTGTATGGAAACAAACGAATAATTCACCTAAATGTTGCGGCAGCCGCTACTATACGTTGGGTATACTAACGCCGCTACTCACCTCCATCATTTCATGTGTGGCATTACCTACAATGAAAGTCCAGTAAAAGTATTTCTAATGAAACTGCAATAAGAACACTAATAACATAACACTATTAGACCTGCAGAAGTATTTAAAATAACCAGCCTATTCGAAATACTAACCATTTATTTGTTAGGAAATTTGTCTTGTACAAAATACTATTACAATACTATTACAATAGGATCTATCTTAAAAGTTACATAAAAGGTATAGTTATGTCAATCTTAGATTCTTTATTTAAAAGATAAAATAAAGAACTGCTTTTAAAGATAATTTTACTATTTGATATAGCTATACCCACCAACATCTACTCACAATAATTTTTTATTTGAAAAATTTAGCTACCTATAAATTAAAATGCGAAATACCTGAGAAGGATATAAACCTCAAAAAGGGTTTTTATATTACAATAACTATAATTGCAAAAGATACTACCATTTTGGAAATATTTCAATCAACTTAGGCTTGTAACAAGGACAACACTTTCTCCTCTAAGAAAGTGCACGACAGGAACCAAAAAATGTATGTCAAATATTTGGAAACAAAAATCATACTTGCCTTATTGGTGACGTTTTTATTTCCTTGAAACATTTCCAAAAATACAAACCTACGTTTTTTACAGAAAATTGACTAGAGAAACATTTTTTAAACTGCAATTGGATATCACTTCCTTTCATTGTCAAAATACCAGAAAATATATCACAGATCAATATCAATTCTAGTTTTACAGTAATTATTTTTGGTCATAAAAATTGATGCAAACATTTGAATGTGTTATTTTGACAGTATTGGAATACTATCTATATATTCCTTGTCAATTTTGAGAGCCCCTGCTTTTCTTTGCAATTTTTTACTCATTAGTAAAATATTATGCGTAAAGAGAAACAAGCAACAGCTGTTTTCCTAATTTGGATATGTAAAGTAACACCTTTCAAAACTGAAGCAAGAATTGAAACATCCTACTTTATGTAACCAATTACATAAAGTTATCATGTTTACTAGTCTTAATTTCAATATTTCTTAAATATTAGAAAAATTATGTACATAAAACGTTAGAAAATATGATTTTATGTAACTCGTGTGATCTTGAGGGACCACAGTTCACTCGTCTCTCAAATATAACACTCATTATGCAAAAACATACTTTTCTGGTTATGTAAATAGCTATTGTCATACATGATAATGATTTTTTAATAATATTTTCTTAAATGTTACTTCGACATCTTATTCTGCCATTCAATGTGTAAAGTTAACAGATTATTGATAAGCTATGGTATAATTTAAAAAATGCAATCCTCTTGTGTTTGCTTACAATTTTAAACACTGTAAGAACGCAAATTGATTGTCCTTAATCCGTGTTTTAGGTGGCTGGCAATAAATTTAATAATCGCAAATTTTATTTAGCAAAACTTACACAATATCATAACTAACATTAATGCCGGGTTAAGTAACAAAAAAAGGGTCAGGTATAGTCCAAAGAAAAAAGAAATATTAACAACAATTATATCACTTTCATTGTTATTGTTTTCGGATTGACAATTGGAATTACACTATCCCCTAACTTCACTCTGATATACTAACTCAAATCAGTACCTAAATTAATATAGCAAGCGTTCAAATAAAAATGATTTCTAAGCACAAGCTGTTTATTTTAAGAAATTCTCTATTTTTTGTGTGGCTGGTAAAGAGCAACCCAACTTATGATTTATTCTAAGGCCTCTACATCTTGTATATAAAGGAGAATAGTAAAAGTTGAAAGTGCACAGCTATTTCTCTATATTCGTTTACATTTACATCAATTATGAACACTGCGTCAAAAAGTAGGAAGAAACTGACTAACGAAGAACAACAGGAGTCAAATCTGATAGTTCATTGGTGTCAAAGTAGCATGTCTCCATCTATCTTTGAAAAAAATGCTAACAGAACAATGAATTTGGTATTGTTTTAACTATTTTTTCTCCAATATACAGCAACAAGCTATTTCGGCACCAATGGACTGGCAAATTTTGACAGCTGTTGTTGTTATTTTGCTATATTTTACTCAATGAAATTTTACAAGGACAGAGGTCATAAATTCTATTATTCCTTTTATCAAATGAGATGACCAGTTAAATTTATTATTAAAAAAAAACAGCTTAGGGCTCTGAAAGTTCAAGGTGTTTTAAAAACGGATATGTTTGGTGAACTAAACAAGAAAAAAACAGAGGAAAAAGTTTATACACAAATGAGGTTTATAGAGCTTCTTTCCCAAGATTTATTCTTTAAAGACTTATTTCAAAAGTAAGAAAGGTCAAAGCAGGTTCAAATATTGATTTGATTGATTTTAAATTTTATATGTTTAATGTCCCCTAAAGGACAGTAACTACTGGAAACGAATATGCTTTATCAATGGCATAGACATAGAAACAAACAATGAATACTTCTTTTGAAAAATATACACTGATTTTTGACCACCCTATATAAACATAAGGCAGAGCTTGCCTTAAGAGGGGGTTGCCGACAGCGAAAGTGACGTTAGATTTCGTATTTTTTTATGTTGTATAGCATAAAATCTAATAACATTTTACCTGGCAAAAATTTGGTACAAACATCTCTGTCTTCATTTTAATCATAAGATCTTAAAAGCATATGCACTGGAATTCTTATTTTTCCCAAGGTTTTCATAACCTATAAAACAAAACACTGCTTGCAAGATCTTATGATTAAAATGAAGACAGAGATGTTTGTACTAAATTTTTGCGACGTAAAATGTTATTAGATTTTATGCTATACAACTTAAAAAAATACGAAATCTAACGTCACTTTCGCTGTCGGCAACCCCCTCTTAAACGCTCCTCAAACTATGAAAATGTTGACAGATGACATAAGAGTCAACGTGATTAATTAATTATAATTTTGTTTAATCAATTTTTTATTTGGCAACTTAATGATTATAGTAGATACCTACCTTAAACATACTAGCATTATTCTTATGTCTGTATTATTTTACCATCTATAAATAACAAAAATAATAAGAAAACATCAATATGTTTGAAAAAAAAAAGTATAGTTTCCGGTTATTTTCGACAGCACTATACAATACATATACTGTGTTTTATTTGAACGCTCTTTACATTATATATTAGGGAATTAGATCAGTTTGCATCTACTCTATATAAATATTTATAGTTAGGTTCTTTGGCAAGAATTTTTGACAATTACAATTAAACATAAAACGAAATTCAACTGATCATTTCCATATGGGGTTAAGACGATCAATTATTTTTTATAAAACATAAATTACCTAAGTTTCTTTTGGAACAAATGCACTGTCCAAAAACTTCTCAAAAAATAAATAAATTTCCCTATCTCGTTTTTCGAATGGTAAACTCTACCACCTCCTCTCAGCGGCCCGCCGTCACGTGCCCAACCTGCCACCACCCCACTTACCGAAGTTCTTCGGCCGCTGGATGGGTATGGCGGCGGCCCGTTTGGGCCGCGAGGGTCCCCCCGAACTGGATGACCCATCACGGGGCTCCGGGGCCATCAGCCGGTCCTCGGCCGTTGACATGTCCAACACAAACTCTGCGAGAGCGTCGAAGCAAGGTTACGGGCGGGGGAAGGACCACGTCCAAAACCAAAACATAATGTTCTACCCACTACCAGTCTACACTACTACTATGCTACCAGTTAAACATCATGCAATGTCATCTTTATACAAGCAGTCCTAACCTGCGCAAACTCTAATGCTGTGTTATAGCATGGATCTATACTCTGTCAACTTTATTTTGTAGAGCTTTAAGTAAAACTAATACAGTTTTCTACTCCCCCATGTATATTTGCCTTTTCCCTTACAATGTACAGAAGTGATAAGTAGGAAATTTCAGTTAACTCAAAGGATATAATTTCCTATCCATGCTAGGTAGGATATGAAATAGAAATCAACCAATCGCATTATTTAAGCTTTCTCCAGTGGGCATGTTTGCAAATCAAGCAACCCTTGAATTTATTTCTGAAGATTAACGTGATCTGTCAAATTATTTTCCCTGTTTATGCTAATATCAATTTAGCAGCTAATCTAAAAACGCTCTTCAATTGTACACTAGATTGTGACAGGGTAAATATTTCATGTCCCTAGAATTCCGTAAGCGGCGGACAGTTTAATATTAGTGTCTATATATATATAGAAATTTTGTCTCATTCCGTTACAGCGTTTTAATTTCATTAAATTTATCAATTCATTATTGAACCACCCCTGTAACAGAAAGAAATGCTACGCCTATCGCGCACGCGATTAGACTCTTCTTCTGACAGGGATTTGTATTTTGTGGTTGTGTGAATATTGGTCGGCGAGCCAGATTCCAAAGTTCAGGTATGTAACTAAGTAATTCCCTTGGATTGCCTGCTAGTGTAAAATACCTTTTAATTGATTGTGCTTACTTTTGAAAATAAATAACTGATACTATTCCGATCATACCAAACTTATCTAACTAAAGTGATTTGTGTACAGTCAATTCCTCGGTCAACTGTCAATTTGTCAATTTTGTCATTCATCTACCTAACCATTTTGTGGTACGAATCACAAACGGAAGTTGTATTCGAAATTTTAGTTTTTTCATAGTGCCTTTTTATTGAGCATTTTCGCGGGTTGTTTATAGAATCCGATAGAATGTTCCATAATCTCGAAACCGGATATCGTACCACAAAAAGTTCTGACAAGTTCTCGTTCCCAAGACACTTTTTTCGTTGCGTTCTTGACACTGAACTACATATATTCAAACTGGGAAACCAGTGCCACAACGAGAAGCATCCCAAATTACGACCTCTCGCGCATCAGTTGTCTGCCCATGCTTATTTGTACATCAGCATGTCCATTTGAGAGAGGAACTGCTGTTTATCAGCTGCAGGTTAAAAACAAGCACAATACGGACCTTGCAAATTATAATCCCGCAGTGCGCATGCCCATAAAACTAACTAATAGAACTAATCAGATGATACCGCTGACGTCCGTAATGCAGCTATTTTTACTTTCGCGCACGCATGTTACTGATTTTCCAGTTTGAATATAGTTCGGTGGTTCTTGAGGTGCTCGCATCGTGTTTTTGGCTTGGCCACCTTTTTCTGACTTTTCAACCCTAATTAGCGGTTTGATCAAGAGAGTATCGTTGAAATTTTACCATTCTTTAAGTAATATTTGTTATCTTTCAATTTCATCTGAAACTTATCTGCCGGAGCCCTGGTTTTTTGGTGAGTAGTCAAGCACGTGTACCACCCCAGGAGTTCAGCTTCATTTCAGCCAGCACAGGAGGAGTCCACAGGGGCTCGAGCGCCGTGGAAGTCCGTGGAAGCCCTGGTGAGTAGATTTTATCTCATTTATCTTTTTTGCGTATTTCTCGTACCGTTTTGTCGAGATATCTACTCACTTAGGTTCTACGAACTCGAGCTGTCCTCTGGATTTCTGCCTGGGCTTTGCACCTGGTTATATTACCGTATCTTAAATTTTTGAACCTTCTTAACTTTCAACGATACCTCTCTAGGTCTGATCCCCGAAAGAACGTAACGTAGAGTAACCTCAGATTGTTTGCTATTTATGCTATCACAAATTTTCTCTTTCATTAAAATTGTTTTTCTTACCCAGAGAACATATAAGTGTGTGGATATAACTTTAAATTAAAAACAAAAATCATTCTCTTGTCCTGGTCTGAGGTTTAGATTTCTTTTAAATATCAAGTTTCAAATTGTACATTACATTTTTACAAGTAAATATTTTGCATTATTTTCACTATCCCTGTGCACAGAGTTTTTTAAAATAATTGCAAATATAGCACTATTAAATTAGTCATACTCTTTGTTATAATTAAGATAGTTTTACTAATCTAATTAATCTGGCACCATGTTCCAAATTCTTAGGTCTGTACATTGATGGCAGATTGAATTTTAAGGAGCATATTCTGAAACTGTGCAATAAACTAGCCCGAGGCGGCTATGCTTTGAGAGCTATTTCTGCGAATTTGGGCTTGACCGCCAGAAGAGAGGCATATTTTGCACTTATAGAGTCACATTTGCGGTACGGCATTTGCTTTTGGGGAAATTGTGGAGTGGTGCTGCTGAACTCTGTTTTTGTACTACAGAAGAGGGCTCTGCGTTGTATCTTAGGAGCTGGACACCGAGATTCCTGTCGTCCTTTATTTAAGTCCCACAAATTCCTAACTCTTACTTGTATATTCATACTCGAAACAGTGCGTCTCATGTTCAAAAAATTTCGAACTGCTTTACCCAGAAATACCAGTTACCCCCGTTGCATTACGAGACAAAATGGTCACATTGGCATGCCGATTCCTTCATCTAGTCTAATAAAAAAGTCGGTAGTATATACTTCCAGGAAGATGTTCAATCACTTGCCTCTTCATATAAGAACGCTAACTTGCGAAAAAAGATTCAAGGGAATGGTGAAGAGTCTGTTGGCGGACAAGGCATATTATGACCTTGACGAGTATTTCTCCGATTCACTTTAAATTCTAACTTTTGACGACTTTGACTTGCTGTTTATTTTCCTTTTTTTTATGTATATGTATATTTTTTGTATTTTATATGTATGATTGGTGTATTTGTGTTTTTTTCTTAAGCCCAGCTTTGTCAACAAGTTTATACTTATGACAATAAAGCATATTTGATTGATTGATTGATTGATTACTAATTATACAAGTTTAAAATTATAAGTAAACATAAACAGCATCGCCTATTAGTTTAAATTTTTCTCTCGACTTACGAGATTGGGTACTGCTTGGTTTTCGACTTCACAGATACGTCGAAACTGTTACACCACACCACCTCCTATCACATCACAAGTTCTGATTTGGCCACGTGCAGCTAAGCGACAGATCCACCAGCCACAACAAAGACCCACATCCCAGCTAGTCGGCACTGCAGCGTTGCAGCTATAAGTGGTCTGGTTTGGTTCTCGCATATTGGGCACGGACTTACATGAATGTGGGGTTGAGGTATTGTGTCGAACTCTATTACTTTTACCCAAGTCGAATAGACAGAATCGAGCCGCAGTAAAAATCTCAGTCGGTGGTAACCTTAACCTCAATTTTCAAATTTACTTCTGTTTAAATTTCAAATTTACTTCTGTTTAACTTATGTAACTGTGAGTAGTATAACTTCCTTTTGTAAGGCAATTTAATGCAAACGATTCTCAAAGTGTAATAAAACTTGGTTTTAGAATATTGTGTTTTATTTGATCGCCTCATAACTAGTTTCAAGAGAAAAACTTGCTCTCCGCATCTCGCTCTCTCAATACATTTTTTTAAGTAGTTTTTTTGAGTAACCCCTTAATTGTTACAAAGGTTAGGCATCTGTCACAAGTTCTGACATTTCTGCCAGACATGCTAAGTACGCCCCTGGATGCGCCTCAAAACAATGCTGGCAACCTTGGATTACCAAATTAAGAAATGTAATTCTTAGTGTACAATTTAAAGAGCATTTTTAGATTATTACACATAGAAAAAATACTGAACAACCTGACTGGAATGTCTGCATCGCCATCAAGCGATTGAGCACTCCCTTATGCTATCGTGCTAAACTTCGTCAGAGCTAGAGACAAAAGGGACAGCCTATTTCGCCATGTTTTTTAGTTTTGTCATATTAACACAGTTTCTATAGGTATTTTGAAGAAAATCGTATGCACGGACCATTGCGTGAATTGCACAATAATAAACACTATTTTGGAATTTATGGGATCATTTCTTCAACCAGTTGAAGAAGCAAGAATTCTAAATATTATATTTTGGAAGGGTATTGTGCATCGTGTGCAAACGGAAAATAGAAAAATTTGTTTATAGCCCCAAAGCGAACTAATGGTCCACTATATAAAGAAAAAACAAAAAACTGAAGAATGTAATGTGTTCTATGCTAGACTTATACTACAACTAGCAATGGATTTCATTTTAACGGTCTAGCTTCAGTTTAGCGTTTCAAGGGATATGCAGTTAATCTAAAGGTTTTTTTTTATTGATAGTGTTTGTGTTTCCATGTTTGCCTTATGATGAGTATGAGTAAGCTAAAAGCGAGCATTGTTTGTACGTGCGAAAGCTTGCGAGAACAAAAGTGTTTCACCTTTTTTTGCATAGTCATAGAAAGATATTTCTACTGGTTTTAATGGAGTAAAAAGAACAAAATGGTTTTAGAACTATATGATTAATCCGATACTCATAACACTGGGAAAGTGATATTTTATTTTGTATGAAGGTTAGATTTCGGAACGGGCGCAGAGAGTTTAGAAACTATTCAAACAAAGTAAGATAACATTTAACACATATTACTTACAATACTATACAGGGTGAGTGTTTTTCGATGCCCCCTATGGGGATCTCGGAAACTAGCAGAGCTAGAACAAAGGTTAAATGGGGAATGAATTGCAGTTTTGAATGCACAATCTAATGCCCCTTTTCGATTTTTAAAAAAGTTCATGGTTCACTAGATATTTTGAAAAGATTGATTTTTTGCTATTTCATCAGATCTCTGTAGCTCCGTTATTTATGATTATACAGAAAAACTGTAACAAACAATTTTTTATGTTGTTTGTGATTTTTGAGATATGACATAAACTTGTGTTTTTTTAAATGTTAATCATAATTGGCTGTGGCCTTATTAAATCGACCATTTTTTGAGTTTTCCAAAGATATAATACTCGGCATAATTATTATAAAAAATAAAAGATCTATGGCTAATTTTCTGTTTTTTTTTTTAATTTGCACGTAGTCAGCCATGGAATATTTTCATAATTTCGTTCTATTTTATAATTAGACATACTTCAAACTTTCTAATATTTTGTTTTTAGCTGGTAACAAAATGTAACATATATGGCCTTTAACATATTATGTTACAGGCCACATATGAAAATAGACCGTATGTATATGGTCTAGGTCGTATCCATACGGCCTAAATGGCTTAGACCGTATGTAAATGACATGGTATTTCATATACGGACTAGACGGTTAACATAAGGACTATTGACATTCAGACTGTATGTGCAATCGCAGTGAATTACCCTTCTTTTTTATATTAAAGGAGGATATGCCTCCTTTTTAGTAAGTACGTATTTTGCAGAAAAAAATCTAGGGTACCTATACACCATACCTACTAAATAATTACCTTTTTTCCTTCAAAATACTATGTACCAGCAAGAAGTAATACCCTTCTTTGATGGGCCTATATAAGAAAGGAAGGGTAATTCAGAAATGGCGGACTTCGCAACACCCCAGAAAAGATTGCACATACATACTGTCTTTGTTTAAATCTCTCTTTGATATACGGTCCAGTTGCAGATGGGCCTTTTACAGGGTGTCCCGTTAATAATGGCTCATAGAGCAACTGCACATATTTGGGGCCAAAATATGACGATTGAGGCTAATATGCCTTATAGAAATGTTGTTTGTTGAAGTTCATTTTTTGAAATTGAATTATGGCTACATCTCTCAAAATAATGAAGCTGCTGAACTAAAATTTGTCACTGCTATGTTTTTGAGGATGGAGAACAAGCTAAAAATATCAATTTTGCTGTATCTCACAGAGGGCGCCACTTGCGCTGTTTTTGGATCGTGTTTTTACTCCTAACTCCATCATTTTAGGGATATTTTCATTCTGCAACAAAAAGGTACTCTTGTTTCATAACGATAAAATCAACCGTTTCCGTTGAAATTGGCAAAATGTGCCCCGAAAAACCTGTAGACTCCAAAACAAATGGTGTTTTGACCAATGCCCATCTGGCATTTTTTTTCTTTATTTTGAATGTACAGTCGACTTGTAACATTTGAAAGCGCTCGGTGAAAATTTTATGTTTCGAATATTGAAGTAGACAGGTGTTTTGGGGCATGTTTTGGCAATTTCAAGGCAAACGGTTGATTTGATCGTTATGAAACAAGAGTACCTTTTTGTTGCAGAATGAAAAAATGCCTTAAAATGATGGACCTGCAACATCATAAGATAACCTCAAAAAAGTTAGGAGTAAAAACACAATCCAAAAACAGCGTAAGTGGCGCCCTCTGTGAGATACAGCAAAATTGATATTTTTAGCTTATTCTCCATCCTCAAAAACATAGCAGTGCCAAATTTCAGTTCAGCAGCTTCATTATTTTGGAAGATGTAGCCATAATTCAATTTCAGAAAATGAACTTCACCTGTATCTCTTAAACAAACAACATTTCTATAAGGCATATTAGCCTCAATCGTCATATTTTGGCCCCAAATATGTGCAGTTGCTCTATGGACCATTATTAACGGGACACCCTGTACAAATGGACTAGTCCTTTTGCAAACCGAGTAGACCGTTTGTTGAAGGACAAGCTTCTTATACATATGGACTAATATCTTCAGTCGGTTTGCATATGGACTAGTCCTTTTGTATACGGCCTGTTTTACATAAATATACGGTCTGTAACATATACACAGTACGACCCACTTCAAACCAGAACATCCCTATAAAATGTGTTATTTGTTATCCGATTTTGATCGAGTTTTTTTTTAACGATAGGTTATTAAAAATTCTACTTTAGGGCAAAACGACACATTGTATTTTAAAAACCAAGGCCTACTATGACATATTTTTTGGGAGGAAATTGGCCAAGTCATATTATTTATATATCGAACAATAAAAATCATAGAAAGCAATAAAAATCATGATTTAACTACCTATTTTACCTGCCTACTCACTTAAATCAAGTTACAAGGGGATTGAAAACAAGTGAAACTGTAACTTGCTTTATTACAAATAGGTATCGGTACTTAAGAGGCTACGATACTTATGAAATCCGCCCGAAGTGCCCGACTCAATTCAGGACAAACGTCGCTCGATTAGATACGCCTATCCTTTTCCTTCCTCTAGTCCCCACGACTCCCCACTCCAGCCTGCCCCTTCATAGTGCTACGATTGAGGGGCAGGCCGGCCGTGGGTACTACACTGAGAAAAATCTGGCACTGGTAAAAAAACCCTGTTTAATTCAATATGAGATATTATTCCTCAAACTCAAGCAGAAGCTTTTTTGTAACTGACAATAATCAATTCAATGACAATTGATATTGAATTCTAATGAATAATTCAAATGTAATATTTTATTTCAATAAATAGCATGTTCTGGAATTGATTCTACAATATCTCTTTTCTAAGCACATTCTTTTGTCAGAACAACATAACATAACGTTTCATGGTGTTGAATTGAATAGGGATACATTTAACTGTTCATTATACTGAAATTACAACTATTGTCACTGAATTTTTGCTGGATTTGTAATACTTAATTGTGGGTACTAATATCAATTATAGCCATTCACTTGCAGTGTTCATTATGACTACGAACGATATAGAGTGTAGGGTTGATTCAAAACCTTTAATTTGCGATCACTGTGTGCACTCCTAAGTTAACCCCCAGTTAACCCTGAAAAAATCAGCTTGTTTTAAAGAATTTTTTTTTACCCTTATAAAGCACTTTAGATAGTGGTGATCTTTTACCTATATCTCGTGAAGTATTGAAGTTAAAAAAAAACTTCATGAGGGAAAGTTGTAGAGAACGTAATAATGTATACATAAGAAGAAAAAAAATTGTACATATGAGAAGAAAAAAATTTGCAAAAAAATGTTTGCAAAACCACTCCTATTGCGGGGTTCGTAACACGACTTCGACGGTGATTTTTTGGGGTTATACTCAGGACGCTACCCACAACCAACCCTGAAAATATCTACCTGTTAAGAATCATTTTTTTTTCTACCTCTATAAAAAAAATTACAATTTTCGTGGACTATTACTTACATTGATGAATATAAAAGTTGCAATTAAGTTAATTTGTTCATCCAATGAATTATAATGTTTTTTCAGTTGCTTCTGCGGTACTCTTATATAGTTTGGAGTAGTCTGAGGGTGAGAATTATTATTATTCAAATAAAATAAATTTAATTGTTTAAATAAAACATGAGATAATTTAAAACCGAGGTTATGCTTTCATTGTAGTATGCCAATTTTAGTATCGAAGTGACAATACGTCTTCTTAACGGAAATTCAAACTATTTTAAACTTATTGGTTCATCTGCAATTACGTCAAAAGTATAGATTATATTGTTGGGACCACATGGATTTGCTTGTATATTTAAAGTAGGTAATGGAAAAGTGACTATATACACGAACTCACTAAAATCACAACTGTCTTTTTTTCCTGTGTAGACGTGTAGATAATATGAAATAATAACTCGGGTGCCGGCCGCCGCCGACGGCCGCCGACGGGTCACACGAGTCTCGCCGATGCCGACGAAGAAGCGCGAATATATATTTAAAAAACGGCGGTGGGCTGTTTGCTTTATTGCAAAAATGATATTTTTTGGGAGTTATTCAGGGCGTTCACTTTTCGTTGGCAACACACTGCATAGCTTTTTGGCGTCGAAGCAATTTTACTATTATTTTTCATATCAGCAAAGGTGCATGCTATGAAGGGTTCGTGTATAAAAAAACTTCTGTAATTGCTCAATTCTAAAATCTAAATTAACGATTCGATTACCGAATTCTTCTTGAACCACATTAGGGTCAGTTGAACATCTATTAATGTTTGATTGGATAATTGTTCTGCATAATAGTGTTGCTACGACTAAAAAAGTGCGTCTAAAGTGTACTTCTTTAAAATGTTTTATATAACTAGTAGGTATTCCATATTTACATTTGTGTAATAATAAATAAATCTAACTAAAAACTTTCTACACTGTAAGAGTTCACTTTAGAGGGATTAGAGTGAATAGGCCATATTATATCACAACGGTTTCGTTAATCTATAAAATTACATCCTCAAGGACTAATTTATAGAGTTACGAAACTGGTCTCCCTTTTTAAATAAAGTAATAGTTGTGAGATAATAGGAGCTATTAATTTCTAATCCCTTGTAAATGTTCCATTCAAAGCCCTGTTTTTCCCAGAAAGTTTGTTTCCCAAACCCTATGCACCTGCAGTACTACTTATACCTAAATCCGAATAAGTGTGCAAAATGCAAAATATGTAGGTACCCCTCTCTCAAATTCTGGAAACCATATTAGGTACCTACGGGAATAAAAGCACTCAAGCCCACAAATTACTCCTATTGGTTTCACTCCATGTGACTGTTGTAACATCATTATCAAACATTATAGGTATTCTTGCCCTGACTGCGGTTCAGTTTCAGAACCTTATTCTGACAAATCTGAATTATCGAACATCCTAGAAAATGTATTAAAATGTCATAAATTCGACAGACTGGAACAATAAAATGTACTATTTTTATTTTGCCCGATTTTCAACTCCAATGACTTTCGAACAATCTTCTAACGAAGAAGTTTCTAAAACTGACTGGATGTCAGAATTATTATCGTTCCCTATGGAAAGTATATAAATTAGCTTTTATCATGCAGCGATTTACATAGGAATTCGTTTTCAAAAAATGCTTCACATGACCCATTTATTTGGCAAAATTATTACTTGTACCTATCACATTTTTAAAGTAAAAATCAAGCGCACAATTTGGTCTAGAATTTAAATTTACTCTTTTTGCACGACCAGGCCATTTTATGCCCTAGGGATTAAACCATTTTACACAAAAGCAAAAAGTAGGTACTTTGTGAATAATAATTATTTATTTTCTAAAATTTATTTGTGGCGCAAACAGATCCATTTAATTTTTAATTGAGTTTTTCGCCACCAAACTGATCGAAGGACAACTTTTTCACGTCTTGAAGTGGCATGATCTTTGAGAAAGGAGGAAGATTTATTCTCCGAAAGCTCAGAAAACAAGTTTGTTGAAGTTATTTTTTGAGTTACACGTTTAAAGTTTCGTTCATTCACTGTTAAGAATTTATGAATTTTCCAGGCAACTTGAAAAAGTTGTCTTTCGATCAGTCTCTTGGCGAAAAACCCGATTAAAAATTAAATGGATTAATAATTATTTATTTATAATTCCTGGAGGAATAATAATAATGAGTATTATTATATGCCAGTCGACATACATAATGTCGCGGTAGAAAATATTTTCTTCGGGTACTCGGAAATATAAATATTTGCTAACATACTAACATTCAAAACAAGCGAAACACAAATAAGGGAGACTGAGACTAATAAAATGAAAAATGAACCATCTGATATCGATTGAAAGTTCCCCTGACGTGGTTTCCGAGCCCGGTGAGGTACGCCGAAGTAGGGGGAAGTAGGGGAACCACGAGTTCCAGCGAACGCCCGCCCGCCCGCCTATCTCCGTACGTCTAATTCCTGCTCGAATGGCCAATTCACGGATCATTTTATTGCCGGGCAATGGGTTCGTAGTTTTCAAATCTCAGCCAAACGAACAAACGTATCGACTTGAAAGTAGTCTTAAAATAATGTTATCGAATGCCTCAATCGTCGTTGTGTCTTTCGAATTATTTTTGAGCGGTGGAAATACTCGAAGTTCTTAACCGAATATAGTCGAATTTCGGGTATGTTTGGCATTTTTTTTCACAGTGTCGCATTAGTCCTGCACAGTTCGTGATACACAACGACGATTCTTCGTAGTTTTATCTAAGCCACAAAAAAAAATCAAGTGAAAATATTAAGAAATGCAAGTAGGAGATGTAAACTACGAAACCCTTGAAAATGGGGGGTATCGTAGCGCCTTAATTACTTTCAAAAAACCTAAAGTAAAAATGAAATTTCAATTTTTTCTAATTCGCCATTTATTTCAATAAATTTTCATACCTGAAATTTTTACATTAGTTTTGTTTTTTGTATTTAGGCAAACATATCTACTGATATTACTATTAATTATTGTAATAAAGTAAGTTACAGTTTTAATTGTTTTTAATCCACATGCAATTTGGTTTAAGCAAGTAGGCAGGTAATATAGGTAGTTAAACCGCGGTTTTATTGGTTTCTAGAATTTTTATTGTTCGATATTTTTTAACAAAATTTGGTACGAAGCCATTTTAAGGGATGCCCAATTCAGTGGCGTAGTCAGAATTTTTATAAAAAATATGCGTAATATGATTTGTCCAATTTTGACCCAAAAAATATTTTGCAATAGGTCTTAGTTTTTTAAAATAAAATGTGCCCTTTTTCCCTAAACTACAGTTTTCAATGCCCTATCGTTAAAAAAATTCTTGATCAAAATCTAACGATAAATACAAATTTTATGGGGTGTTCCGGATTGAAGTGGGCCACACTGTATATGCTCAAGATAGTAAGGCATGAATAGGGAACTTAAACAATTTTTTTTTATTTCTTTAATATAGTTGCCTAAATATAGAAAGAGCACGTACCAGATATCAGCCCTCAAATCGCAATATTTAATTTGCAATAAATAATTAAAGTTGTGACCGCAAGCTATTCATTTGAAACGACACGAAAAGCGCGGGAATGGTTTTGACGTCATATAGCTCGATCGATCAGAAGGCAGTTACAGGAGTGACAGCTACACAGAATTAGGAAAGGAAGAATGTAAATTGAACGTTAAAATAAACAGTTCGGCGACCCATTTCCAGAGGGATCTGATGTAGGTCAAAAATAAAAACCACCTAAAAATCAAAATTTAACAAGCACTTCTTTAACTGAGACCACAGGACTAGTAATTCTTAGGTCTCGGGTTCAATCGCACAAGAATTTTTTTTTAATTATCACTCACTGCATTCTACCTCTTATATTTATCACTGATTATCATTTTTAGTAATAATTGGACAATGGTTATTTTGAAGATTATTACTCACAATCTACTCCATAGTGTATTTAAATTCAAAGTACTTACCTACCTAATATGAAATTGTCAGTAGCAGGGAAAATGTAATACATTGCTCGATGCGTAATCTCTTTTTGGCCTCGAAGAGAGTTTTAAGAAACGAGGCAACACGGCCATTAAACAACCTCCTCGGCCAAAAAAGTGTGCTTACCTACGCATCTCGCAATGTAAATAATTATATAATACAGCAGCACACTCTTCTCAAACATTATCAACAATATCAAGACTGCGATAGACTATAATAAGACAGATAGACAAGGATGGGACGTTCTCGTTATCTTTCTAAACAAAGCTTGCGTGGTGCTGTAGTTTTTATACATGTGCTGCCCATATTAGTTGATACATGGTGCCGCCGCCCACTAGAGGCGCCACCACCAACCAGCTAGTTGACGTCACAACCAAGGAGGGCGCGTCACAAGAATGATTTGAATTATGCAGTTTTTAATTGCTTATATTACATAAAAATATAAACTGAGTTTTTTTCTGAACTGTGGTTCATTTAATGGCAATAAATTACGTTTGAAAGCATAATTTTTCAAATTTAATTTTTGTGCAAGTTCCCCATTAGAGCCATCCTGGGTTTTTCATAATTAGAAAAGTGGAATTTTGTTAAAATGAAGTTCAAAATAGAAGATTACTGGGAAAACCACAGGCATTGGCGTTGGGTCCAAAGGGCTATTAATGTATAAAACTTCTGAAGAAAAGACGGCATACTTACTGTTTGCGAATGCCCAAATACAGTTTGAATTAAACAAATCGTGTAAGTAACATTCTACCTTTTATTAACTAAGAACTTCTGTGTCACTGCATTCCTGTCAATTTCCCTAATGACATTTTCAAATTCTAATTGATTTTACGCAAAAAAAGTTACTGTTCTCATACTGCCATAAATTTGCCAGATTAGGAGAAAAAAGGAGAACCAATATTCATTCTACCCTCATATTAACTAGGAATTTGTGTGCCATTGCATTCTCGTCAATTTCTATTACATTTTCAAATTCTGATTGATTTGTTGTTGGCTAACTAGAGTATCCATAAACAAGGGTAATAGTAATGTGTTATTGAGTGATTTAAGAATAAAGTTATTGTAAGTGTGATTACTGAGATGTTGTATCAAAATATATCCAATCTTTCTTTTTATTATTGACAGATTTTTCTGGAGCAACCTATCCTTGTGCTGTTTTACATAATGTCTAAGCATTCTAGGGCAAATTTACAAGGAACACTTTCTGTAGAACTGAATATCAAGGAAGTAACAAAATTTTCAATAATTATTCCATAGGCATGAGTAATTTTGATGAGAAGAGAGCATAACTAACCCTCCCATAGACCACAATTTTATTTCTAGGAAACATAGATGTTTTGTATTGACGACAGGGACATCTTCAATATGGACATCTTGATATTCTGTAGTAAAAGCATATTATAATATATTATGTTAAAATTATAATATATTATGTCAAAATTCCACTCGATTTTGAATGAAAACAAGGAACTAACATGGTGAAAACTTTACATTGATAAATTCTCATTATAGTTTGACAATTATTATTTATAACTGTCAAAGATCTTTTATCTGTCTAATAACTAATAAGCTCATGTGGGGTTGCAAAAATTCAAGATGGCTGCTAGTATATACATAAAATAATCTTAGTGAAATATAGTAATCTGCATATTGTTTACAATGTCCAAAATTTCTGAAAAATGACAGACACTAAGAAAATAATTCATAGATATTTGCACAAACTAAAGTGAGAGAAGAAATAAAATGATGTTTTACTTACTATTTAGCTTTAGTTAGAGCAGGATGCTCAGGGTTATTAAATTATTTTAGAGTAGTTCAAATGAACTACTCTGAACTTATGTAGTACCTATCTACTTCCGAATGGTTTTCCAATGATTGATTAGGAGAGGGAATTTATAGACATAGTTCTTTCATATAAGACTCTTTTATAAAATCATTTCAACATTAATCAATGTTGACTGGTTCCTATCTTAAATTCTGTCTAGAAACCACTCCTACTAGCTCATTATTCAAAACCCGTTCTGTAAGATAAGCAAGGGAATATTACCACTTTACAAGGCAAGTGAACTACTTTTTTTATGCAATTAATCTAGTTTAAATGCTCGCTGCCACAATACTTCAAAGTAGTGGAGACGGCATTTAGCAAAACAATTACTCCTCGGGTCAGATCAATGCGATAATTGCTCCAACAAAACAGGCATCACATTTCCAATTTAGAGTTTTTTGCGGGTTAGGACTAGGGCTGTTCGATCTCCGAATTTCAGTATCGGAAATCGATACCGAAAAAATATCGATAAAATCGATAAATCGATCTTATCGATAAAATCGATCTTATCGATAAAATCGATCTTATCGATAAAATTGATAGTATCGATACTTTCGATTTTATCGATATTTTGTCTCAGGCCTAGTTAGGACCGTCCAATTTCAATACGACCTTTACTTACCAGGATAGTTGGTGTTTGGCCTACGGATCGGGATGCCGTTGCTGGAAGCCATCGGGATGCCATGAGAGGGGCCCGCCATTTGCTGGGCCGCGGGGATGTTGAAGCCAAATGCATGGTGATCGTGATGGCGGTAGGACGAGGCGCTGCCGGGCTTACGCGGTGAACGGGAGCGCAAGGCGATCGAGGGTCGGTGCATGTCTTCGAGGATAGAAGGGGCTACGTAGGTGAATCCCTGAGGCGGAAAGGTGGTGTCAAGTTGCGGGCAAATATTTCTTTATTAGTTTGCGTCATATATTTGGTCAGACACCTATTTTTTTAATACACATAAATTCCTGGACAAAATTAACGCAACATCATAAATTTACCACTTATTTGATGCTATTTTTTTTCTGAATTTATGATCCGATTTGAATGATTTTTTTGCATTGTAGGTTGGTTCCTTGACAATGTCATAGTTTTCGCTGTTTATGATAAAAAGTTCATTTTCGATTTATACCGGGTGTATTAAAAATGTTATGTTTTTTCTGAAAATTCATATCACCCTTTGGAGTATACTAGCAACCAAAACACATAGCAGTTGACATTAGATGGTAGGTCCATCTTTCTTCAACATTTTCTTTTTTGGTTTACTTCATTATCTCTGTTATTAAAGGAGAGATACACTGTTTTATAGCGTAACATGTTTTTATAGACTTTATTATTCAACACATTCATCGTTAAATGTGTTCAAGTAGGCTATGGAACCTTTCTGACATTTCAAGCGATGCGTCAACAGATGTTGTGTTTTAAAGTTACAAAGGTCAAATAAAATTCGCCATACTGATAAAAACTGTTCGGAAACTGCTTATTAAACGTTCGTTTCATATGCCCAGTTGCCCGACTATTCTGTCGTTTAAACCAGCCTCATTTAAACGTCTTCTGATTGTTCGAGACGATATTGTATGATGGCGAGCAGTTCTAAGCTCACTTTTTAGCCTAGTACTGGTGATATTCCTGTTTCTTAAAGCAGTTTGCCTAATAAAACGCTCATCCCTTGGATCGGTACATTGTTTTCGCCCTTGGCCTGACCTTCGAGAGTAAGATCCTGTCTCGTTAAATCGTTCAACCATACGACTTATAGTCGAACGATGTCTTCCTATCACATTAGCAACATGACACATCGAATAGCCTTCATCCACCAAAGTTAAAGCTCTTACTGCTTCTTCTGCCGATAAATTTTTTGGTCGATTCATTTTTCAAGTTTAAAATACTCGTCGGGCAACTGGGCATATGAAACGAACGTTTAATAAGCAATTTCCGAGCAGTTTTTATCGGTATGGCGAATTTTATTTGACCTTTGTAACTTTAAAACACAACATCTGTTGACACATCGCTTGAAATGTCAGAAAGGTTCCATAGCCTACTTGAACACATTTAACAATGAATGTGTTGAATAATAAAGTCTATAAAAACATGTTACGCTATAAAACAGTGTATCTCCTTTAATAACAGAGATAATGAAGTAAACCAAAAAAGAAAATGTTGAAGAAAGATGGACCTACCGTCTAATGTCAACTGCTATGTGTTTTGGTTGCTAGTATACTCCACAGGGTGATACGAATTTTCGGAAAAAAACATAACATTTTTATTACACCCGGTATAAATCGAAAATGAAGTTTTTATCACAAAACTATGACATTGTCAAGGAATGAACCTACAATGCAAAAAAAAATCATTCAAATCGGATCATAAATTCAGAAAAAAAATATCATCAAATAAGTGGAAAATTTATGATGTTGCGTTAATTTTGTCCAGGAGTTTATTTTATGTGAAAGTGAAAAAATAAGATTATACCTTTTGTAATCGCAAAACGCAACCTGCCATAACTGACATATTCAGGTTGTCGGACTAAAGAAGTTGTCGACTATCTTTTTTAGGCAATTATGAGCAGTTTCAATTAAAAATTAGGCATTGTGCAATAAGAAAATGGTACCCCGCTAGAGTGACATGTTGCGGGTGTCGGACTCGACGATTGCGCCCTCTTTTTTTTTCGGACAAAATGTTTTATTTTGTTTTAACGCATAATCTTTCAATTAACATAAAAATTGCAGTTTTGTATTAAAAAAATCGTAACCACACACCACACTAGAATGACAGGTTTAGCTTCGCAGCGTGTGGGAAAGTGCCCATCCCGCACTCTGAAAATTTTACAGTGTGGTAGACTCGTTAAAATGAAGCCCCTAATACAATTTTTACGACTTTTGTAATAATGATGAAAAAAAGACGCTGTACTGGGGACTATTTCAGAGCATTGCCTGCATAGGTATAAACATTTCTGTAAAATCGATAATTTGAAGGTCAAACTGTCACCAGGAAAGGAAGGTTGATATTTTTCTTGTTGTTGTCAAATTATAGTCCACCTTACCAGAGAATACAAGCCTCAAGAATGCGAGCAAAAAATTTCGAAAGTTGCCAAACTTCCAAATATAATTCTCTTTAGGAAATATAATAAACCAAAGCCATTACGCCAGTGCACCAGAATTGTAGAGGTTTTTTGCGATCCGGCACGCCTAGCAAGCCCAGTAAAGATTCATCCTGCAATCAGTATCCCAAGCTGAATATTTCTTAGAGCGACTGGCGGTCGTAAATATCACGTACACTAGTCTTCGCCTCATAGCCGTGCGCGAAGGGAGACAATTTGAGTTTTGCGGTGTTAGTAGTGGTTGTATCATGACCAGTGTCCGCGGAAAGACCATACATAGCCAAGTCAGGGAAATTATCGCAAACGTAATAAGGGTTTGCGATGAGGAGCCAACTAATAACGCTTTCAAATTACTTATTTTATCAGACTCCTCAACTGACTACCAAAATTTTCACCGCCACGCCGTTATTACCGACGCCTGTGGCGGCAGCAATTTTATGGCCTATTCCCGCATTTTTTATTTTACTTCTCCTCTGCGTCTCTAGCGTTCTAACCTATGTTTTACTATACTTGTAATCAATTCCATCTTTTGAGAGAAAAAGGAGTAGAACCTTAAAATTTTGGATTCTATTTTATTTCAAACTGGGATTGTGGACTCACATCTTTATAAAGACACCTCACGACTATTAAGTCTGACACTTTTTCAGCTCACGATTCGCTTTCAGGACACAAAATACAATGTGAAATACTTTGTTAGCCATCAGTGCCATCTGTTTTACAGGAGATGAAGCTGTAGCCTTGAGTATTCAGGGGTAATATAACAAGTGGTGTGCCTATTATCGACAATACCTTTCGTTAATTTTAGGGATTATAATACCAAAACTGAAAATACCACAAGTAACGAAAGGTATTATCTATTATTAGGCACACCACGAGTTGTATTTAAAAATAGAATTTAACAAAGTCATCGGAATTTAACAACTGCAAATAGTTTAATAATTATTCAGTGTGTATGTAGCCATAACTTATCAACCCAACTTCTTAGGAATAAATTAACTACAAGAAATATAAATATAATCCCTCTTCAAAAATGTAATTTAAAAAATATAAATAAAAAATGCAGCCACAACCTGGATTTGAACCCACAACCTATCGCACACAAAGCGAGAATCATGCCCCTAGTCCATTGAGGTCACATGGATGTTTTACTTAACTAGCCATATATAAATTTAACTACCATGGTTAAAAGTTAGTTCATTTGGCAGCTGTCATTTAGGTTGAGCTTTCGGTTCTGAATAATATGTTTTTGTGCTAATAGATCTTTAACGATCAATAACTGAAAACATATCTTCTAGTCCCATATTACATTTCGTCGTCGAGCGTGTAATATCTCCAATGTGAAAAAAATCAAATTTTTCAGGAAAGCCAAAAAACTTCTCAATGTTAAATTATATCATATCTAAAATACTTTAATGCATAGTATATTGTAAAAAAATTAAACAAACTAATTAATTAAGGTGTAATAGCAGTAGAAGGTAAATAAAGACAAAAAAACTGATTTTTTAGTCACATTGGAGGAATTATATTCTTGTCCAATAGCACATTGTTGGTATTTTTCAGGCTTGTAAATAGCCATAATCTAAGAAAACATGTATTTTTTAATCAAAGTTTAATAATGAAAAAATACGTTTTCACTTATATCTACAAATTATGGAGCTATTGAACAACAAACAAGAATCTCAGAAAATGGCCATGAACCTACGAAGGCCTGGAAGTGACATTCGCCATTTTTTCTATTTCCGCTTCTAAAATTTTGACTTATAAGTCGAAACTTTAAAATTTCGAAATATTGACCCAAAATATTGATTTTATAACTCGAAACTTAAAAGTTTCGACTTATAAGTCGAAATATTGAACAAATATTTCGACTTATAACTCAAAACTTTAAAGCTTCAACTTATAAGTCGAAATATTGATGGTCAATATTTCGGCTTATAAGTCAAAACTTTAAAGCTTCGAGTTATAAGTCGAAATTTTAAAGTTTCGACTTATAAGTTAAAATTTTAGGAGCGGATCTAGAAAAAAAGGCGAGTGTCCCTTCCAGGCCTTCCTATGAACCCATTATCTAGTTCATCTTGTCAAATTGAGCCCGACTTTAAACGGTAATTAATCCATTGTAGGCCACTGTGGATATTCTTTCTCAGTTTTAAATTAATCTATAATAAATTAAGTACGCAATCTACTTTATAATTTATCTGAACGATCTTATCAGGTGTGTGAAAAATTACGTAAAAGTTGGGCTCCATTTGACATATTTGACAAGATGCGACTCTCTGTATTCTGGATTCTAGTCTTCTCTGTGATAGTATGTAACAGGAGGGAGTTCTGGGAATAATTTCCACGATCGATGGGAATAAATTCCAACAATATAAGAAAATATTAATGCAATATATATTTATTACAAACATTATCCCCGGCCTTACCTTCCACCACTGAATAAAGGAATACGTTTACACAATGCGTCCACCTAATATACATGTGATCCAAATGTAACATGGGAACATTCTTTTTATAGATCAAAGTGAAAATTAGATTTTCAAAATCATATTTTAGCGAAACATTACCTACGCCCATGCCTTGAATAAATATTAATATTACTGTTTGTGTTTCGGTAGGGAAATTATTAAAAAGTGTTTACTAATAATTATAAATGATTTTTTAAATTATGGTCAAATAGGTATAAAGCGTGGGCCAACTGGCAAATGAGACAATACCTATATTCTGTAGGTTCATACAATCACATAATAAGGTAATAAAATTTACAATGTGCAAGTAGGTACCTATACTTAAAACTATTTAAAACATTCTACATTCTACAAATATTTGGCGCAGTTATTTAAACAATTTTTTTAAAAGCTTTATAAACTCAAGCACTAAAATAAAATGTACCTAACTATCAAAACATTGAGATTATAAATGTTACCCGAAGAATAGCTCCGATGTACTGAATCGAAATATCAAAATATATCCAATGTGACAGCCAGACGTCACATCGGAGATATTTTTAGAACGGGTAATATCAACGATGTTACATAAATGCACATAAGAGATGTTTTTGTCTCATTCTGCAATACCACTAGTGGTATTATCGCTAAAATCATCACCTGATTGGTTAATATTTCAAAAACCATGTCATTTCATTGGTTCATATTGGCAGGTGTTGAATTCTCTTATAAATACATCAGTCAACGCTGGAATGAACTAGAAAAAATGAAATATGCCAGGGGAATCTACTAAACCTCTATAATCTGCCTACATGTGGTTTTATAGACGACCATACTAGTTCATTGTTAGAATTTAAATATTATAATATTATATATTATGAAATAAATGTAATTACTAATATTGGTATGATGTAAGATTTAGTAACCCATGGAAATAAAATAGCAATAATAGTCCCCAAGGAAGTTTTTATTTATATGGGGTTTAAATGGTCAAGTTTACTCCACAGCTCCACAAAATGTAGATGATATTTGATGTAATTTTAGCAAAACCTAGGGAAATGTTTTATCATAAAAGTATCTGTTAAAAATTTTCTCATAATTTTTACTGAACTACTTTATTTTAAGTAATCTCTCAATCATATAATATATAATAATTTCAAAATTGAAAACTCACCTCAAATATCAAATTCACGCTTTCGCTCAAAAACGAATCTACCGGTGAATCCACTGGGGTCTGCTTTGTGAACTTTGGATCAAACTGGGACACATCTTCTTCACTAGACTGTAACGGATAAGAAACATTGTAAAATACTTACGTTGGCACAGTGGCGTAGCCAGCATTTAGGGGCGAGGGGGGTGAAATTTTCCGAAAGGTTTTCTTTGTGAAATATTGCCGTCGACTATGTTTTTAGTTGAATTGAAATAGGTAAACAAAAAATTTGAAAAATCCACAGAAAATACAATGCTATCCATAAACTTCACAACAAATGGAAGAAAAAGTTGTGACCTTACAGCCCATACGCCTGTCAAATATGAATTTAAAATAAAAATGAGGAAAAATGGGGTCTTATCTTGGAAATCGGAAAAGGTTATTAAGAAAATGTATTCATATTGTATTATTGTGCATCTATGTCAATATTTAGAAGAATATTCCTCTTTTTCTTACTTCATATTCAAGGAATTGAAACTGAAACCATAAAATTCAATACCTGTACAGTTTGCTTCACTTAATTTCAAAATATATATATGTATTGTGTAAAAATGTTACAACACTGGCCCAGGGCATGAACTTAGCTTAAAATTAAAGAGTTTGTACCAATATGGTGTTGTTACACAACAACTAATTTTAAAAAATCTTATTTTCCCCTATTTTTGGGTTGAAATTTATTTGTATTTTTATGGTTTACTAAGAAAACAACCAGTAAATAAGTGTCTTAAGTTATTTTGCGGGAAAAAATATTGTGAACCAAGTTGAAGAGATAGGTATAATGAAGAAAAAACAAATATCCTGATATTTTTCTGAAGATTGGCATGTACTTAACATGATTTTTTCCGCCAAAGGCCAGCCCAATTTTTTCAAATTTTTAGTTTTAAATGCCAAATTTGACAGGTATAGGCTGTGACGTCACAACTCTCTTTAGGCGCAATATGCTCTAAAATATCCCGAAATTATGTTTTCAAAAAAATTGAAAAATACAAATTGTTCCCATTTGGTGCAAACTTTATGAATAGCACTTTATATTATTTATTAAAAAATAATGCCTATACAAAAGAAATCATCTTATTCTTTGGTTTAAAGTTAAAAATAAAAGTAACACCTGTATAAAACAGAAACAAAAAAATATGTTTTTTAATATAACAGGTTTTAAAAAACGGACTAAAAAACGTGGGGCGCATGCAATAGATAATAATAATTATTGATGCATGCACTTAAGTCACTAATAATAATTGTACCTACCTATTGCACTGCAAATAATATTTTCCAAATGCAGCTACTTTTCTACACTCCTCCCTATTATCTATTGCACGCGCCCCATCTTTATGTGGCTAAGAGAAATTATACAATTATACTTTTATTATATTACTTTTTGTCCGATTTTATAATATCTTATAGTTTTTAGTTCGTTTTAAAAGCTTGTTATAAAAAAAACATTGTTGCGGGGACTGCGGGGAGTGGGGCATCGGGCAGTAGGTCAGATCGGCGCAGACGGCAGGGCGGGGGGGCGCTCTGGGTAAGGAAGGCGGGGGGGGGGGGGCGACGGCCCCCCCTCGCCCTCACCTAGCTACGCCACTGCGTTGGCATAATAAGTATAGATATATTCTAGCACTGCAATAGTAGGCGAAAAACCTTTCATTACAGCTAGGGATACGTTAGAGTGACCGAGACGCATAGCGCCAAGATCTGGCTTTAATTCTGCTGAGGTATGTAGTAGTAGTAGGCCGCAAATAGAAACTCAAATTATACTGGCTTTCAAATTCAGATAAACTTATTCTTCCTCGGCTGTGGGAGGTCGCTCCCAATAGGGTACTTGACCAATTTTCAAATGGACTTCTTTCCGCAGAAAGAAACCAACCCAAAAAAATAAAAAATATATATCTAATCTAATTATTTTCATTATTATTTTATCTTAAAAAGTCACACATGACTATAAGTAAATAAAATACTTTTTCTTTTTTCTTTCTCTATGATATCGATATCTGTAACTCTATGTTTAATAGATCTAAATATTGGGTATGTAGGATTTTAACTGTTTGAAAATGTTTGTTTATTATTGTCTCAATTATGTAAATGAATGGGTTGGTTCCTTACTGCAGACAGCCATCTAAATGTAGTTTGAGGTATTGTAGTATGTTGGATAAAAGAATTGTAAAAAAGATGTCTCTCATACCACACACGGTTTATAAGGCGGTTCTAGCCTCCTGTTCAGCGCATCTTCCCAATTGATCTTCTTGAAGAAGGAGTGCCTCTTGATTGCTATAGCACCATCTGGAGGGGCGCCCAGCCTGTCACAGGGCTTCTTCTTCAGCAATCTGCGCAGCAGGTCCTTCATGTCGCCGGTCATGTACTGCGGGAATGCCACCTTCCCCCTCAATATCTGCTCGATAGTCGCCTTGCGGCTCGACCCATGGAACGGAGGCTTAAACCAAATAATAAACATTCAGTCATTCATTTTGTGCAAAATATTCATAGATATGCTTCCAAAAAGTTCGTATCATACAGGGAAATTCTGCATCAAACATAACCGGATATTTAAGCGTTCATATTAGGTCTGTTTCGGCAGAATTTCAAACCAGTTTTAATCTGTCAGTTCCATTTTGATGCTCCTGACTGTTTCAAACTGATTTTAAACAGTTTGAAGGGCTGCTGAAGCAAACCTGTCGAAAATACCAGTGGCGGAGATATGAGTAATTATTGAGGATAATTTAAGGGGAAAAAAGTAGTGCAGGCCTGTGCAAAGTCAAAGGCGGTATTAATTTTGAATGTCTCCTCCAATATAAACAATTGATGTGTATATTTCCCAGCAACCATTTTGGGACTTTTTAGGTTGGACAGGCCTATATCATTGATATGTAGTAATAAGAAGTTAGCTAGTATAAAATAGTTAAAACAAGTTTTTATAATTTTCAGAAATTTCCTAAGTATTAAAAAATGACAGAAATTAAATCATTTTCAAGTTTAAACAAGTAAGCTCATACCTATTTAGCGATTCGTTTAAAATGTCATTTTTGGCAGATAGTAAAACTTTCTACGATAAGTGGATCAATTTCTATATTTTTTAAAGCAAAAGGTAAACCCAAAGTTAAATTTCAAAATAAATCTTTAGGCAATTAACAATTTTCCCCTATGATACGAACTTTTTGGAGGACACTGTATATCAACTCCACAACACAAAACGAATAGATTTGAAAAATAATTGGCTATGTTGTTTCAAAACCGTTTAATAAAGTCCCAATTAATGGAATTTGTGTACCTAACCTAACGATTTATATGCTGCATAAAGTGTAACATATCTTCCTCTAACAGTGTACCGATTTTTATGGCCAATCTAGATGCATTTTTAGCTTTAGTTAGGTAATATTAGTTTGTGTATATTTATTACAATAATGTAGCAGGTTAAGTATGAGCAGGTGGTGCCCGGATTTTGTCTTTTTCTAATTACAATAAAGGCACATTATTATTATTTATCGGGAAGAACAAATTCTATGAAACATGTCAACACAGTATATTAAGTACACAATACAAAGGGGCCACAAATCATAAATTTGTTTGAGGTTATGTACATACCGCTCCGGTGGTCATGTCGTAGAGGAGGGCGCCCATCGACCACCAATCTGCCGCCTTGCCATGGCCCTGCCTTAGGATGATCTCTGGTGCCCTAGGAAGAATAAAACAGATGGCTAATGGTGGTAGACTCTCTTACTGATCCTACTGATCTTGTCCTTTTTTTAACGTAAGTTTTTGCTTTTTATGTATACACTTTTTTCCAATCTCGTTTAATCTGTAAGGCATTCTTGTAAGTTGTAGCACAGATTAAGGCCGTGGTCCGAATCATGTTTATGGCATTAACAGCGTGCTCACAGGTGATCCAAATTACGTTTACATTGCTTACAAATTGTCACTTGAACCATATGGCGTTCTTGGTGACATCACAACTTGGCGCTTAAGCCTGTTTTACATTGACAATTTCTTCATGAATTAATTCACGACAAGTTCTATTTTACACTGATGAAGAAATTGATGAATTGTTTGTCACCTTATGTCAGATTACAGCGAATACCAACACATTTGGCATTTTAGCCAAACGATTTAGAGTTTTTTTACTACAATTAATTTGAATGTGGAAAAAGTGTAAACCATAACATTGACATGTTGCACATTACATAATTTTTGAGATCCGAATGTCCTAGTTCCATCCTAGAAGAGCTTGATAAAGACTATATATATTTCAATTTGGACTTTCTTACCAAACATGCTCACAAAGACATGCTCGCGTTGCTGCCCGAGAGGAGTTTTGTGATTATTTCGTGAATAAGGGAGCTGTGCCTTGGCAGCGGAATACATAAATAAAACATTTCACACACTTTTTATCTAAGTATATTATCTTTAAAACTATGTGCTCCCCTCTTCCTCATATAATGCCTCAAACAAAAACCAGTATCAAAATATAACCTTCCTTGCATTAAAATTTTAAATGTTAGTACTCCTGAAGTTCACGCAAAACTTGACGGAAAATAGAACATGCTCTAATTCGTGAAGTAACTTCATGAAGAAATTCATGAATTAATTCATGAAGAAATTGCCAGTGTAATACACGACTTTTTATAATAATTTGTCCTTGAAGTGACTTCATGAATTAATTAATGAAGAAATTGTCAATGTAAAACAGGCATTACAGTGCCGACGGTCTCCGGTGTGAGCACCGTGAGCTTGTAAACAACATAACCTCAATTTTATTAGGTTTTGGAAAGGTTTGATATTAGTTTTGTCTTGTCCCTTAAAAAAATGACACAAAAAGTGCAAAATTTTGCAATAATGGGCATGTTTCACACTTTTTTAATTTTTGAATATGAATCTTAGCAGTAATTAAAACAGAAAATATTTTTTTTCGGCCGGAAAATGCCCTAAAAATGTTTTTCAAATTTATGTAAATTCCTTGGGCTCGTGACGTCACAGGCCCAAAATGCTGATTGGCTACTGTTTTGAACGTTGACACAATTTTCGGCAATATCGATATGTTTCCATTTGAGATTTGTGAAGACTGAAGAAGAAAATTTACCTAACTTATGATATTTTGTGGTAAAAGCCAAATAGACATAACACATGACCTCAATATCAGCGCGGCGGTGCATGAGTGGGTCTTTCGTGGTACCCCACGGCTTGGCACCGTACGTCATGGGTTCGATTCCCACCGCAGCAGTGCCCTGGGTGTTGTGTGTTTTTCTCTAGGTTTAGGATTTATTCATAAAAAGAAATAAAAAAATAACCTAAATATCAATTAAATTTAATAATATACCAAAATGTTTTCCCTTTTTTGAGTTAAAAGTTAAATCTGGCTTATAGCAACATTTTGCCAGTAGTCAATTAACTATACATAATGTTGACAATTAAAATTTAATTTATTAACTCGAAATATAAATCGCAACTGCTGATGCAGTTTGAAGACGCTGTTAAATTTGGCTTATAGCAACATTTTGCCAGTCAATTAACTATACATAATGTTGGCAATCAAAATTTAATTTATTAACTCGAAATATAAATCGCAACTGCTGATGCAGTTTGAAGACGCTGCCGACATGACTCCATGGGTTTTTTAGGGTCGTTTATTGCAACAATATGTTTTGTGAAAGCATTCCAAAAGATGAAGAATCAATAAACAGTTCTGGATCACTGCTATCAGTGCTATCGCTTTCACAAAGGAAATTGCTTCTCAAGAAACACCATTTTTCTTCTTACTAAATGTATGTTTTGTTCATCTCTGATGAAAATTTCAATTTTGACATCACAGATTACAAAAGGTTGACACATGATTGACATGATAAAACACAATTTCAACTTCGCAATTTTGTAAGCACACTTACAACCAGTCCGAATCGAATCACCATCAGTCAGAATGAATATCAGCGCGCTAACAAATCGGACCAGTTGTAAGCGACCTGAGCGCTGTGGGCAGCGACAGCGCGATTCGGACCACGGCTTAACACAGACATATAGTCAAAGGCATTGTTGAAACTGTCTGTAAAAAAACTGGCATGCCAACATTGAAATTTTAATGCTGGAACGGAAACAAATTAAAACAGATACAATATTGTAAATGTCTTACAATGCCTAGGACTCAATTCTAAGTTGAGATTTAGGTATTTTAAATTAGTTGTTAGTCTTTATATACAACTCTATGCAAAATATTTGATGTGCCTCACTGACATTTGCATGATGACACTCTAGGCGTAACTTTAGCTATGGTTATAGTTATTACTATCTTAGAGTTTGAATAAACAAATAAAGGTTCCATTTAGTGAAATGTTAAACAAGCGGTAACAGGGCTCATAAAATCACTTCTCTGGGATATACTGTGCTTACATTAATTTCTCCCATGTAGACCTGACAAATTCAATATCTTTCTGGTGTTTTGCAACGCAACCAACTTAGACCAGCAGTAACAGGCTGCGGATGTTGCCAGTAACACGAAAATTTACCAAAAAGCGCCAATTTCTGGCTAAATTTTTAGATTAAAAAACTACCTTAATTGATTTTATAGAAAATCAACATTTCTGAGAAAGGTATGCTAGAATATTTATGAGTCACATTTTCATTTTATTTTTAGAATGATTACTTATGTGCTGGAATGCAATAAAGCCATGTTTTATGGGTAGTCAGTCATCACCTACACACATTTTAGACTAATTTGAGTATATGTATTAATTTTGGAAATGACAATAAAAAATCAGTACATAATTTTGGCCCACCTTAAAACATTTGTACTTTTTAAGAATTATTGATAATGGGTACCTTAAATTGCACACAAATAACTGAAGATTTTTAAAGTAGATCCAAAATTTAGGGAAAAACAGGTGAAAAAATGTTGACAGAACAGAGCATTAAAATGGCCGAAATATCGTTTTAATATTAATATTCGATGAAATACATTTGGTTGGCATTTGTAAGTAAAAATAAACATTTCCTATGTTCAGTGGGACATTAAGTTATCTCTAATTATCTACATTGAAATCTCATTAAACGAAGAACTAAATTAGCAAACTATCTAAAAGTTAACAAATTAAAATTTAATTTAAGAACAAATTAAGAAGGTAATGATAACATGGAAATTCCTCAAAACCATTATGTTTTAAAGTGACAATTTCAAGAACATTACCAATCTGTTTTGGAGACAAATTGCTAAGAAAATGTTTTTCTTTATAAAATTAAATCCTGTTTGTAATTTTGTAAAATTAAGTTTCAAAACATATCCGAAATATTTTACAGAAAATACAAAACTTAAGACCGCTAATAAAATTCCTCACTAGATATTTCGAACACATCTTTAAAATATAAATATACTAAATATTAAAATATGTACTTACATATATTCTATAGTCCCGCAAAAAGTGAGAGTTCTAGTATGATCCTGCACATGCTCTTTTGACAGACCAAAATCCGTCAATTTCACGTGACCCTCGTGATCCAATAAAATATTTTCAGGTTTCAAATCACGATATATAATTCCTAAGCTGTGTAAATGTTCGAGAGCCAGAGTTATTTCTGCCAAATAAAATCTAAAAACAAAACAAATGTAATAAAAAGCTTAATAGATATTTAAAGGATATGGACTTACGTGCTAGTTTCTTCCATAAATATCCCCTCGTTTTCTAAATGGGTAAACAGTTCACCTCCACTCAAATATTCTAAGACAAGGTACAATTTGCCGCCAGTTTGGAAGGCATAATTCAACTGAACGATGAAAGGGTGCTAGAAAAATAAATAATTTTTTATTTGAAGAGTGTTAATTTCTTTTAGAATCAATATGTGGGTATAGTTTCATGCATGAACTTGTATTTATTTATTTATTTAAATTCCCAATTTAGGGGTGTTTCTTTGATTCATACTGATATTTTAACTGGCTGTAGGTTTCAACCCCAAAAGTACGCCTATGAAAGTATTTTTCAAAACGTGCAGAAAATAAAAAGTTATGGCCATTAAAAAATGTTCTCAAATTTTAGACAGTTTAAGAGCCATTGGTTGTGAGGTTGCTTTCTACCACAGCTTTGCAATAAGATGAGATAATTCCTTGAAAAAATATCTGTAAAATTTTCAAACTTCTACATCACCAATAATATGGGGTATAGCAGTGGCGTGTTGCATTTTTAAGCGGGTGTTCGCTTGTAGCGAAGAATAACATTAGGATTCACTCACTATAACCTAGTCATAATCACATTTGCCACTTCACTAATTTGTTTTCTCAATAATACTTTCACGGCTCTGCACTCCACTTCTTAAAGATGTAATTCAACTCACAGATTCTTTTATTTTGGCTAATGTATCGTGGCTATTTTTAATGTCATTCAAAGCAGCTTCAACATAAGCTCATAGCTCTTCTAAGTCGGGAGTTGAATAAACATTTCATGTGACTTGCCAGAAAAAAATTACATGGATTTAAGTCCAGTGACTTCGGGGGCAAAACAACCGGATATCCTTGTACTTGACATCTAGCCACTCTTGTATTATTATTAGAATTAGTTCAGACGTCAACAATATTAACAGCTTAAAGTCTCTTTACTTTAGTTTTGTCCACTCTAAACTCGAGTATTGTTCAATTGTATGGTGTCCGTATTATAACGAATATATTAATCTACTCGAGCTTGTTCAGCGAAAGTTTCTTAACTTTGTCTCCCTTAAACTAGATGGTGTGTACCCTCCGAGAGGCGCTCCCCATGCGGAATTGTTAAAAAGATTTGGGGTCCCAGCTCTGATTGACAGAAGGAAGGTTTTAGCGCTCCAGTTTCTATTCAAGATGGTGATGGGGCTAACTGATATTGGTGAGTTACTATCATTCCTCAATTTTCATGTTCCATCTAATACAAGATCCAGCAACATGTTTTACTTGGTTAGAGCTAATACCAATATGTTACTGAAGTCTCCTATCTACAATATGTGTAGGCTGGCGAATGAGTTCTCTGAACTTGATTTTTTGCACCATGGCTTCTTAACTTTTAAAAGAATAGTCAGACAACTCATTTTTGCTTGAATTTCACTTGGGGTTTACCTGTCTACCATTTCACTTGGGGTTTACTTGTTTATCTTCTCACCTTTTCATGTTTATATGTTTACACACCAAATTCTAGTTAATCAAGTGTATCTCTGATGTTTTTGCATATTGTCTTGTAAATGGAATATCTTTCTGTTAGACAATAAAGTTTATTTATTTATTATTCCTGCTCGGTTGGGTGGAGCATCATCGTGCCATATCCACAAATTTCTAATAAAATCTAATGGCAAATCAGCAATTCTAAAAAAAGTTCGCAGAAAAATTGATATTTTGTTGAAAATTACTTAATATTAGAAAATTATTATTTTTCCATAAATAAATAAATTAAAGTTCATACTTTTAATTTACATAAATTTTATGTCTAACTATCTTTTTGTCTTACCATGACACACTCCAATATATTCCTCTCTGCTTTAGTATGCAATACATCTTTCTGATTGCGGACTATGGAAGCTTTTCTAAGGACTTTCATGGCAAATATCTTCCCAGCATCTTGACCTGTGCGTTTGCGGCACTGAAAGACTTTTCCGTAACCACCTTTACCCAACACTTTCAAAAGGTCAAAGTCCTTGGGGGTCATGTGTTCGTGGGTCGGATTTGGAATGGTATCTTCGGTGATTTCTACGGTCTCGAAGTCGCCATTTGACATACTGTGAAGAAAATAAAGTAACATTTTAAATCTCCGGAAATGCTGAAAACCTTAGCTTATTCGATTTTGCGACCGAAAACAAGGTTCTAAATATTAGATTCATAGTTTCTGATTTTTCTGACAGTTTAAAGTTGCCAATGTATTTCTATTATAGTGACTTTAATAATGGGAATGTAGGACATAGATATAACAGAAGAGCAAATTGGTATATATCATACTCAAGATATGTAAAGTAAGAAGGTGGTGTCTTAGTGCCATTTTACACACACCGATATTACCGGTGTCAGTATCAGACAGAGTTTTCTCACAGATTGATTAATATATCCGTGTCAGAATCACAGGGATGAGAAGAAATAATCTGTCCAATTCTCAGTGATGTAGTAGATGTCAGAGAAATAATACAGATAACTTATTTAGCAAATTCCATAAACAAGGCCTTGCTTCCACTTATTCTATTAGTGTTATAATATCATATTTAAATTTGACACTCAATATCACGGAAGATGTATGTACAGGCGCGGCCCTTGAAATCGTTCCAATATGTGTGGTAACAAAGGAGTTCAACTGACAACGTTGCAATTACCCCTCCCCTCTCTCGCGGTTTGTAAGCCAGCCATAACTTCAAAGGCGTAAGTGAGGCAAATTTAACATCTTATTATGCGACATTTCCTTACGCGACATTACCAGTTACAGTGCGAATAATAGTGGAAAATCTTACAACCCTGCCCACGGTTCGCAAAAGTCTTGAGAAAACCTTGAATAGCGCCATTCTAAAAATCGAAGGAGGTGGTAAAGCTCTCGTACTTTCCTCTGGTATCAAAAAGATCCTCGAAAATCTGATATCTAAGAGAATTTCCAGATTAACGATTAACCACTTTCGAGAAACGGGATGTAGAATCAATGAAACCGACGGAAAATCCTCTGAAACTACTCTTGGAAATTGCGTGTTTTCTTATTTATCGATTTTTCGGGGGCCCGGGAAGCATCAGGACCTCACCCAAAGACACCAAAGAGCTTTAAATTATAAATTATTAGGAATTAAATTAAATAATAAATTATTATAAGAATAATGCAGTGATTTAACCTATTTTCGTTATAGTCAATGCTCTTTTCTACCTACACGGTACGGGGAGGAATGGGGTGGTGCGAGGGAATGTA
Source organism: Pseudeuparius sepicola (assembly GCA_963920635.1). NCBI lineage: Eukaryota > Metazoa > Arthropoda > Insecta > Coleoptera > Anthribidae > Pseudeuparius > Pseudeuparius sepicola. The sequence continues at coordinate 40,006,855 of OY987301.1, read as the reverse complement.
GGGGAAATTGTTGATTTGAGAAGCCCTACCACAGAGTACAATTTAGCACAACATTTACGCATTTAATAGAAATTCTTCATTTCTTGCTCATTTCTTATGCCTAGTGGAAACATTTATGAGGCCGCGCCTGTACATGCACTAATTATTATAAATTACATTAAATTATAATAAATAATTATTATAATTATGTTTCCCGCTTCGTGAGACACTGTGAAATCAGACGACAGATTATTATTGGCCGATGCTAGAGAGCCAACTGACAAGGAATATGTATTCAGAGTTCACTCTAACCCGATATCCATTCCGGTAATGTCGGTGTGTGTGTGAAACAGCACTTACTGAGAGAGAGTCACATTATCTGACAGCATTGTTGACATGGACATCCCTTTCTCCCTCTCTCTCTCTACAATAGTAGGTAACCTTCTTACTTTACGGGTCTTGGTATGCACTCTCTGTGATAATAAATATTGTGTGCTCGCTTAATGAAAAAGGTTTTACTACGAAAGTACTAAGTTTATTTATTTATTCAGCAAGGTAATTTTATATTATAGCAGAAATTTAAATCACCAGATGCTTTATCAATGTTAGGTGCTAGGTATGTATAAAGTGAAGACACAATTCATGAAATTTACACAGGAATTTGTAAAGGTAAAATTGAGAATTAAATTACCATGGAAAGTTCTGTACTGTGAATTATAGGATATTTAATTGATATTCATTTTTATAGAGGGATGTTCAATTTATTTTCATATATAACTCCTCAACTATGACACCAGATTCATAGAGCAATAAATAATACCACAACAAAATAATAATTAGATAAAATCCCAGTCTCAAAACAACAAATTAATTGAGAGATACTAATTTGGAATTAAATCCGAGATAGTATCTCAGAATCCTAACTTAACATCTCTGAATACTAGGCTGAATGAGATTTGATATAATAATACAGTCATTTTAGAACTTATTCTCCAGTTTAATTCCCTGGAGATGATTTATAGACCAATCAAAAGGGAAAAATCTCCGAAACAATATCCTAAAGAGGTCCGCTCCCAGAAATTAATTAAATACCTACTACTAATTACTTGTGAATGTAAATTTCAGATATGAGGGGCTTCGTGATAGCAAACTTCAGAAGTGGATGTAGCCTAACGGGTAAAGGCGCTTGTGCCTATAAAAGCATCATTTATTTTATCGTAGGTTCAAATCCCACACATTTTTTTCTTTTTTTAATTATCAACAAAAATACAGATTTTATTGTTTACTATAATAAAATAAAATAGTAAAAATGAAATATGTATTTTTCTTGGTATCTAAAAAAAAAAGAAAATGCATCATATGAGATTTGAACCTACGATGAAATAAATGACGCTTTCATAGGCATGCGCATTTACCCGTTAGGCTATATCCACTTCTGAAGTTTGCTATCATGAAGTCACTCATCTGAAATTCACATTTGTATAAACAATTAGTAGTTTTTAATTAATTTCTTGTCATTTCTGTGAGGGTACCTCTTTAGAATATTATTTTGGAGATTTTTTCCTTTCGATTGGTCCATAAGTCATTAAAGTTTCATATATGAATGTAATCTAGATTGACTGTACTATATGGGGTCAGCCAACAGGTCTCAACAATTATGTCTATTACAAATAACCAGCACTTTGAATGTTGACATTTTAAGGCTAGACCATGGAGTCCCCCAGGGAATTGTTCTGGAATCACTACTCTTCATAATATATCTGAATGAGTTTACCTCTGTGGTTAGAGATCAGACCACTCAAATTATATACCATGACGGTGATACCACAATCATCTTTACTGGGCAAAAAATAGAGATGTGAAATCACTTGCAAACAACAAACTTGAGCTGGATCGACACCACGATACACAGATAACGGTATGCCAGCTAGAAGAACGAAAATTAAACTCTTCTGCGCACCTACGTCACTTCGACAAAAGCGCGGCCAACTTATAAAAAATAGTTCTCAAATTAGTCTCACTGACCTACGTCAGTTATCAATTTCAAGTAAAAAACAGAATGCATAGGCACCTTGAGACACCTGGGTGTATATGTGGTTGCCTAGCACACTATAAAACGAGTCAAACTTCCATTTAAAAATAAAAGGTAGCCATGATTTTGTCGAATAAACGTCATCGTTGACGTCATAGCACCTGCGCGCGGGCATACCGTTATGTGGTTATCGTGATCGACACTATATTAAAGACCTGGCGCCACACAATGAAAACAATCAACAGGGTTGTTCAGTATTAAAAACACCATTGTTGCAGAATCTATGTAAAATAAAAACATGCAAATGTGTCCGTTCCAACAGATTTAATACAAAATAAAATGCTTGTTTGTTACGTCCCTTCAATTTGACAATTTTACATGGCGTATTTCCATACATTTTCTTAAGAAAAACTAATCTAAAAAGAAGCAAGAGTATTTTGGTATATTTGGTTTGAAATGAAATCCATGGCTAGTTGTAGTGTAAGCAAGTATAGAACACATTAGATTTTTCAGTTTCTTCTTTATATAGTAGACCATTAGTTTGTTTTGAGGCTTTAACAATTTTTTATATCTTTATTCTTGCATACCTTCCAAAATACAGTGAAACCTCTCCTAGCGGACACTTCTCTTGAACGGACATCACTCTTGAGCGGACATTTTTTCTAGGACCAAACACAGACATACGTTTTAGCACGTACAGAGTTCTCCCACGAGCAGACTCTCTATTGGACGGACGCGGACAGTGTAATTCTCCCAGAAGTAGATTAAAGACTCTCATATGCGGACGTGAAACTCTAATGAACGGACTTATTAAATTCGGGAACATATTCAGAGCTGTATTTTCAGCTCGTGTGTGGAATACTCAATATAGTGCAAGAAAGTTATATATGAAGAAAAAAATTCATATCAGGTAGATATTTTCAGGGTTGGTTGTGGGTAGCGTCCTGAGTATAACCCCAAAAAAATTAACATCGAAGTCGTGTCACGAATCCCGCAATAGGGGTGGTTTTGCAAAAATTTTTTTGCAATTTTTTTTCTTATGTGTACATTATTACATTCTCTACAACTTTCCCTTATGAAGTTTTTTTTAACTTCAATACTTCACGAGATATAGGTAAAAGATCACCACTGCTAAAGTGCTTTATAAGGGTGAAAGAAAAATTCTTTAAAACAAGCTGATTTTTTCAGGGTTAACTGGGGGAGCACTTCTAAGTACTTATATGAAAGATTACATGCAAATCAGCTTGTTTTAAAGAATTTTTTGTCACCCTTATTATAAAGCACTTTGGCTAGTGGTGATCTTTCTCGTGAAGTATTGAAGTTAAAAAAAACTTCATAAGGGAAACATTTAGAGAATGTAATAATGAACACATAAGAAAAAAAATTGCAAAAAAATGTTTGCAAAACCACCCCTATTGCGGGGTTCGTAACACGACTTCGATGGTGATTTCTTGGGGTTATACTCAGGACGCTACCCACAATCAACCCTGAAAATATCTACCTGATAAGAATTTTTTTCTCCATGTATAATTTTCTTGGACTATTCATATAAAAACATACTTTGTCATTATTTCGGTGAATTCTTTCAGTCAGCTTTTCCCATAAGCGGACACCTCCCACAAACGGACAATAAAGTTGGAACCATTGGTGTCCGCCTGTGGGAGGTTTCACTGTACTCTTCCAAAATATAATATCTAGAATTCTTGCTTTTTCAAGTGGTTGAACAGATCATCCTATAATTCGAAAATAGTGTTTATTCTTCTGTAATTCACGTGATGGTCTGCATAATATATGATTTTCTTCATGTGCATGAAAATTTCTTGTTTTCACAAACCAATCAAAATACTGTTAATATGACAAAACTACGAAATACTGACCACAAAGAGAATTCATTAATATAGTGTCGGTACAGCACAAGTTTGTTGTTTGCAAGTGATTTCATATCTCTATTTTTTGCCCAGTAAAGATGATTGTGGTATCACCATTAGAGTTTATAAAAAAAAACGTAAATGTTACTAAAGCTTGATATTTAAAATATGAAACAATCTAAACATCAGAAACTGTCCTACTTACAACCACAGAATACCCCGCTATAACCTACAATAAGTCGCCATTTTTTTCGTCGAGTAGCGTCACTCCAGTCCGCAAACAACAATGAAATATTACATCACGTTCGGGTCTTTAATATAGTGTCGGTCCAACTTGAGAAAGCAAAGGTTTGGTTTTCTAATAATCAACTTGTCCTTCATGAGTCCAAATCCAGCTGCATTGTATTTAGGACTCATAACTTCAGTGCAGCTGCCTGAATATACAGGGTGTTAATAAAGTAAGAGATAAAATTTATATGGAAGATTCCTGGGTCAATTTCAAGAAAACAGTTTATATGAACATAGTTCCTTAAGGGTTTCCTTTTTGAGGTGCAGGATGTTGAAATTTACAGAAAAATATTGAAAATTTTCAATAACTTTTCTGTAAATGAATAAATCGAAGCCAAACTTGGGAGTCACTAGGCTATTTTTTAGCATGTAAAACATTCAGCAGTTTACGTTGTCGAAGCCGGTTGCAATAGTCTAATTTAACAGTAGTTAATATAACTGTATGCATTTGGTCATAAAACTTTCCTTGAAACCAAAAAAGTAATAAAATGTTGTATTACACAGAGCCGGGCTATTTTTTCCAAATTAAGTAACTTCGATTCCTTGTAACGCCTCTGGCAGCCGCAGAAAACTAGTATGCTACTATAATTTGGCACTCCATTTAGGCCTAGCGGCTACCAAGTTTGGCTTCGATTTATTCACCTACAGAGAAGTTATTCAAAATTTTCAATATTTAAAAAGGAAGCTCTTAAAGAACTATGTTTATATTAACTATTTTCTTAAAACCTACCCAGGAATCTTACCTTGAAATTTTTCACTTACTTTTTAACACCCTGGGTATCGGATAACTGCAGTACTTCATGTGAAGCTGTTCGGTGTTACGATTGAGTCACATTGTGCGGGTGAGCTGGCAATATTTCCTAAAATTTAGAGGAGACACAAAAAACAAATTGACATAATTTTCTCCTATCTGAGTTTAACGCCCACAGTTGTAAATGCAAAACCTCCTTTCTGAAAAAGAACAACACTTACGCAATTTAAACTTAGGCATTCCTCGGTTTATATAATTATTATTATAATTAAACTAAATATATGTCAAAAACTTACAAAAAATCTGTTTCTTTAAACAGTAAAAGGCAGGAGTGTACTAGCAAGATAGGATAAATTGCCTCGATTCTATCACGGTCATTTAAGTGGGAGAAATTTCAACTCGCATTCTAAAATACTTTTACAGTTAGGCACCAAAAAGTAATTGTTGCTAAAAATTGCAGATAGGAGATATTGCCAGCTCACCCGCGATTGTATAATTATGATATCTTCATATAGTAGAGGTAGGAAAGAAGTTAAGTGGTGTTTATTATGCATTGAGAACTCTGGCAAATTTTTTTGATATATCAACATTGCACACAATTTATTTCGCCAATGTCTGCAGTGTTATGAAATATGGTACAGAGTTCTGGGGTGAATTATCAGATACCAAAGCGGTCTTTGTGAAAAGAGAGTGCTGAGGATTATTTTTAACAAAAAAGTAGGTACATGATTCACGCAGAGGTCTCTGCCATTTTTTACTTTCATTCGGTTGTTGCGAATTTTGACCGCAAAGGACAACTTTTTCGATAATAACCCTGTTGTAATATCCTTCAAATGCTTTTTTAAAGCAGACTAAATTTGCTCTTCCCCACCCCCTTCTGGCAACAAGGTTAATGGACTATAGGTATGTGATATCCGTATATTTTGCCAAAGTTAAATATAAGATTAAAGAGATTATTAAAAATTCATACATAAAATGGACAACTTGTGAACCAATCAGCTGACATTAAGGGCCAAATATCACTCTCTACTCCGAACTGAACTATTCAGTGTCAACTTTGATGAAATTATTAAACTTCATTCAAATTTTAGGGAAGATAAATTGTCTTCAGACACTGCTAGCTTCACAAAGGTAGTAGGTGATTAAATATTATATACTAATAAAATGAATAATAGGTCTATGTCTCATAGCTCTTTTATTTCAAAATAGAGACCAGTTTCGTAATATTATATTATTACATCTCCAGGCATTCACATTTTAGCATCGAGTCCAAATAGTTATAAACATTTATTATTAACCTCCCTATTGTATTTTACTTTTATACACCCTATGTTTTTGGTGTGTGCATTATTATTTTGTGATGACTTTTATGTTTGTTGTGAAGATGATATAATATAATATTACAAAACCGGTCGCTATTGTGAAATAAAAGAGCTGTGAGAAATAGACCCATTATTCATTTCCTTCATATATAAAATGAACTCACACGGGTACTCTTAACTGTTGATTAAACATTAAGCAAACATAATATTGTTTATTATATCATTTACTACTGCTTTATTCATTATATGCATGCTAATTCCAAAATTCTGAGCCACTGTATGTACCTATGAGTGTTTGTTATCAAATAAAACATTTTCCAATTAATCTCAATGGATTGCACTGAGATAACAAAATCCTTTTCATAATTACTCAGAATTTCCATATTTCCAAATATTCTTATCTATCAAATTATAGAGATAAAATCCCCTATCACATCGCAATTAAAAAATACTAAATCAAAATTTCACAAGGTTGACAAAATCAATTTTATTTTATTCTGCTTCTGAACATAAACCGAGTTTATTGAATACATTGTATATTTCAACAGCTAAACAATAGATTATAAAAATCATTGTTTTTTTAAGGTTTCAGTTTATTCAAACTCAAACTTATTTACTGACAACAAAGGTTTCCTAATTGTTGAGTTTGTATCAAGGTTTGTACAAACAAGTTTACATAAAAATTGTTTTAGCTTAAACTCTTGCACTGTGTTTTAATATGGTGTGGGTGTCACTAAATAATATCTAAGATTTTTTGTGATTTGGTTAAGTGACAAATTGTTTTGAAAAATATATTTGTTTTCCCTTAAAGCTTAAGTTACCAAATAAACACATTGTAAATAGAAAATTGTGTGTACAAACCCTTAAAAACATCAGCCTGATTATATTAGCTAAGGATGTATCTGATATATTGGCTCTAGGAAATCTAAAAATAAGGGAACACGATACTTACTCAATAAACTCTGGATCCGGGATATTGTTGGGATCTGTCGAATAGGTCTGTAAATACACAAAATATAAAATTATGAAGGGGAGACCCCCAAATGGTTGGACTGTTAAAATACAAAACGTTGAAAGCTCGCGTGGGAGTGAAATAATTAATAAAAATTTGGTTTTTGGGAAATAGAAAACAATAAGTTATCTAAAACACTTGCCTTCGATACACTGACATTACATAGTTAATGCCAAGCTAACACATCCTAATGACTACGTTTATCTCGACGCGTTCGATCCGATTGAGAGAGGTTTGAATTCACTGGAGCAGACTCAAATATATGGCGTAATCCCTACAGATTGAAATTCAATCAGATTTAAAATTTCAAGTCAAGCTGCTATTTCCAAACAGAAGTTGGCCAGAATGTGCATGTGGAATAAGTATAATAAGAGGATGTCCCTAGAGTGGATTGAAAACCATAGGATTCAATACTGATGATGTAAACGTAAAATTATAAAAGATTTGACATCACTCAATCGGATCCATTTCAATCTGATCGAGTTGTCACGAGATAAACGTAGTCGATGAAAATGAAAGTACGTAAAGTAAACAAATAATATGGAAAATAAAGAAAATTTAACAAGAAACAAACAAAAACACCTATATAGATTCCAAATTTAGCATCTTAAAGTAAAATAAGCCGTACTTACAACATAGCAACAATTACAAATTACTGAAATTACAAAGTGCCTACCCAAGACATAAGAAACAAACATGGAGTTTTAAAGGGACCCAGAGATATTGTAAAATAGAATTAACTACAATCATAATAAAGAACATTTTACTGCAAATTATGAAACTTTTTCACTACATGATTTTTATTTTATGCGTGCATTTTTAAAATTCCTTTTGTCGAAAATCTTATATTCTACGAGCCTGCTTGCCTTTTACATTTTACTACAGAATCCTCTCAATAAGTGCCTAAATAATAGAAGTAACCTGTGATTTATTCTCAAGGTTTTGTTCAAGGAATTGAAAATAGCCCTAATTTTTAACCAAAAATATCATTTGATTTTAAACACATTTCAAACACATTTTCCCATTCATTATTTTAACGCACAACATATAATTTACAAAACAGCTGTTGCAACCAGAAAATTCACCGTAATAGGATCAAGAAAAAAATCGTAGCATTCGAGCACGCCATAAACGGTGTTGTGGCCCTTCCGCGCCGCATTTTTTCCGATGATTCACTAGAAAATTGGCCGAATTCCGGTGTAATTTCTTAAAATTAAACAAAAACTTTCCAGAAATAGCGCGACAAAGGTTACGATTCGAGGGAAACTCAATGAAATATGTTGCAACTCTCACATTTGTTTATATGCCAAGGTGCGAACCTGACATTGAAACAAATCGCCTCCGAAACCTTCTGATATCGCTAGAAAACGACACAATTTCCCTGAATACCAAACGAAAACGGTTTGGGAAGCACATTTACGCAATTCTGTTACCTCGTCTATCTCCAGATCGTTGTCGGAATCGCTGACTTCGACGGTTTCGACGTCGTTCACGTCGTCGATGGGGAAGACTGTGGTCATTTTAACCTATTTTGAACGCTCTTCTTTACATTTAAACTCTTTGCTGCACTTGAAACGGAACAATCAGGTGTGAAAATGCAACTTTTGGGAGCCCGTCGGTTAGGCCCTGCGACTAGCACGACGCGGAATAAGGTTATGATGGAAAGTGAGTGACAGGTGACAGGCGTGACAGCGCCGTATATGACAGGGGACAGAGCGGTGCGGCGTTGCCAATTGTGACGCTCAGAGGCGGAGCCAAAGATTAAAAAAGTCGGTGTGCTGATGACAGAGATCGTATGCGATCGGTCCACTGGTCTTTGAGTAGGGGTTTAGGCGAGGCACACAGGATAGAATAGAAGGCCTGCAGCCATCCCCTCTCCTCCGCTGCAACGTCACACCGTCAGGCCATGCCAAACGCCTCGTTCCTCGTTCACGCTCTCAGTTCTCAGTCGAGGCATACCGAGGCACGCGGCTTTACGGCACGGTGTTCGTGCATATACAGCTACAAATCCTCATATACAGTTATCCTTTCTTATATAAAGGTATTCAGGTATATCATCATTTAATTGAAAAAAAAAAACAGGGGCAATACGTAATTACAGATTTGTTAAACTACTGGAAATTTGTCTCAAAATTCTGCAAAATATGTCGTTGTTAACAGAAGGAAATAATTATTCTTGGGATGTATCCTATCATCAGTTAATTGTAAAATGTTTGGCTACACTGGCAAACATATATATCTCTATAATTATCGAAAGATTCTAAATGATAGAATAATGGAGCAAAAGGCTGAGAAAAAGCTAAAGAAATAATTAGCGAGTAAGTGATATTTCTTATTTTCATCCATTATTTATATTCATTTCTAGTGTTTTTTTATTATTATTTTCATTGAGCATACTTATTACGTTTATTTCTACGTGTATTATATCTTCACTGCCGCTTCTAAATAGATAAATGTTCATAATGTTGCTTGTTGCACGATATGCAGTTTTCATTTCCTTAAAATTTCCTTATTATCTCACTAGAAGATAACCCACTTTTATAATTGTAATCTGCTGTAATCTGATCTATAAAATGATAATGGAATGATAGAGAAGCGATAATGAGTGCTGCATAAAGCCACCTTTAATAATTGTTGAATTTCATTGAGTTTTATTATGTTTATTACTAAAAAAAACGAACTTACTTGTTTAGAATGGTTTATTTTCTGTTGTGCGTAACGTTTTTCGGTTTCTTATGGTATGTGTTAATAAATAATCTGGAAAATAAAAAAAGGCTCTAAAACTCCCCAAAATGCCGCAATGCATAGAATATCTTAGTTAGAATCGGCCTGAGTGTGTGACGTCATCGATCCAGTCTGCAGCCCTTCTACCCCGTGTGCCTCGGTCCAGGGCAGCTGTTCTGACAGTTGTCCGGAAAAACTAAAGGGGGAGGAGGTACTTACCTTTAATTATTTTTACATTTATTAATTTTGAACGACAAACAAAAACAAATCAAAAGTTTCGATGGCCACTTATTATTTTTTATTTATTAACGTAGGTGCAGTTTTATAGGTACGGACCAAGGTTAGGATATTCGACGACTTGGAAGGAAGAGGGGGTGAGAGAGGCAAGGGGACGAAAAGGTGCATTTAAGTTGGTAGCGTCACAGTCCTATATATAGCTTAGGTCTGTGGTAGGTGGTAGCATTTTTACACGTGGATTGGCGATATAGGTACGCAACGCCCCGACGGGGCTATGCGAACTAATATATGGGCCATCGTCACCATGGAACGGTGCTAACCTTGGGTCTACACTGGGTTGTTCTTTGTTTTTGTTCATTGTTGGCATGGCCCATAGACTAGTTTAGCATTGAGCCTATAGGGGGCGTATTTCTTATATTCAATGGCGTATAGTAAATCCAACGGCCCTCGTAAAATAAACTAGAACACCATTGTGCCGTAGTCCCTCCACCAATTTTTAGCCATCCGGCCCTATACTAAAATCGAGCAATCCTTACGCCTGGCGTAAATAAAACCACGTGTTCAATGAAGTTCCGCGATTGGTCGGTAGGCTATAAACTTTCACCCGACTCGGCAACAGGGACGTATTCGATCGCGAAAGTGTAGTTATGCGTTTTTTCCTTGTTGTCTTCAGCTATTTAGACACTGACACAAATAATTTTATCGATGTTTTGAACCATTTTAAGTAAGCCAATAAATTTTTTTTCCGAAATATTTTGATGTAAACAATTGTAAAACTAAAATTAAATAAAGGTCGTGCCTCAGTGCGGCCCTGGTCTGATCTCAACGCACGTGCTCTTGTTTACGCCAGGCGTAAGAGTTGCTCGATTTTAGTATAGTCCCTCCACCAATGTTTAGCCATCTGACAGAGGGCGCTGGCACCCGCCTGGATAGCCGCCATATTGTGTGCATTCTATGGGATTTAGCGTGAATTCTAGGGGAATAGCGAAATTTGTGGTGGAAACATAAAAATGACATTTGACCACGGCCAACCACGGCCCTCGTGTATTTGACATGATTCAAATTTAAAATATCCCTCTAGAATTCCGTATTGTAATTGGACACCTAACAGCCAATGACGTGTGCGCCCAATATGGCTGACCTTTCTGTGGGACATATATATATGTATCTATAATTGGTGGGATAATAATTAATGATTGTATTTTGTATTGGAAAATCAATCCAGTTATTTTATGAAGGCCGTGGTAACTCCTTAAACAGTTTAGGCTTCCAGCCTCGCTTCCAGGCGCACACAGCCGTTTTTGTAATATTCATTTGACGCTTGCAGTCAAAGGCGTGTTTCATGTTTACTTTGGTTACACGTAAATTTTAAATATTGTTTTTGCTATTTTTCCTCTGAAAAATGTATCGGTATTTTTTTTGTTTTCGACTTTTTTTGTTACTGCGTTAACCCCTTCTGATACCCCACTGGCATCAAGCTGTGGTGGAAGAACAGTTGTAGGCAGCACCGTCATGGTCATGCGAAGTAAAGTTGTCGGTGGTGGGAGGCTACCTTTAGTTTTGTTTAATAGTGCGAGGACGGTCCTTCCTATCTTAAATCTTTGATGTGTATTATAACCATAGAAATAATATATATAGGTAGAGTGCTGGACGATGTTTTTTATACATAGGATGATGCGCGGAAAATCTTAGACGAATTTAAAATCATAAAATAGTAAAAAAATAGTAATAAATAGGCCCAGTGGACATGCGCATTTGCAATTTGAGGTAGTGTTTTGTGAAACTTGAAACTCTTTGACAGCTAGTTGACAGCGACAAACTAAGTACATAAAACCGTCGATTCATCTCGAACATGTTCTGCTCATTTTACACCAGAGTGTTTAAAAACGAAACGAGACGAAACGCAGCTAATTGAAAATGCGATACCGGCTCTTCTATATTAAAACCACCTAAACCATCATTTAGGTAAGTATATACAGGGTGGTTCACTTTTATGTGGTAGGACTTTAACATTAGATAGAAAAGGATAATCTAAAATGAAAATTTTATATCAACATATATCGGGGAAAGCTTAGTTTCCGAGATACAGGGCGTTGAAGTGTTGGAAAAAATATGAAGTATTTTTTACACTGTCCGAACCAGTGGAGATATTTAAACCAAATTTGATGTGTAGTACCACCTTTTTGACTACGATATTTAGTGATAATATGAAGGTCCTGAAATAACCAGTGGTGGAGTTATGGGTTTTCACTATCACTAAATTTAAAAAGTAATTAGTACGGACCTGTCTCACATCAACGTAAATTTTTTTTTCGTAAAGTTCTTTCAATTCTCTACAAAAAGTGTATCTTGACATTTTTTTGTATCTGCCACGGTTGTGTAGTAAATAAATTATTTCGTTTCCATCTCAGCCTTTTTTGCCTAAAAATGTGTTTTCTAAGATTATTGATAAATATCGCAAATAACAGAAATTAATTATGGAACACTTATCGGATTCGGCTATTTTATTTTTAATTTTATGGAAACAATTTTAAAAATAAACTGGCACTTGGTTTGAGGTACATTACTTTATTATCATTTTAACATTTTTATCAAATCTGTATTATTTCTTAATAATTTTTATAATTCTAAATTTGTAGAATTCTAAATTATACCACGACGAGTAAAACATGATTCTTCCGCCCATAAAATGTTATTTAAAAATTGTCTTATTTCCTTTGACTACAAAATCCATCGGCAAAATACTAATGTCCTTTCTGCATCGCCGTACTGGTGAAGATAAGTGTGCCATGGAAAAGAAAATCTTATTGACAGTTAATAATACAATAATCTGTCATCCAGTAGATGAACGTAGCAGCGCCGCAGTTTGTCTTTGTTAATAATTAAAATGCCGTTCCAATTTACAAATGAAGAGCAGGCTGACATCCATTTCTGCTATGGAGTTGCAAATGGGAACTCTGCGGAAGCAGCCAGAGAATACCGGAGGCGATTTCCAAATAGGCGCCATCCGCGTCCCTCGGTGTTTGTTAACATGCACCGGCAATTCAGAACTCGCGGTCTGAGAACTAGAATCGTCGAACGAGGAAATGAAAACAATATCCAACAAGTCAGACGCAACAATGAGATTCTTCGTGAATTCGATAGGAATCCTACAACAAGTAGCAGAAGAGTGTCAGTGGCCCTACGTGTTTCAAAGTCTGCAATTTTGCGAGCTTTAAAAAGAGATCACAGGCATGCGTATCATCTACAACCCGTACAAGGTTTAAGGCCCGGCGATGCAGAAAGAAGATTAGTGTTTTGCCCATGGATTTTGGAGTCAATTGAAGGAAATAGACAATTTTTAAATAACATTTTATGGACGGACGAGTCGTGTTTTAATCGTCGTGGAGTAGTAAACTTTCATAATCAGCATATTTGGGCACAAGAAAACCCACATGCAATCCGGCCAAGAAATTTTCAGGTCGAATTTAGTGTCAATGTTTGGATTGGACTGTACAACCATCATCTGTTTGGACCCTTTTTTTGCCACAGCGAGTGAATGGTGACAATTTTTTGGAGTTTTTAGTAGCTGAGCATAATAATATGTGGGAAGACATTCCTTTAAACTTAAGATTGTTGGCTTGGTTCCAACTTGACGGCTGTCCTGCACATTTTCACCGAAATGTGAGGAACTGGTTAAATAATAACTTTCCAAATAGGTGGATCGGACGAGGGGGACCGGTCGCTTGGCCACCACGTTCTCCGGACATAACACCTCTGGACTTCTTCGTATGGGGATTTTTAAAAGAACAAGTCTATGCGACTCCTGTAGAAACAAGGAAACAACTTATTGATCGTATCAGAAATGCGTGCGATGAATTGAGAAATGGCAATTTAATCGATGCTGTTCAATTCGTTAGGCGTCGAAGTGAATTATGTGTGCAACAGAATGGATCACATTTTGAACAATTGTTGAATGTTGTACAAATTTAGAATTATAAAAATTATTAAGAAATAATACTAGATTTGATAAAAATGTACCGTTAAAATGATAATAAAGTAATGTACCTCAAACCAAGTGCCAGTTTATTTTTAAAATTGTTTCCATAAAATTAAAAATAAAACAGCTGAATCCGATAAGTGTTCCATAATTAATTTCTGTTATTTGCGATATTTATCAATAATCTTAGAAAACACATTTTTAGGCAAAAAAGGCTGAGATGGAAACGAAATAATTTATTTACTACACAACCGTGGCAGATACAAAAAAATGTCAAGATACACTTTTTGTAGAGAATTGAAAGAACTTTACGAAAAACAAATTTACGTTGATGTGAGACAGGTCCGTACTAATTACTTTTTAAATTTAGTGATAGTGAAAACCCATAACTCCACCACTGGTTATTTCAGGACCTTCATATTATCACTAAATATCGTAGTCAAAAAGGTGGTACTACACATCAAATTTGGTTTAAATATCTCCACTGGTTCGGACAGTGTAAAAAATACTTCATATTTTTTCCAACACTTCAACGCCCTGTATCTCGGAAACTAAGCTTTCCCCGATATATGTTGATATAAAATTATCATTTTAGATTATCTTTTTCTATCTAATGTTAAAGTCCTACCACATAAAAGTGAACCACCCTGTATATTAACATGACTGTGATGTAAGAAACTATTAGTAGCTTATTAGTAACAATTCAAGTTCTAGCATGAGGGAAGCAAATTCTAGTAGTTTGGACGAAACTAGTTTTACAAGTATAAACGAACCTAGTTGTAGTTATCGAAGTCTTGACCAGTCCACGTTGAGGTGAGCTTAATTTATTATCAATATACAAGTTTGTAGGTACATAGTAATTCCGAAAAACAACCACTGTTTTGATTTTGAATTTGCCATAAAAGGGATTTCTTCAGCACTCTACCTATATATATGATCTCTATGATTATAACATACGTGAGACAGAAATCGCCCTAAGTAGTAACCAAATTTTGTCACAATATTTTTATATCTGATACGTTGGTAGGTGTCAGTATGTGGTATTTAGATATTTTTTCGAGTTATTATGCTTACCTTTGAGGCCATGCACCAAAGTGGCATAGGTGTTTGTGTAGGTATTTACTTCTTCATAATTGGAAATTTAAAATTAGAATTGCTGTATTATCAAGGATTCTTAAACGTAAAGACATAAACGTGGCTTATTTTTTTTGCCAGTAGGTATAGGTACTGATTTCACGAAAAATGAGGATTTCTGCCTCGATTATAGTTTGTCGAAAGAACTCAAAGGTGCACGCCACTGTAAAAACGGAAACGGCATCTCGCAATATATATGCAAAGGACTGTCCCGGTCGAGCGTTAAGCTTAAATTTGCTCCTTCCTGGGGTTCTTTATTCAAAGGTCTTAACCTTCTTCTTAACTTGGTAGGAAGCTCAGAGCCATCTGTTTTCCAGGACATAAAGCTATAGCCGTGAGAAGTCTTTATAAATACGTCAGTCAACGCTACAGTGGCTTTACACAAGACAGTGGCGACACGGCCGCCATGTTTTGTCAAATTAGAGGTGGGACTTTTTAAAAAATTTATCGATATTGTGTACAGATCCAGTATAGAATTTTTTTTATTGATATTGCATATTTTTTGAGAAATAAACGGTACTTACCTACCTGTTCGGTTCGTTCATATTTTATGATTAATTACTTAAGTATTAATATATGTAATGATTCTCACTAACGTGTCTAGAATAGACGAATAAATTTTGAACATGTGTTTGTATTTTGAAGAAATAATTTTTTTTAAATATAAAATAGGTAAAACACGACAATTATATGGTAGTTAATAATTTTCTTCAAAGCTATTGGGTACACAAGCCTAAATAAAACTCAAAGAATGACTGTTTTTATTTTTTGTTTTTGACACTTTTATTTATTTATTTTCATAGATACAATAACAAATTATTCCTAAGAAAAATCAAAATGATATTAAAATATTCAACAACATCCTTCCCTTTGGATGATTTTTAAGTCCATTGTTTTACGTAAAACTTCTGTTTTTGGTTTAAACAAAGCTTTCGTGAAAATGTCAACAATTTTCCCCATGGTGCTTGTCTGAGACCATAAAAGCTTTCATTATAAGCGTATGTTGTAGAGATATCCAATTGAGTCAATTCAATATTTTTACCAGCAGCTAGAGGCTAATATTGCTCTTATCATTCCAGATTTGACTACAGGGCTAAACGTTTGGTCGTAGTCTTCACCTTTTCTTTGTGAACAACCTTTGATTACCAACCTCGCCTAGTATTTTTCTATTGATCCATCCGGATTTATCCTCTCCTTGTATATCCATTTACAAGACACTATAATGCTTTCTTGACTTCTGGAAGTTTTCGAATTTTGCTGGTTTTGCACCTTTGTACGATCTCTCAGCTCCATTATTTTCATTTCTTCATTGTCTTCCTCCTGCTAATCAGTCTTCTTTTGGCCTTGTGTTTGTACGGCCTGTTCCAACTTCTTCGTTGTATTCTTCTTCTGGATAACCATAATCTTCTTGCAACCTTTCGTCGCTTTTATAAACATGGCGGAACCAATCAAAAATCGGACCACGGCTGTCGCCACTGTCTTGTATAAAGCCACTGTAGCCCTAGCCAAAGAATATAGACTTATAAGCTTGCTCATTTCTCATAAGTCTATGGGCCCTAGGCCCTAGCCATAAAGCATACAATTTTTATAGGTGGTACTAAATAACAGGTTTTCCAGCCAGAGATTCGTTTATTTATAATATCATTACCAAATTTGTTATTTCCAAGCTTTCGCTCTGGATTGAGAGCTTCTTCAGGGCTATAAGTTTATAAGTTCAAATTTATTTTAAAAAGAGATCAAAAGCGAAAAGAAATATACTTAGATACAATTAACTAATGGAGGTATCATTAATACATACTCTCCAATGATACTATATTTTTTCGCTTTTGATATCTTTTCAAAATAAATTTGAACTTATAGCCCTGAAGAAGCTCTCAATCCAGAGCAAAAGCTTGGAAATAACAAATTTGGTAATGATATTATAAATAAACGACTCTCTGGCTGGAAAACCTGTTATTTAGTACCACCTATATAAAAATTACATTACATCAGATGTTACCTACCTTTTCACTCAGATAAAGCATACAAATCGATCAACAAGCGCCAGCGCTGTAGTGGCCGGGGAATCACGCGAGCCGCTAGTGTGTTTGCTGTGCAAGTTTTTTTTGTAATTTTAATTTTGTGTTCGTTTTTTCTGTATTTTTTTGTTTTAAAAATATAGGGGGAAATTTTTAATTATTGTTCTATTTTGAAATTTAATTATGGGGTTACCTTTTGTTTCTTTTTCCATTTTACGTAAGTGCACGCTCTAATAAAAGATTTAGTTTTTTGCCAATTTTTAATAATAAATATGAAATTTCTGAAAATTTTAAAAACTTGTAACTTCGTAAAAACTTTTTTATGTCACTAGCTTTATCATTCTATTAACTTTTTATTACTAATTACCGATAAGAATAGGTATTTTTCAAAAGAAAATGATATAAACGCTTTAAAACTCTGTTATGTTGCTGCAGAGTTGGTGTACCTACCGTCTAGCATTTAGGGTATAAATTTAGTTACATATTATGTTTTCCAGTTCTAAATTGATGCCAAAATAATAATAAATTGAATTATCATCTAACTATTTTACGTATCAAGCAAAATTCTTAACTTTTATGGAACAAATAATTATTACTTTTCAGTTTAATTTCGCATTAATCGATATTGGTGAGTAGGCCATGGAGAGAATTGAAGCAATTGTTTTTATTTGACAGTTTAATTAATACTCTTGGAACGGAGAATGGTAAAAATTATTGCTTCAATTCTCTTCATGGCTTACTCATCAATATCCATTAATGCGAAATTAAACTTAAGATAATAATAAGTGAGATGCGAAAAAGCAGGAAGCATAGAGAAGCTCCATAAAAATACCTTTTTTGAATTAATTAGGTTAAATGAGAAATTTCCTAAAAACTATTGTATCTCATTTTCGCGATGGTAGATGAAAGTGCCTCCATCGACGCTAATAATTGTCGCACTGGGATTACTATTATAGGCACAAGCAGGCGATTGCTTCTGGGGTAGCTATAAGGCTATAAGTTCATACAGTGATATATCGGAGTTGTAAATCATTTTATTGGGGTCTAAAGTATGCCAGCCACAAGGCCCTAGATAGTTTAGACAGGTACGAATTTGAATTATTTAGTAAAATATAGGTATAAAAGAATAAAGATCCGAACTTATTGGTATAATTTTGTAATTATTTCTTCCTTTGTATATTTGTATAATTTTGTAATTATTTTATATTTCCCTGCCAATAAACAATTTCAAAAAGCTTAAAAATACTGACCTGTGCATTAATCCTCTGGGTTTATGGCCTCAAAACTGGTTAAAATTTAAAATGATTTAGGACTCGGATATAATATTATCTCTGAATGAACTATACCTACTCCTATTTTGGAGCATTGTGAGGGGAGAATTATTATATTACAATAGTTGAATAAATCAGGCGTAGGAAAAACCAAAAGATTAAAATGAGCCATAGTATTATTTAGAAGCATTGTTGAAACGGCCCGCAAAAAATCCCGGCACACCAACTTTTAATTTTGGAACGAAAACAAATTACCTAAAATAGATAAATATTGTAATGTTTTACAACCCTTAGAGCTCAATTATGAGTTGGGGTAGGTATAGTTTTTTTTATTTTAATTATTAGTTTTTATATAAAATTGTATGCAAAATATTTGGTGTCTCGTTTCAGTCTACGAGTATTAGGTAGCTTTGTCTATGGAAAAACGCATTTCCTTTAGTCTTGATAGGCTTATTTAGACGGAAGTGTCACGTGCGTTGATGCTCAGCTGTCATTTTAATCTCGCCTTCAACCGTTTTGTTTCGTTCGTCGCCTCGTCCACGGCCCCTGACATTTTGACGCGAAAAAAATCCAGCTCGATTCTATTTAAGGCCCATGCAAAAATACAGTCGAAACAATCGCACATCGGGAGTAATTTATCAGCCTAGCTAGATTTATTACTAGGTATATCATAGCGATTCAGTTAGATTTTTTTAATCGGGTGCTATTCTTTTGTAAATTCGTTGTTGAGTGGTTAGGGGATGGATAATCAGCCAGTGTTGACGGGGGCGGCAATTGTTGACCCGATGGTGTCCGTTGAGTTCGAGGTTTTCGGGAAAGTTCAAGGTATATTTTGATAGGTTGGGGAAAACATGTCAAGATACCTACATGTATTTTTTTTGTGTAAAATTAGCATCGGATAAGACAGAGCATAAATTCAAACCAATTTCTCAAAGAATTTATGGACCACCGACCACTGGAATAATAAAAAAAATATATTTTTTATTTTCACTTAATCTCTGAATAAAACAAGTTGTTACGGCTCTGGGCAAAATCACAACCCACGAGATTTCAAAACGGATATCATATTTCAACTGTGAGAATTATTGCAAACAATTTTGTCGTTAACCTTTTTTAGCATGTCAAAAAATAAGGAAGAAGTTTAATTCTTATTATTATTATTATTTTAATTATTTATCTTCAGCTGTAGGTATGATTTTCCCAGGTAGCCAGGAATGCAAGTTTGTTGGTGACAAAGCAAGGTCTAGCCAGAGGATTAATTTGTCTTGTTCTGTGGTCTAATAGAGTTATAATGTTATAATAGATCCTCATAGGTCATAGATCGCACCTCTATTATTCCTTTACTCAATGATGGCATCCAGCATCGATTTTTTCTGACTGAAATGATCCGATATACAATATACATATACAGGGTCCGTCACTTAAAACTTTCGAGTCCTGTAACTTTTTCATTTTTTATTTTGATTTTATTGATTAAAGATCAAAGATTATTATTAAATCTTTATAAGATTTTATAATTTGTAAGTTTGGTTAGAATGATTTCAAAGCTTTATTTCGTGACCATATTCACCTATAGAATAGATCAAAAAATGAAAAAGTTAATACATAAGTGTCTAGCGTGTTTTAAGAGCGGTATGTAACCTGTAGTTTGAGTGGCCATTTTTGAGATTTTTGGCGAAAGGAAAAAATCAACTAAAAACTTTAAAACCATAGGTTTAGTTTTGGAAAAAATGTACTTATCAACTTTTTGGTTCTTGTAAGATAACGAAATAGTTTTCTATATTTACTTAATAATTGTTGCCAATTTTTAAACACATTTAGGTAATCAGTTTTTGGTAGTAATTATTATTGTCCACGAAGATAATAAAAACATTTAAAATTTACAAAAGCAATTTGTTCTTGTCTGCCAAACAATAATTACTTAACTAACGTAAATGATGATAGGTATATACAGTGTTCATGTTTGTTTACTACTGGTACCGATTATCCATATATCTCCACCATTGGTAAATTTAGAAAAAAAATTAATCTTTAATGCCCTTGTATGTCAGAAACGAAGAACTTTACAATATGAGGAATCCACCTTAAAATTACTTTTTTTGATTCGTTGTCCTAAACAAACCAGAACACCCTGTTCCAATCTTTTACTTATTTTTGTTTTAAAATAAGCTATGTAAATACTTGAAAATCTACCATAGGGTCAAGATTTTTTAGTTTTTCGCTGGTCCTCTGGTACACACCCCCTTGCTTTGTGTTAAGTATTGTATTCTTTCTTCTACTTTCAGGGTGTTCGTTTACTAAATATGCAAAGGATATGTGTGAAGAATTGGGTATCTGTGGATGGATAAAAAATACGAAAAAAGGAACTATCGCTGGAAAACTCCAAGGCTTGAGATCCAAAGTTGAACACATGTGAGTTTGTTCTTCCCCTTTAAAGATATATTTTCATAATAATTGACTTATTAAATTTATTTTACCTTCCTTTTTACCATTCAATTAATTATGCATACACCTTAAACAAGTTTAACTTGTTTAATAAGGTTTATGTGCAGTCTTATGGTACCCGAGGTAGAATTACCTTGAGTAAGACTGAAAGGGAAAATAGATAGATATTTTGCTGGGCGAAAACAAAGGATCAGTTGGACCACTGATTTATTATACTGTGCTATTATAGGTGTAATTAATTTATAGGTTTGTTCCAGCAGCAGTTCTGAACTGGTTCTCGGCGATCTAATTGGTTGAAAACAGTTCTGGAACTACTTTTCTGCATTCTGATTCGCCAGAACTGGTTCAGAACTGCATTGTACACCCAAACTAGGTTTACCCCAGAAGCAACCAATAATTTGTGGGGGAGAGGTGTCAATTACTATTAGGTATCTCGATTTCATAGCCATTTGAGGCTATTAACTATAGATCCAACTTTTTCTAATAAAATTAAGATAGCATTTGCTCAAGTGCTATGATACTCAGACGGGTTTGGTTGGGCAATGTATTTAAAACCCTACTAATCGCAGTGAGTGTAGGTAAATTGACGAAATATAAAAACAGGCTTTTCATTAACTGCGACCATTTGAAGATAACAATAGAGGCTGCAACTGACCAGTACTTTTTCTAATAAATATGTTAATTGTGAAAATACCATCTTATTCGTTCCATATGTTCGTAGCATTGTAGCTCTGGGTAAAGTATAGATTCAATAGTTTTATCTGTGTGATTTACTAATAATTGTCCTACACTCACTGGTGTTACTCTAGTTTCCTAGGCGTTTCCATAGTAGGTACTTGAGCAAATGCTATCCTAGTTCTATTGGCAAAAGTCTTCCCTAGCCGCAAATGGCAAGGCAGATGAAATAATAGCAATTGCCACCCCTTCCCCTCACAAGCTTCTAGGGTACACTTGTTTGGAGTATTGTGAGGGTGGAAATTGTTATTATTATTATTATTATTTAATAACAGGAAACTACTTATAATTAAGAAGTTTATAATCTGTTTTATTTTCAGTGCTCTTTGGCTCTCCAACACAGGTTCTCCAGGATGCCACATTGAAAGGTGTGAATTTACAAATTGGCAAAACTTAGCAAAACCCGACTACTCAAAATTTTCAATTCGATTTTAGAATAGGCATTTATTAGATATAAAAATATTATATTGTAAAAATTGTTTGTTACTCAATTGTATTATATTGATTGTTTCTCAATATTGTCGACATTTTCTTGAGGTACCCGAATTGGGTAGGTTTATAGTATAAATGTTTAATTTACATTTGAAATTAAAAGTTATGCAAGTTATGCCAATTTTTAGTTTCAAAGTTTTTTTATAATGTAATATTGCAGGAGAAGCATAATCTGCCCTCTGCATATCAAAATAAAAAAGGTTTAATATACACTGGGTTCCTATAGGTAAACATTCTACCAGGGCTGATCCCTCAATTTCTTATGGTGTTTTTATATATGATCATTGAGTAAAGGAATAAATTTACTCAATGATATGATTCACAAAAAAAAAACATCTAAAATAATAAATTTAAAATCTACTTTAAACAAAAAACATCACTTGTATACCTGCCTGACTTTTAGGGAAAAATGCATTAATTACTTGCATAAAACAAATTTCTGGGAAAACCAGTGGCGAATATAGAAATATGATTTGGATGGGGAGAGGCAAAATTTTCAACGTTTTTTTTAAACAGGTGCACTAAAAAATAAATAATAAAGTCTACCTGGTAACCCAAATGTGCCACCGGCAAAAATGTGTATGAAATTGAAGGAAACGAAATTCTGAAATGGTTTGAGGAGGCGCCCTCTCCGCCTATAATACTCTATTGCGGAAAGCGGAAGCCGGCCGCGCCGCCACATGCATGCACTGCCCATTTAACGCTAGTATCTGCTTCTGTTTTATTAATAGAAATAAAAAGACTATGAAGTATCTGACCTCACCAGTCTATCCATGGATGGTTGGGGCGGAGATAGCAAAGATATGAATTGAAATTAAAAGAAAAGCAAACATAATAAAAATCCATTAGTAATATAAAGAAAATAAATTTGAAGTTATCAAATATATACAGGGTGTTCAGATTTGATCCTGAACACTCCTGTAAAATTGTGATATTCTGCAAGGTTTTGATGAATTTTTGTGTGTGGGTAGGAAGTGTCCTTATGCAATTATTGTGGGACATATCGTCATTGTGGCATCACTATTCCACGGCCTGCTATGATTTTTTTATGCGATTTTTTTGAGAATTCAACGCCTGCCAATATGAACCAATGAAATGACATGATTTTTAAAATATTAACCAATCAGGTGATTATTTCAGCGATAATACCACTAGTGGTATTTTCGCTGCAATCCTACTCTCTTAGTTACGTCCTAGTTATGCTAAACCAATATTGTGGCAGCTAAAAGTGATAACCTGATAACTTCTTCACATTACCAAATTTAATATAGGACTAGAAGTTATGTTTTCAGTTAACACATTGATCATTAAATATCTGTTAGCACAAAAAACATAATATATGCAGAACCGAAAGCTGAACCTAAATGACAGCTGTCAAATGAACTAACTTTTAACCATGGTAGTTCAATTTATGTACGGCTAGTTAAGTAAAACATTCATCTGACCTCAATGGATCAGGGGCATGATTCTCACTTTGCGTGTGATAGGTTGCAGGTTCAAATCCCGGTTGTGACTGCATTTTTTATTGTTATTTTTTAAATTACATTTTTGAAGAGGAGGAATGTTTATAATTCTTGTAGTTAATTTATTCCTAAGAAGTTGGGTTGTTAAATTATGGCTATACATACACACTGAATAATTATTAAACTATTTGCAGTTGTTAAATTCTCTATATAATACCTTTCGTCAATTTATCACTCATTACATCCCAATGCTAAGCAAATACCCATCCTGCTGCGCAGTCGTGGTATTTTCAGCTTTGGGATTATAATTCGTAAAATTAACGAAAGGTATCATCGATAATAAGCACATCACTTGTTATATTACCCCTGAAAATGCTATTAGGGAGGTTTTTTTATCGGAAATCTGGCAACGCAGCTTTAGTCAGCACTCCCTGAAACCCTAATGTAACAAGTTTTACTAATTTACTTCGCCGACTAACATTTTTATATGGTGCCGTAAATTTGGCAAAAAATCTGGCAACGTAGCTTTAATAAGCACTCCCTGAAACCCAAATATCCCAAGTTTTTTGAATTTACCTTGCCAACTAACATTTCTATAGGCCCTTGTAGTTGGAAAATTGATTTTTTTTTTAAATTTTAAATTAAAAATCAGGAACGCTTTGGAAATATTTTCAAAATCGGATAAACTTAATCGAAACTTTCCAAAAATGTCCGCTAATAAAGAAAACGTAAAACAAGCACCCTCCTACTGTTTTAAAATTAAATATGGCAAATATTCCACACAGATCACAGAAAATATTCCACATTTAGGTATTATTTCAATCGGTATGATGGTGTTCTTTTTCTGTTTTCTTTGTTAGTGGGATATTTTGATGATATCTCAGGCATAGTATACTATAATCAACCAAAAGTATACACTCCAGCCGGGAATCAAACCCGGGATCCCTATTTTGCCACAGGTGCTTTAACCAACTAAGCTACTGGAGATACACCGGGCTCTGTCGGCTCGGTGTATATTACTCGATCGATTACGTGTTAATAGCGGTGAGATACAAGAGCGTTCGGCGGCTTTTTGTATCTTTGAGAGGGTTAGATAGGTGTTATGTTTTTTTTATTCGTTTTGTTGATTATATACTATGCAGTGGCGCAACCAGAAATTATTGTCAGGGGCGGCTGGATGACAAAGTTCATTTTTCACTGTTAAGAATTGCGCCGCAGGCGAAAATTTGCAAATTTTCAAGGTCAAACATTTTCAACGAACTAAAAAAATTAAGTAACCTAATATTAGCAAAAAATATTACACAACTGATTGTAGTTTTTTCTTTGTTAACTGTGGAACCATAATAATAATAATTTAACTATATGCAGTAACTGTAAGAAGTAGGTACTCTCTTTTTCCTTTACATAAAAGCCCGAGGGAGAATTCCTTGAGTGATGTGGAAGTAAAAATATAAGTTAGTGCCTATAAATTTATTGCCACATCCTCTCAAAAGGGTCAAATGTAGAATATTATAGATAGGTAGGTAACTTCCTATAGAAATCCATTTCCTTGTGGATTCATAATGATTATTGATTTTTAAAAGCAGGAATTAAAGAAGGTGTTTGCTTATTAAAATGCGCCGCATGCGAAATTTTTTAGAAATTTTAAGGACAGACAATTTAACTGAGGCGTAGAAAACTGTAAAGTTACACCAACACAATATGTTTCCTCTTCTTTTTTTCTCAATTGGACGGGTTTGAACACTCAACCCCCGCCTTATCTACGGCCATGCCGTATATGAAGGACAGTAGAAAACAGAAGGCAAGGCACATATATACATAATTCAGTTCAGACTAGTTTTAAGTTCTTAGCGCAGGTTTGGTTAGGTTTTAAGGCCCGCGGCGTGAAGCGCGTGTGACTTGTGTTTCTGTTCTGTGCCGACTGCCGGCCAGACAACTACCTTAATCTTTCATTAAATGTCAACTACTAATGTGTACCACCAATGTCCGATATCCTCAATATCGTAAATTTGTTAAATTATAACATAAACTTAAAAAATGCATTGAAGATCAAGTTTTTTCCTTCACCCTGTAGAAGTAACCAGAAAAAAAATTAGATGGTATTATAATGTGTTATTATTCCTGAATTTTCATGAGATGCATGCATTTGCCCCCCCACCAGGATCATGCCTGCATTTTTTTTAAATACAGGTTAAACAAAATAAAAATCATTCGGTCTTGTAAAGAAACGATCCTGTAGCATTGTTCTTATTTAGCATTGTTTAGTGCTTTTCCGTTTGATTGGTACGAGCTCGGGGGGGGGGGGCTGCAGCCTGGCCTGGTAGCCCCCCCCTCGTTACGCCACTGATACTATGCCTGCAACAAACCTATTTTAATAGAGGCACAAAATTCCCCATCCATTTTGATGATGTTTAGATTAAGTTTACCTGATTTTCAAATATTTCCAAAACATTCCTGATTTTTAATAATTGAAAATAAAAAAATCAATTCTCCCAACTTTAAGGCCCTGAAGAAATGTTAGGTATTTGGGGAAGTAATTTAATAAAACCTGGGACATTGGGGTTTCATGGTGTGCTGAATAAAGCTATGTTGCCAGATTCCTCAAAATTGTGCAGCACATCAAAATTTCCGTGTTCCGGATCAAATCTGAACACCCTGTAGAAGTAACCAGAAAAAAAATTAGATGGTATTATGTGTTATTATTCCTGAATTTTCATGAGATGCATGCATTTGCCCCCCCCCACCAGGATCATGCCTGCATTCTACATAAAAAGATTAAGCCAGATACTGGAATCTTAAATTAAGTTGGTACTTTTTCTTTTAGAAGGACACACTTTCATTGAACCGGGCTACGGTTAGAAAGGCAGGAATTCAATACAGTTTTTGAATACCTATGTATAATATACAGTGACTTGCACTGAGTTTCTTTTAAAATACACATCTTTTGTGGCTTGAATACTTGATATAATATATATATATATATATATGTACATAACCTGTATACAAATTAACATTCAACAAAATAAAAATACAAAGTGGCTATTTACATGTCCGACATATATAAAAGTCGGTATACGTCTTGTGCTCTCAGTGGCGAGTTAAGTCACGTGACTTCTTTGTAAATTCGGCGCGTGCCGAATGTCTGACGAAAATTGCGTATGTAAACAAGGCATAAATCTTTTCAAATTTCGAGGAAGTGCATTATTTATAATAGTTTCTGTATTTCGATATTCTTTTTCTCACACGGCCATGCCCGTTGCTATCGAATGCCACAATATATGGCGAATGCCCCCCTTCTTTTTTTCATACGGCAGCACCCATCACTGGCGAGTGGCGACTCCCACAATAAGGGGCGAATGCCCCTTTTTTCATACAGCAGCGCCCATCGTCAAAAAAGAAGGGCAACGTATACTTCAGACGTATATGAAGTTAAATTGGAGTTAAATATACATCCAAATAAGTCACGTGACTCAACTCACCAATGAGGGCACAAGACGTTTACCGACTATTATATACGTCAGTCGTAGACATAGCCACTGCCATAAAAATAACATGCAACATGTTTCATTCTCATTCTAGTCTTAAAAAACTGCACTTATAAAACAAGAACAATAAGGAAGAGCTCGTTTACCACTAGTTGGTTGCATAAAAAATGATTTTTTAATTATTGCTTCCTCACCGTTGATTGATTCCAATTTGAAAACTTTGTCATGATTACCAATTTTCAACATAATATCCTTCAACTATTCTGAATCCAATTATTCCGTGACACACTGTAGATTTAACATTACTCATAATCGTTCAACATAATGGTTGTGTACAATGCACCCCCAAAATTGAAGACCTCGGTACAAAAACCGGACAAGTCCACTTTTGGGTAAAATTGACTTTTTCCAATACATTTATGTATTAAAATATCGCCGATCGATTGGTGCAAGAATCAGCCAAGTCCAAAGCATGATTACGTTGATATATAGCTTAAGGACTTGGCCGCTCGCATTCTTGGGTGCAAGAACCAGACAAGTCCGGGAGTTTTTTTCATTTTCTCAAAACTTATAAATATGGTTAAATTGACTTTTTCCACTACATTTATGTATTAAAATATTGCCGATCGATTGGTGTAAGAATCAGTCAAATGTAAAGCAGGATAACGTTGATATATAGCTTTAGGACTTGGCCGCTCGCATTCATGTGTGCAAGAACCAGACAAGTCCGGGAGTTTCTTTTTCATTTTCCCAAAACTTGTAAACTATGGACTTGTCCGGTTTTTGCACCGAGGTCTTGAATTGTAATCGCTGCCAGCACTTTCATTTTTGCTAGATTTTCTTGATAGCAGACTTGTCATATTTCTATCCTTTTTTATCGTTTTAAAAAATGGTAAACTCGTCCATTTTCAGCATATAAATGCAGAAAATAGCGTTATATTTTAAAAAAGAAAATATAATATACCAAAAAAATACATGAACATAACCTACAAAAAAAATCTGAAAATATGTCGTTCAAGTTCAATGCAAGGTTATAAATTAATCTGCAGCGATTACAGCACTGTCAAATGTTAACAGATAGCGATACCTAGCGATTACAAAACTCGGACCTGCATTGAACGCAACCACTATATTTTAACATGTGTATATGAGGAAGCAATATGCTATTTACCTACTTTTTTAGCAATTTTGTGCCAACTTTTTCCCACTACCACTATTTGGTAAACCCATTTCAATAAATTAAATAATATTCCGCAAGACTTCTTAAATATATTCATGGACTACGTTTATCTCGACGCGTTCGATCCGATTGAAAGAGGTTTGAATTCACTGGAGCGGACTCAAGTAGATGGCGTAAACTCTACAGATTGAAATTCAATCAGATTAAAAATTTCAAGTCAAGCCGCTATTTCCAAACAGAAGATGCCCAGAATGTGCACCAACCTACTGTGGAATAAGTATAATAAGTTAATGTCCCTAGAGAGGATTGAAAAACCGTAGGATTCAATACAATACTGATGATGTAAACATAGAATTATAAAAGATTTGACATAGGTCAATCGGATCCACTTCAATCCGATCGCGTTGTCACGAGATAATCGTAGTCATAACATGTAAATAATTTAGTTTACAAAGAAAAATAATAGCAACATTATGAAAAAAATTACCACTTTTTACTCTTGACTTTGAGCTTTTTCCTGAGAATTCCTATAAACTATTTCAAGAGCCATTGTTATAGTTCTTACATCACCTTCGATTGTCTTCGCCCAGTTCTCGACGTCCCCTAATTCTTTTAAGGCATTACTAAACGATTCGACGAGGTTCATCCATTGCTGCGTATGTTTAGAAAAGGCTGTAGCACTCGTGTGTAATTGTTTAGCTTCTGCATCGAGCTTTTTCTGATTCAAATATGCTTGTGCCACTCTAAAACAGTTTAGTATCTTATTAAGTAAAATCCTATACCTAACACAAAGCATTTTATGAATTATTGTTGTCTTACCCAACGTTTAAGTGGTCTACAAGTGCTTGGGTTAGATCGCTAGCTGCTGCACAAGCTTCCTTCCGCTTTAATTCTGAAATTTATAATTGCGTAGATGAACATATACTTAAATAAGTATAATATATTGTAGTAATTTAGATCTTTACCTTGCATCTCTTTTTTAACTCCTTGTTTTGTTTGATGTTCTTTTACCATTGAAGATAACATTTTGGTTAAATAAAACTCAATAATATAGACAGAATATGATAAAAAAAACGATAAACTTGGTTTGATTTGTAATATGTGTATGATTGAAATTGAAAGAAATTTTTTATAAAATTGTTTGTTTTATATTACTGAAATAAGTAGGTTTTGCAGATGTTATTAGATTTGAGAGTTTATTATCGAACTGATTACCACAAAATATATCTGATTCATTGAGTTAGGATCCTAACTCAATGATCTGATTACAACAAACGGCCCTCGTAAAATAAACAAAGGGCCGTGACATAACCTATAATAATATAACAAATTCTACTTCTTCTTTCATGGAATCTTGGACTTTGCCAAGGTCTATAGAGTCGATAGACCTTGGGACTTTGCAACTTTAGGCTATTTATCCAATCGTAGAGCTAAATCTTTTAGACTCGAAAGACCTTGGGTAAACCTCTTCTTTATTCAGGTGCTTAGAAGTGCTCATTGCTCATCCAAAAAAAAATAGTCACTACTCACTACCCAAGGTCTTTTAAGCCGCGTACAAACCAAAATCGATGCTCGAGAACTGCTCGCGAATTGCTACCGAACTGTTCGGGCGCAGTTTGCGAACAAGGTGTCCATACCACAATTTTATTGTGTTCGGCATATTTCGTATTGTCATTTTTTAGAGTTCGGCATTGGTTCGCTATCGAGTTGCAAAAATAATTTCGAAAATATGAACACAGACGATGAAGAAGATGCTCTGACTATTTGTGATGTTTTTTGTTTTGAAAAAGCCCGTGAGAAGATATTTTTTAGAATTTCGTTTTTTATACCTAATTGGAATTTTTTGGATTCCACAAGTTCGGATACAATTTATTTTGCCAGATTAACTCGATTATTTTCTCGTCACTCCAATTTCACGTTGACAAAAAATATTCAATTGAACTGCGACTCTTGCAATGATAATTTATAAAATCACACGAGACGTCCACACCGCCAATATGTGCTCGCGAACAATTCCTTTGATCGCAATAATTTACCGCCTATCGAGCGAACTTTCCGCGAGCAGCTCGCGAACTTTAAAGGATTCTCGAACTGCTCGCGAACCCGCGTCTACACCAAGTTTGCGAACCTGTCGCGAACTGCTCTAGAACGGTTCTCGAACTCGGTCTGTACGCGGCTTTAGAGGCCTTGCCCACTTACCTATATACAGGGTGTAAATTAAGTACTTCGACAAACTTCGGCAAATGATTCTTTCAGTGATTTTAAGTCAAAAAGTTCATGTAAACATAGGTCCAAAAATGCTTCGTTCTCAAGATACAGGGTGTCAATTTTAAAAAATAATCGTTTTTTCGTAAATATCTCAATATTCTTTAAGCCGATTTTATTGTACTTTGGCAGATGTATTAATGATAGTAAGAGGCTAATTTAGTTTAATTAGATTAAAATTATTAAGTCCAGTGGCGTCCCGGAAAGCACCTTCCCCACTATTTTTGAAAAAAAGTGGGGCACTGACTTTTTTTAAATTTTTATTTTTTTTTTAATTCACCAACTAAAAATACAACTTTTTGTCTCGTGTTTTTTTTTCGAATCTTGCTTCGTTTTCGAGATAAAAAAATAAAACGACTTTATTAGATGTCCATAAAACGACGCAATAAAATAATTATTTATTTTCGCGCCACTGCACTGGCAAAATTCGCAATTATTTTGCGTTTATTTGTCTTATTGACAGCAGCTAATCAACAATAGTACATTGTGTACCTAGTAGGAAAAGCTGAACATTCCCGGACGACCGTAAAGATTGCCTGTCGAGGCGTAAGCCGAGACTGGCAATACGGAGTCGGGGAATGTGGCTTTTCCTACGAGGTATACATACTATTTTTCCGAAAATCGAAAATTACTCAAAGAACATAAATTATTACAATCAACTTGTTAAAATTTTGAAATAAGCATTATTAATTTTATTCACAAATAAAGGATGCCATGAAATATTTGTTTTGTAACTATGGAAACAAAGTAATATTGAATTGTCAAACTTGACGCATGAAAAGTTTATTTTTGGCGTTTTCCCATAGTGTTTTTCGCGTTTTCGAACGTTCTAAAAAGCAAAAGTAAAAGTATAAAGTGATGAGTGATGATGACTGTTCCATTTCTGGAACCCCCCCAGAACTCACGGAAGCAGTAAATACTGCCTCCTTGGATTTGTTGCCAACAAAATCCAGAGAAAAATATAACTATGCATACAATCGTTTTTTAGTTTATAAATAACTGTAAGGAAATATTATTTCCTTACAGACAAAAATAAATATTTCCTAACAGTTACTTTCCGTTGCCTGGCAACGACTAAGTGCAAGAAAATATTGACTTTTTCTTTCAAAAATGTTATCAAAAATGTCAATATTTCTGATTGATTTTCGGAAAAAATTAATTTTTAAGCTAAATTTTGTGAAATTTTAATTTTTTATTTTTTTTTAAATTATTTATTATTGCATACATTTTTTTGCTTATTTTTCGAAATTAATTATTTTTTATCTCGAAAAAAAAGCAAGATTAAAAAAAAACACACAAGAGACAAAAAAGTTGTATTTTTAGTTGGTGAATTAAAAAAAAATAAAAATTTAAAAAAAGTCAGTGGCTCACATTTTTTTTTCAAAAATAGTGGGGAAGGTGCCTTCCGGGACGCCACTGGACTTAATAATTTTAATCTAATTAAAGCTAAATTAGCCTCTTACTATCATTAATACATCTGCCAAAGTTCAATAAAATCGGCTTAAAGAATATTGAAATATTTACGGAAAACCGATTTTTTTTTCTAAGTTTGATACCCTGTATCTTGAGAACGAAGCATTTTTGGACCTATGTTTACATGAACTTTTTGAAAGAATCATTTGCCGAAGTTTGTCGAAGTACTTAATTTACACCCTGTATATGTTGTGCTGCTCACTACCACAAACCACAATAATGTCGGGGAAGGTAGCTCCACAGAATAGCGAAGTTAGCTCCTCCTGCAAAGCAACAAAAATGTTATAACTAGAAAGGCTCGAACTAGAGCGACCGAAAAACACAAAAATATTTTGGAAGGACGGCAGAAATCGAGGAAAATAAAGTAGGCCAAAATAATCAGGATGGGACCGGAGAGCCTCCCCTAAACCAATAGGGTTTGTTTAAAAAATTAGTAAATCAACACCGACCGGGAAACTGTTTTGTGGGGTGACAGAGCGGCACCGTCGCAATAAAACAGCAGTGGTTCAGAATAAAGTGATTAAAGTTCAATTTTAGTTTATAGTTTTTAGGTTGTGTCTATAGTTTCGGACTAATTTAATAAATCATGCCGTGGACGTGTTCCGTTCCCAAGTGCAAGGGAAACAACTACAAAGGCGGTCCTAATGTGTCCGCTTTTTCCTCCATAAAGACCCCATTTTAAGGGAAAAGTGGGTTAAGGCCATCAAAAGAGATTTTGTTCCTACACAGTTTTCCAGGGTTTTGGTTTGGACTGTTGGAGAGTGTGTTATACCCTTGTTTATACGTATAAATAAGGGTTATACCATTGAATAAGAATACCTTAATCAATGGTTATACCTAACAATTTTACGTGATTAAACGTAACCACCTTGAAATCAGTAAGTTTTATGGTTTTATTTATTCGAATTTAGTTGTATCTATAGGCAGGCAAATAAGAAATAATTGGCATTTACGAAAATTTTACCTGTAGATAACTAAATGCACCAAAAGCCCTTGAAACTGAGAGTTTCACTCTCGAAGATTATAGATTATTATCCGTGTTGTAAAACCATGAGCCATATAATACGTAAACAATCATTTTAAAGTGTTTCTTTTTACCAAATTTACCAAGTTGACATCTTGAAATTTGAATTTGGCGCCGTAGGCTCACCTCCCTTGGATGACTCATCGCTTTCAGCTGGCGGGCCTTGTTATTGCGACGGTGCCGGACAGAAAATAGACGTAAGAAAAGACAAACACATCGGGGTGACAAATGTCAGTGGCGGCGCGAGAAATTTAAAAAATAAGTAAATGATGTCCAATCGGGAAACTGTTTTGTGGGGTAACAGAGGACACTTTTAGACGGAAGGAAAGACAAACCTGGACCAACACTATATTAATAATATAGTGTTGGTCCAGGCAGGGCAAACACATTGGGGTGACACACGTCAGTGGCGGCGCGGGAAATTAAAAAAAAAACTAAGTGAACACCAATCGGGAAACTTTTGTGGGGTGACAAAGGGCACTTATAGACGTAAGAAAAGACAAACACATTGGGGTGACAAACGTCAGTCGCGGCGCGGGAAATTTAAAAAGTTAGTAAATGAACACCGATCGGGAAATTGTTTTGTGGGATGACAGAGGACACTTTTAGAAGTAAAAAAAGACAAACGTCAGTGGCGGCGCGGGATATTTAAAAAAATAAGTAAATGAAGTCTAATCATGAAACTGTTTTGTGGGGTGACAGCAGAGGACACGTTTAGACGTAAGGAAAGACAGACACATCGGGGTGACAAACGTCAGTGGCGGCGCGAGAAATTTTAAAAAATAAGTAAATGAAGTCCAACCATGAAACTGTTTTGTGGGGTGACAGAGGACACTTTTAGACGTAAGGAAAGACAAACACATCGGGGTGACAAACGTCAGTGGCGGTGCGGGAAATTTAAAAAAATAGTAAATGAACTCCGATCGGGAAACTGTTTTGTAGGGTGACAGGGGACGCTCTAATAGACGTAAGGAAAGACAAACACATCGGGGTGACAAACGTCAGTGACGGCGCGGGAAATTTAAAAAGTTAGTAAATGAACACCGATCGGGAAATTGTTTTGTGGGATGACAGAGGACACTTAGAAGTAAGAAAAGACAAACGTCAGTGGCGGCGCGGGAAATTTAAGAAAATAAGTAAATGAAGTCCAATCAT
This sequence comes from Pseudeuparius sepicola, assembly GCA_963920635.1. Lineage (NCBI taxonomy): Eukaryota > Metazoa > Arthropoda > Insecta > Coleoptera > Anthribidae > Pseudeuparius > Pseudeuparius sepicola. Next base: position 39,972,523 of record OY987301.1, on the reverse strand, counting down.
GAAACTGTTTTGTGGGGTGACAGCAGAGGACACTTTTAGACGTAAGGAAAGACAGACACATCGGGGAGACAAACGTCAGTGGCGGCGCGGGAAATTAAAAAAAAATAGTAAATGAACACCAATCGGGAAACTTTTGTGGGGTGACAGAGGGCACTTATAGACGTAAGAAAATACAAACACATCGGGGTGACAAACACGTCAGTGGCGGCTCGGGAAATTTAAAAAAATAAGTAAATCTGAAATCCAATCGAGAAACTGTTTTGTGGGGTGACAGAGGACACTTTTAGACGTAAGGGAAAGACAAACCCATCGGGGTGACAAACGTCAGTGGCGGCGTGGGAAATTTAAAAAATTAGGAAATGAACGCCGATCGGGAAACTGTTTTGTGGGGTGACAGAGGACACTTTTAGACGTAAGGAAAGCAAACACATCGAGGTGACAAACGTCAATGGAGGTGCGGGAAATTTAAAAAATTAGTAAATGAACACCGATCGGGAAACTGTTTTGTTTTTATTTAACTTTTATTGACTTGTTGACGGTTATCAAACTGTCAAATAAAAACAATTGCTTCTATTCTCTCCATGATTAATGTGAAATTAAACTTAAAGGTAATAATTATTTGTTCCATAAAAGTCAAGAATTTTGCTTAGATACGTAAAATAGTTTGACGATATTTTAATTTATTATTATTTTGGCATCAATTTAGAACTGGGAAACTAATGTAACTAAATTTATACCCCAAATGCTAGACGTACATCCACTTATTTGCAACAAACATAACAGAATTTTAAAGCGTAAATATCATTTTCTTTTGAAAAGTACCTATTCTTATCGGTAATTAGTAATAAAAAATTAATAGAATGATAAAGCTAGTGATATAAAATAGTTTTTACGAAGTTTCTAGTTTTTATAATTTTCATAAATTTCATAAATATTAAAAATTGGCAAAAAACTAAATATTTTAGTAGAGCGTTCAAATTTGGTACACTTACGTAAAATTGAAAAACAGACAACTTTTTCAAGTAAAACTTTTTGATATTTTAACAACTAAACCCATTTTTGGAGATATATTTTTTAAATGTCATTTTTGACAGATAACGAAAGTCACATGACAACGATTGAGTGGGTCATTTTTCATCTTTTTTAAAGCAAAAGGTAACGCCAAAATTAAATTTCAAAATGAAACGTTAATTAAAAATTTCCCCCCTATGGTGCGAATTTTTTGGAGGACATACTGTATAGGTCCTAAGTCCTAATGTTTTTTTTGCGGGATTCAGGGTGTTCAAATTTCCTAAAAATCAATGTTTTTATTTACATATAAAATTGAACGCCTACCAGTTTCATTTTTTAGATTTGCCAGAAACATTTAAAAAAAATTAACAAAAAATAACACCGACTTCACAAATTTGCCCGTATGCTCATTTCAACCAAAATTTTAGAAATATTAATTTTTCTTTTTCTAAATTAAGTCATCTTTGGATTTGGTGACAGTCAAGGCCAAAGTGTCAAGGCAAGAAATTTAAATCTATTTATATATGAATATACATCATATCGTACATACATCATAACTTACTGTCACCGACTCCAAAGATAACTCAATTTAGAAAGAGAAAAATATTTCTAAAATTTTAGTTGAAATGTGCATACGAGCAAATTTGTAAAGTTAGTGTTATTTGTTGTTATTTTTTTTGACAGTTTTCAAATTTACATATGAATACATCATATCCTACATACATCATAACTTACTGTCATCGACTGCAAAGATAACTCAATTTAGAAAGAGAAAAATATTTCTAAAATTTTAGTTGAAATGTGCATACGAGCAAATTTGTAGTCAGTGTCATTTTTTGATTTTTTTTTAATTTTTAGTGGAGTGGGCACACGGGCAAATTTTTGAAGTCGTTTTAATTTTTTTGTTACAATTTTTTGAATAGATTTCGCGGTCATTATAGCTACACAAAATCGGAAGCCTCTAGTCTATTTTTGGGGCGCCATTGCAGCCATATGCCTGCATCGGAGAAAAACATTGAGGGGGCAACCGGCGCCGGCAGCCATTAGTTTATTTTGCGGGCACCGTTGCCAGCAGCGGAGGTACTGCCTTTGGAAAATAGTGATGACAGATGACATCTCCAATGACACCAATCCATTTATATTATGTTACTAAAAAATGCCAAATGGTATTTCTTTTTGACAATATTCAATTCAATCAAAAACTGCCTTTGTTTCTTCGATTTGTTTCTTCAATTGATATTTTTCGAGCCAAGCAAGTATAAATAAATCCCCCTTTGTACGACACTGTATGCTCGATTAAGCTCATATTGTGCAGTAATATCTGGTAATATTGCACCTTACCCTTTTATACTTTTTTTATGAAGACTTAAAAATATACGTTTATACGAAAAAGTGAGTTATTTTTTTAAGAATTATCACCTGTACATATATATATATATATATATATATATATATATATATATATATATCTCTTTTCCTGAATCTTTGGGTCCATTATCTGACATTAGTCGGAAGATTGAGTCCACGTTTGGATCATTGAGTCCAAATTGGATCATTGAGTGCAGTGGGAAGGTATAATGACAGAACATTGAGTCCGCAGGAGGCGGGGCTTAGTAGAAAGTGGGCGGGGCTCAGAGGTTTGTTTCCAGGCTAATGGTGTGTTGAGTACAGTGGGAAGGTATGATGGTATAACATTGAGTCCGCAGGAGGCGGAGCTTAGAGGTTTGTTTCCAGGCTAATAATGTTTTTTACCCTGGCCGGCAGAGGGCGGTAATTATACGTTTAATCTCTAAATGGGATTCATCTAGGATGACTGACTATTAGTGAGTAGCGGTGAGATGTTTTCTGATATTTTCTACGACTTTTACGGCAAAGGGTAACCATTCATTATTGTTGGTTATGTGAACGTCGAATCCCGGCTGGAGTGCATTTTATTTAACTGGTTATCCCTTACCTGCTATGCTACAAAAACATCTGTCTATGTTAGCTATAACTATTCATTATCTGAAAGCCATTTGTATATTATTTTTTAGTTATTTTTGTTCCCAACAAAATGAGTGATATTTTGTAACGTTTAAAAGGTGGGTCTAAAAGAGACTTAATGTACTTTACCACCAGAGTCATGTTCCATGAATTTAAAATAGGTACATTCGGTATAACGATTCAAAGGTCTAGTTGGAAGAAGCCTTTATATCCAAATCATAAGCCTAGTAATTTTGAAAATGGAAATGGCAATTATGTCATTAATTTCAGGATTTGTTCTATTACATACAGGGTGTTCACTTTTAAGTGGACACAAATCAATAAAAAATTGATTTGTTGGGATATTTTCAAAAAAAAAATTTTGATACAAAGGTCTTCAAAATGCTCAACTTTCTACGCAATTGCAGGGCCGGCTAAGATTTTTTTTAAACCCCGATTTTCACAAAATCTATTTAGGCATTTTTTTTATTTAAAATCTGACCATACAGCGTTAATCAGAACACCCCAAAACTCCTATATACCAAATTTGAATAAAAAGTATACAGGGAGTTCCATTCTGCAGGGTGTCAAAGTTGAGCAAAATAGGAATTTTAAAGACATCTGGCGTGTCAAGTTTGCCATGGAATCCCCTCAAAACAGTTGAATGGTCAATAGGACCACTCAAGGTGGTGGTGTGCAAAGGTCCAATACAAAATATACAGCCATCTCAAAATGGTGAATTTTTATGAAACTTTATACAGGTCATGAGTGCTGTGGAATCATTGAAAAAATATTGATAAGCGCAAAAGTAATGTATTTCTTTACTAAATGCCAACCAACAAATAAAAACAATTTAAATTAAATTATTAAGTCACTGTCTGAGATGATACATTTTCTGTGCGTTTCCTGTTGTGGCACACCAGCCATCTTAACTGATATGGACTTACTGACTGGCAGACTTCTGTATTTTTTACATTTAGTTCATTTATAGTGTGTGGAGCGGTTTTGATATACTCGATTTTTGACTAGTATAAAGTTCCAAAAATTCAGTAATTTGAGATGGCACAGATAAGAACACTCTGTATATTTTGTATTGGATCTTTGCTCACCAACACCTTGAGTGGTCCTATTGACCATTCAACTGTTTTGAGGGGATTCCATGGCACTCTTGACTGGGCAGATGCCTTTAAAATTCCTATTTTGCTCAACTTTGACACCCTCCAGAATGAAACTCCCTGTATATTTTTTATTCAAATTTGGTATGTATATCGGGGTTTCAGGGTGTTCTGATTAACGCTGTGGGGTCAGATCTTAAATAAAAAAATCGCTAAATGGTTTTCGTAAAAATCGGGGGTATAAAATATCGCAGCCGGCCCTGGATTTGCATTTTGAAAATAGCAGAAAGGTGAAAAGAAGCGGTTTTTGAAGGCCTTTCGAACAAAAAAAGGTTTTTGAAAATATCTCACAAAATAAATTTTTTATCGATTTGTGTCCACTTAAAAGTGAACACCCTGTATGTAACAATTCAATTTGAATGAATGAATATAACTTATTTTCTTTCTATTTGATACCTTATACCTAGTATCCATATATAACAAAAGAATCGATTAAATCATTATTGATCTTAAATTGGAAAATATCTTGCCACATCCTGTCGCAGCTATTTAATTTTTATTATTAATTTTACTCAATGATATTACGTCTGTCTGTCTAAAAACAGTAAACAGCATAGGTATTTGCTGCAACAGTTCATAAATTTTAGTGCCATATTGGTTTTCTTTGCATAGGTACTTATTCAAAACGCAACTATAACTTTGTATACCTACATGATACAGTATGATATGATATAGTATAAATAAAAATAAATATATACGGACCTTTACGTTTGCAAACTGTGCAGACTATGTTTGTACACGAAATGACAGGCTTTCAGCAACAAGTCTCCTAATAAATTAATTTCATAACAATAAATTTATAAAGTGGTCCCAATATTCTGAGAAGTTTCATAAAATGGACCCAATGATATTGAAAAAGATATTATAATAGGTAACTTTTACTCATTAAATATTTACTATACTTCTATAAGCGTCATAAGTAATAAAACAAAAACATTAATTTATAATGCTTTTATTTGATATAAAAAACTTACTAGTAAAAACATGTATGTATGCAAACCTTTGAATTTGAAGCAAATATGAATACACTCATTACTCTATATGTACAATATATACTGATATACTGATATCAGCTGATTAGGGCATTGACCCGGACTGGTTATGACCTTGGCCTAGATACACACGTCTATTTGATTTACCAGTAGCGTAGCCGGTAGCTATAGTTTGGTGAGTTTGGTCTTGGGAGAGGATATTTAATTCTCCCTGGAAGCATGGAGATAATCGTTTATCTTAAGAATTAAGAGTCGGTAGTTGCGAATATACTACCTACCTATGACTATTGACGGATTGCTACCTACTTGGAAATATCTTGACAAATTAAAAGTAAAAAAATATTTTTAAAAAAAGCTTTTATTTAAATGCGCTAAAAAGAATAAAATAATCTTTTCTTTTAAAACTTTTACTATCAACTTATAACGTCATTCCACAATTTATATGATATAAAAGCTTGTCGCGAGATTTAAGTAGTGGTATTTACTTAGTTTGAAAACTTAAATCTCGCGACAAGCTTTTATATCATATAAATTGTGGAATGACGTTATAAGTTGATAGTAAAAGTTTTAAAAGAAAAGATTATTTTATTCTTTTTAGCGCATTTAAATAAAAGCTTTTTTTAAAAATATTTTTTTACTTTTAATTTATTTTGTAATTTTTAGTTTGGCCAGGTGTCTGAGTCTATTCATCTCAGTTAACGCATCATTGTTGCAAGGTCGTTTGCCGGTTAGTTTAGAACAGTCTAGCTCTTCAATGAGGAGACCTTCTAATGATCTAACCCTACTTAAGGCCACGTATGCTTGACCAGGCGCGAAGAGCTTGGAGCCTAAATATACAACGAGACAGGTTGCAGACCAATGCTGTTGACGCCTATCTCACCAAACTACACAAGTCAAAGTTAACTAGTCCGCCATCTTGGGTGTTCCGCCATGTTGGATTTAGAATGACGTCACACATATAATCATGCATTGTCATCCAAATTAAACGTGTGTACAAAATTTCAGCTCGATCGGTTGAAATTTAACTAGTCCGCCATCTTGGGTGATCCGCCATGTTGGATTTAGAATGACGTCACACATATAATCATGCATTGTCATCCAAATTAAACGTGTGTACAAAATTTCAGCTCGATCGGTTGAAGATATCTGCTTCAAAATTGAGTTGCAAGATTCCACCCGAACAAATTACATACATACATACATACATACATACATACATTGCAAGTTAAATAAAAGCTTTTAAAAAGAATATGCATTTTTCGGAGAAATTTAGTTAAAAAAAGAAAAAGTTGCCTTTTTAATGGGCTATCTTTGTGTAACACATCCAAGATCCATGACCTACTTTCAGAGGTATTTTTGAAAAATCCGAAAATTGCGGAAACTTCTTCTGCTTGTATCTACTCACCTTTTTATTTTGAGAGTTACCGAAAAAGTTTCCTAATAAAATTTGTGGAAAAACTGATTGCTTTAAGCCTACTCTCTCAGAATTTGGAAAAATGCCGCGGTTTGATGGGTGCTCTTTTAGCAGCTAAAAAAATACTCAATTATAGCAGGCCATGACGTCAACAAATTACATATTATATTTTATGCACTCTCAATCGATGTATTACAAGCGCTACATAATATCCCTTGCGCTAGCAAGAACAAAAATGAAAATTTAGAAGGCTTGGCAAAATGCTTTAAAAGTTCGTTTAAATAAACTACAATTGTAGATTTAGTCAATTTCACAACATACTACAGTGCAAACCTTTGAAATTTGCCGCGAGGTATCTACATCTCGCACATATTTAATATTTTTTGGTAGGTATTAGATACTTAAAAACTAAACGAGCAGCTTCTGTCAGTTAATTAAATCAGGCTAGCGCAAGGGACATGTAGCGCTTGTGATATGTCGATTGAAAGTACATACATAGAATATGTAATTTTTTGACGCCGGAAACATTTTCAGTGACTCTTCAAATAAAAAAGTTACAAGACAAAGAAATTTCCGCTATTTTCGGGTTTTTCAAAAATATCTCAGACAGTAGGCCATGAATCTCTAATATGTTTTTAGTCAATCAAAAAGGCAATTTTTTTCTTTCAAATAAAATTCTCCGAAAAATGCATATTCGTCAAGATATTTCCAAGTGGCGCTAAGAAAAAAAATTATCATTTTATTTTTTTATTTTGAAGGAAAATCAGAAAGGTTGCGCTATCGACTTTTTGTGTACCTATTTATATACCGGGTGTCCACGCTAAGTGCCCCACTACGTCTATAACTTTTTAGATTGTTGTGATGTGCGGCAAATTAAACTTTGTTTTTTTAAATTGGAACACCCTATACATTTTTGGATTTTTGAAATCTGTTCACCAAGGTAATCAGAATTATCTAAAACTTTGAATCATTAGTTTCTCCCTTTTTGAAATATTCCGTTTTCAAATTTAATACTAAATTTATATATTTAATATGAATTTGAGGATTTTGTGATAAAGATAGACGATCAGTGCAATGAAAAAAAGAGTGTACCACTATAAAATCTCAAAATGTTTAGGAGCTTTTCAGATTTTCCTGAAATTAGGTACTAGGTATTTTATTTCGAAAATCAGTAAACCCTGAAAAAGCACCTAAACATTTTGGAATTTTACTTATATGTTGTTCTCTTGGTTAAAACAAATATTTTTTGTTAGTGAATTGATCGTCTATCTTTATCACGAGATCGACAAATTCAAGTGTAATAAATTTAGCATAACATTTGAAAACGGAATAATTAAAAAACGGGATAGCACCAAAGATCATAATATTCAAATAATGATATATTTTGTAGTATACACTTTTTCTCGCTTGCACTTTGTTTTCGAAATACAGGGCGTTGTAATTCTCTTTTTGAAATTGAATTACGGCATTATCTCCCAAAATAATCACGCTGCGGAACTAAAATTTGGCACTGCTATGTTTTTGGGGATGGAGATGAAGCTGAAAATTTCAATTTCTACGTATCTCACAGAGGACGCCACTTGTACTATTTTTGGATCGTACTTTTTTCGTAACTTTTTTGAGGTTACCTTTTTGGTATTGCAGATATATGGTTTTAGTGCATCTTTTCATTTGTTCATAACGATAACATCAATCGTGTGCGTCTAAAATGCCAAACCTTGTCCAAAAGACCTGTTAACTCCAATTATGCGAAACCTAAAATTTTCACCTACCGCCTTCAAATGTTACAGATCAACTGTACCATCTAAAGTGAGAAACAAATCCCCATGAACAATGAACCAAAAATTATTCGCTTTCAAAATGGAAAATATTGAATTTGACGAAATTTTGACACCCTATTTCAAGAAAACGAATGGTGTTTTGACCAATGTCCATTTGGCATTTTTTCTTCATTTTGATTGTACAGTAGATCTGAAACATTTGAAAGTGGTAGGTGAAAATGTTATATTTCCAATGTTTGAGTTAGCTGGTATTTTGGGGCACGTTTTGGCAATTTCAACCCAAACGGTTGACTATGTCGTTATGAAGCAGGAGTAAACCTTTGTTGCAAATAAAAAGGTGCACTAAAACCATGCACCTGCAAGACGAAAAATGTAACCTCAAAAACTAGTAAAATCACCATCCAAAAAGAGCACAAATGACAGCAGCGTGATAGTTTTGGGAGATATTGCCATAATTCAATATCAAAAAGAGAACTACAGTCAAAGTCTAGAGAATACTATAAGTCGGCGCACTCGGCCTTGTGTAAACAAACGTTTCCCCCCTGCCGTCTCCCGCTCCCTCGGCTCGCCGTCATCGGAGTACGGCGATCGATATCTGATTTGATAAGAAAATAAGCTTATAGACCGGGAGATAGTGACAGATTTTTGGACGTGATTTTACTCAGTATGCCTTGCAAAGGCACATATTCTCACAATAATAAGGTATGAATCAGAGAGTCATCCTGGGTTCTCCATGTGAAAAACTGAGTTTTCAATTATTCGAAAAATATGCGTTTTGATATGATTTTATACAGGCTGCCATGTGTTTTATAATGAAGTTCAAAATAGAAAATTCCTCGGAAAACCATAGGCATAGCGTTAGGGTGGGTCCAAAGGGCTATTATTGCCACGTGATCTTGTATTTTAATAATTAATTTTTCCACGTTTCTGAACAGGCTGCCAATGAGAAGTATGCAAGTTCTTGTTATGAAACTGCTGAAGAAAAGATGGCATACCGTTTGCGCATGTCCAAGTACACTTAACATCGAATAAATCGTTTAAATTATAAAATAACATTCAATTTAAACAGTACTTGGACAAGCGTGAAAGGTATGCCATCCTTTTTTCAGCATTTTCATAACAAGCACTTGCATACTTCTCCTTGGCAGCCTGTTCAGTATATATATATATATATATATATATATATATATGTCTAGTGGCAGTTTTGAGGACGATTTATGGTGTGCAACGGTGCTTGCGGGGACACTTGGCGGTTGTGAGGACTGTCCTCATAAGCCCATTATGTCTAAAGGCAGATTTGGAGACAGTCCTCATAACAACATCTTTTATGTTGTGGCACTTTTGAGAACACTGTTCCTTTTAGACAGCACTAGAGGGGAAATTGGGTTACCCCCACCCCCACCACTGAAAAATAATTTGGAATATGGATGATTAGAACTCAATTCCAAGCCAAACTTTGTTAGGTTTGTCCGATTATAAGTCTACATATACTTTTTGTTTATAATGAAATGCTAAAAAAAAATGTTTGAGTTTAATTTTAAGGCTGTATTATAGCGTTGAGTGAAGGAATATAAAGAGCCGAAACTGCTGTCAAATCTCAACGCCAACAACATAAACTGGTCCAAGAACAATGAAGATGATATTATTGTTGTTAGACAAGCTTTGATTGTTGGCGGTGAGATTCGGCAGAGGGTGTAGGTACCTCTTATTACATTCTTTCACTCAACGATTATTATTTCCTTAGTTTATTGATCCTGAACTGCGCTAAAAAGACTGTACAATCTTAAAATCGACAAAACTTTTCAGAATGTGTCCTCAAAACTGCCATTGCTCCTGTAATAGCGATTTACATTGCGTAAGTGCACTTTTTTGGCTGAGGAGGTTGTTTAAAGAAAAGTATCCCGAGAGTTCATTAACTTTCTGTCGATTTTTCCCATACGCCACTCTTATTTGACGCTGGGGTCCAAGTACACCCCTGTGCGTTCGTCTATTAGAATAAAATCTATGGCATGCACACCACCTGTTTGTATGAAACTAAAACCAAGGGCTGTATATCAAATCGCTGAAGCCGTTTTACTGCAGTTTAAAATATTCCATATTTTTTCATTGCCTTTTAGCACAGTATATGAAATTTTTTGTCAATTTGCGACGTAGAATCCGCCATTACCTACATATGCCATGCATTTTAATTGCACCCTGCATAATAATAATATTTGATGTATTCTCTAGTTTCCAATAATTATTAATCCTTTTCGCGGTACTTTTAGATTGAACTTATGTGCTTAGTAAATTTAGAAAGTAAAAGAAAACCCAATTCCAAGCCAAACTTTCTCAGATATGTACGATTAAATACTTATTTAAATGACCGTCCCTATAGTAATAAATATTTTTCCCGTCCCGTGATTTTTTCTATTACCCCACCCTTCCAGACTTGGCAAAAAGTCTCGCGTCAAAATAAACGAATCTTCAATATGCAATGCAACATAATATATCATTCATAAAAATCATTTAAATAGCCTATAATGAGGTGGCCATTTTTATAAAAAGGTTCTCAAAACTGCCAGTTGACAAAAAAGTGTAGTGCGAGTAGGATAGATTGGCAGTTTTGGGAACCTTGGGAATGTTTAAAAAAATAATATGTAAAATAATAATAATCAAACGTTGTTTATGGAATGCAAAAAAAATATTAGCTTGGGCGAAGTGAATGTTTAGAATAGATATTTTTTCCACCCCGTGATTCCTGTATTGTCCCACAGTTCAAGTATTATCAAAAATACCTTGTGTCATGAATTCTCGGCTTCTCTGAAAATGCCTTAAATCGTCCTATCATTTGTCACTGAAAATTGTTAATGTCAAACAGCGTGCGGGTAAAAAAACTCATGCTATTTGGGCGCGTAATAAATACATTGTATTTTTATTTTCAAAAGACAGTAAATATCTATTTATACTTAAAAAATGAGTTAGTATCTGTGTGCTTTTACTACTCACTGGCTATAAAATTGCAACAAATAATATTTCGCAATATGGCTGCGCCTGTTATGTCATATTAAATTTAGTCTAACAAGCGTGCTGAAAATGTAGGGTGGACTAAAACAACCACTTTAGCGTCTAAATCGAAATTTATTTTCTATTTTTTCCTTATCCAAAAGTTCTGTCCGATTGCCACCGATTCAAAGAAAATACATTTTAGTAGACATACAACATAAAATATTTTAGGTGTCCTCAAAACTGCCATTGCTCCTGCAATAGCTATCTACATTTCAAGATGCGTAAGTGCACTTTTTGGCTGAGGGTGTTGTTTAAGGGCCGAGGCAACATGCTCTATTTTTTTGTAAAAAATTCCTTCAGATTAAAAACAATTTCTGTCCTTAGACAGGTATCTAACAGAAAAAAGTTTTGACATTCATGAATAAACCCGCATGTCAATAAACACTGTTTTCGCCTACGAGAGATTCTCTTCACTTAATTTTATTAAAATCTTAAACAACTCTTCAGGATGACTTCCTATAAAATGTCTGGAATGAAATTTGTTCGTAATGAAAATGGCACTGCTGTGATTGTTACAAATATGCATATGCAAAATATACTTCAAAGTATTTACAATAAGTACCCGGAACTCCTTCTAATTTATTTATGAAAACGTAAAAAACTATGCACCCGTATATGTATAAATCGTCACCAAAATTGCAAAAATAAACGTCATTATCTGAGAATAATAACCGTCAAATGAAGTGATCTTTTATTATGTTTTCAACTGGATTTGCTCCTGCAAAGACAACTGAAAGTGTCCTCAAAACTGCCATTGCTCCTGTAAAATTTAAACATATATGTCTACTTTTATACGTATACAAATCCATAACGTTTCCATTTTTGGAGATGTTCACCTGAACTTTTTTTAAAGGTCTTAAAAATCGCTTCTTTTGACCTCCAAAACGAACGATTTTTTTACTCGAAATTTCGAGTTTAAACTTGAAATTTCGGGTAGGTAGGTATATCAAGTTGAATTTTTTTTTGTTTTTCCAATGATCTTCGAACACACAGGTTTTCCTCAGTTCCTAAGCAGCTGATGTAATCGAAATTTAGACACTATTAGAAGATTTCCTGATCAATGTTACACAAAAATGCACTTTTGTCGTAAATCGATAAAAATACACTTTATGAATAAATAATATTTATTGTTTTATCTTATTATATTATTTTATTTTCCATTTCTTTTCCTTATGCACGCAATCTTTCCGATTGATGGCCACCAAAGAAAATACGTATTAAGATACCCGTTCCGGAATTTTTCTCGCCCTTACTAATGTATTTCATTAAACGACCGTCGCTAGTTTTTGTCTCCCATGAACCATTCTAAAAATTACCAAAAAAATCTATAAAAAAGAACCAATCGTTCTATTCACATTCACTAAATGCTGAAAATAGCTACCACCCAGTGATATATAGTAAATATTGTATTCAATTTTTTCTCGTACGTTTTGAAATACTTGTGGAGTAATTTGGTGAATTGACAAGTCTCGGTTAGCCTTAACATTTGCAAATTTGTTGATTAATTGGGTAGAATATTGTAGCCGCCTTCCCTTTCAACGCTCTAAAAAAGATCCGGCAACGTCGCAATGGCGGCAGCATCGAAAGAAAGGCGGTGCCTTTGTTGGTCCCTCTCGGCCCCACTGTGCGGCAGCATCAAATAAGCGGCGGTGCCTTTGTCGGCCCTGCTCTGCTGTCCTGGTCTCCGGCACGTCTGCATCAGCGCCAATGTTGCCGGACTAGGTGATCTTCGGGCCACATCTTCGAAACTGCCAATTGAACTATACAGTCTATACCTACACATTTGATCAAATGGCAGCTTTGAGGACATCCTTATTATTTCAAATTATCCCTTTTTAAAAGTTTTTAGAACTGGTTGAAACAAATGACAAAGTGGCGTTAGCTAAATGTGATTGGTGTTTTTTGACTGAGAGATGCATTATCCAAAATAACTAAATATAAATAAAAACCGAACTCTTTCACCAATAATTTATTGACGAAACGGACCGTGTCTATTGACGGAGGGCTTCTTGGAAATCTTGGAAATATCTTGCAATCTTGCCAAATATGCATTTTTCGGAAAACTCTATTTGAAAACAGAAGCCTTTTTGGTGGGCTAGCTTTATGTAAAAACACATTCGAGATCCAAAGCCTATCTTCGGAGAAAGGTATTTTTGAAAACCGGAATATTGTCGAAATTTCTTCTTCAAATTGTTTGACCTACAGAAGCTGCTTGCTATTGTTTTCAAATGCATACTTACTACAAAATGTGCGAGGTGCAGAATACTCGCAGCAAATTTAAAAATGTGCAATGTATAGTATCAGTATGTATAGTGTTGTATTGTGGAATTAACTAAATCGATAACTGTAGTTTATTTAACCGAACTTTCAAAGCCTTTTTCAAAGAATTTTGCCAAGCCTTCTATATTTTCTTTTTTCTCAAAAAAATAAATAAATCAGGCTAGCTCAAGGGATATGTAGCGCTTGTAATATATCGATTGAAAGTGCATAAAATAAAATAGGAAACTTTTTGACTCCTGCTATAAGAGCACCCACTAAACCGCTGTGTATTTCCAAATTCTGATAGGCTTAAAGCAATATAATCAGTTTTGACCACAGATATCATTAAGAAACTTTTTCGGGACCTCTTTGTCCAGATATTTCCAAGTGGCCCTCCGTCAACAATCACCCTGTATAGGTAGCGCCCGTGGTATGCGTGGTGGGAGTAGGCGGGGATAGTGCCGCCTCTTGTGCAATGTTTTTGCGTATTCAGTCGATCGCAAGAAATTGTAATAATCGGTGTCCTACCTAGTTTATTTGCGTTCGGCGTTCGGTGCAATGTTTTTTTTGTTGGAGTTTGGCAACAGCCAGCTTTTCATATGTCATCAGCGGCGAATCGTCGTACAAAAAGGTGAACAATGCAGTGTGAAGTATAAGAATGGTTGCGTATATTCAGCGAAAATTTTAGCGAAAAACGGTAAGTTTATTCACTATTTTTGAAATCAACCCAATGGAATAATGGATAATTTGTCCTCGCACCTTGCACTCATGCTTTTGTTGCTGTTGGGGAAACAAGGAACTTGTCTTCGACTCATGCTTTTTGCCATAGCAATAAAAACTTTTCTGAGTCTTATTGTCGGAAACAGAAACAATATAAATGAAAATTAGCAGCAAAGTCTGATGTGTTAGCTCAAAAAATAGAAGTTACGATACCATCCGGAAGAAAGCAGAAAGCATTAAGTAGGTACCTATGTTTTTTCCATATGAACATGTGCCCTATGCTCTATGTTATGGTAGGTATTCCGTTTTTAACACTTTCTGTCTGTCTGTTCGGTACAAATTTTACAAACGATTTTAAGCTAACTTCCCGATGACCTAGAGACTTGAAACTTTAAACATAGCTGATCAAGATGTTTAAAATCAATTGCAAAATTTCACACACACACGCATAACCACACAAGACTAAAAAGCAGAAAATAATTACTTACTTAAACATTTCTTTTAATATTCCTACCGCGTTTTTAAAACGGACTAAAAAGTATAAAATAATTACCTACCTACTAGGCGATTCATACTTAAAAAAAAGTCGCTGTCAAAACTTTATCCTTTGGTTGCCGGCCACAATATTTCCGGACAAGATAGTGGCGTCTAAACAATTTGCCACCCCCGGCCTTCCTCCCCAGACCCCCAAATAGGGAAATGAAACTTAAAAACTTTGTTTTTTGGTCGCTGGCGCTAATATTCGACACAAGTGACTAGATGACCGGTCCGGGCAAGATAATACAGCCCCTATAGTTTGCCACCCTCTGGGTTCCCCCAGGGGTTCCCCCCACCCCCCCCTATCCGAGAAAAGTGGCCGTAAAAACTTTGTTTTTGGTCGCTGGCGCTAATATTCAGCACGAGTGACTAGAAGACCGGTCCGGGCGAGAAAGTGCCGCCGTTATAATTTGCCACCCTCTGGGTTTCCCCCACGCCCCCCTATCCGAGAAAAGTGTCAGTAAAAACTTTGTTTTCGGTCGCTGGCGCTAATATTCGGCACAAGTGACTAGACGACCGGTCCGGGCGAGATAATGCAGCCCCTATAATTTGCCACCCTCTGAGTTCCCCCCCCCCACATTCAGGTGCACGTTTTGCCAATTTCAACGCAAACGGTTGATTTTATCGTTATGTAAGATGTATACAATTTTGTTGAAAAATGAAAATGTGCCCTAAAACCTGCAAGGCTAAAAAGGTAACCTCAAAAAAGTTGCAAGTAAAAGCACAATCAAAAAACAGCACAAGTGGGGCCCCAAAAACACAAAAATGACAAATATCAGTTGGAAGCTTAATTATTTTGGGAGATGTAGCCATAATTCAATTTTAAAAAAAGAACTTCTGTATCTCAGTAACTATTGAGATGCGACCGGTAGTTGTTAGGCTCAATCGTAATATTTGACCCAAAATATATGCAGCTGCTGCTCTATGGTACCATAATTTAGCAACACCCTGTATGTCAGTCAGTCAGTTGAATGTGGGGCTGGTCAATCAGCCCCAATGTATGTACAAAAAATATTACTAAACTTCAAAATTATTATAGGGGTAAATTATTGTTATATTAATCATAAACAAAATGGCCAGCCAACCATTTTGTGGGACAACGCCCATCAGTCAGCGAAAAAAGAACGATTTTACATAAAAAATAATTGTTTTTTTATTGTATACAGTGTGGTCATTTAAGTGTGCAACATAGGGGATTTTTTTTATTAATTGCACCACCAAAATACAAATATTGCCGAAAGTTGGTGCATGTTCGATAATCAGGTTAGAATGGTTGCAAGTCAAACAGCATACAGGGTAGGTCAAAAAGTATAAAAAAAATTCAAGAATAAAACACCCTTATTTCAGAAAATTCAGCAAAATGTTATTAAGAAAAGTTGTTTAGAATTAAAAGTTATACTCAAATACCAAAACATGGCCTCCTAAGAAAGGAATATATATTTTTTTAAAAAAACATTAATAATTTCCCATTTTTTTTAATATTCACGCTAAACACTCTCATAAATTAATCAAAATTAAATCAATTTCGCTTAACTTCGTTCAAAATCAAACATATTTGTAAAATTAACTTAGATTTTTATTTTTTTAGGTTATCACAAACTTCACTTGTTGCAACGATATGAAACAGAACTTTAAAATTTCGCAAAAATTATTTTTAACAAGGTAAAACATTAGTAATGATAATGTGCATATTAAAAAACTCTCATTTAAAGTGATTTTTTGTTTATTTATGTTTATTAAGAAACTGTACAAATTAATTGACAAACATGAAATCCTACTAAAATTGTCGCGGATAGGTACCCATGAAAAAAAAAAGACAAATGAGAGTTTTATAATATGCACATTATCATTACCTACTAATATTTTACCTCGTTAAAAATAATTTTTGCGAAATTTTTGAGTTGTGTTTAATATCGTTGCAACAAATAATATGAAATCTGTGATTTTCTAAAAAATTAAAATCTAAGTTAATTTTACAAATATGCTTGATTTTGAACGAAGTTAGGCGAAATTGATTTAATTTTGATTAATTTATGTAAGTGTTTAGGGTAAATAATAATTAAAAAAATTGGTAAATTATTGTTTTTCAAAAAAAAAAATTTTTCTTATGAGGCCATGTTTTGGTATTTAGACATAACTTTTAATTCTAAACAACTTTTCTTAATAAGGGTACTTTACTCTTGAACAATTTTTATACTTTTTCACCTACCCTGTATGTTGTTTGACTTGCAACCATTCTAAGTGCACCTAATATGATTATGGAACATGCACCAACTTTCGGTAATATTTGTATTTTGGTTGGGCAATTAATACAAAAAATCCCATATGTTTCACACTAAAATGACCACACTGTATAGGTAATTACCTCGGTAATTACAGAAGTTATACAGGGAGTTTCAAAATTCACTAAGTACAAGGATTTTAAGGGCGTATTTTTGAGGCGAACAAATTTTTTTTTCCTATAAACATGTGTTCTAAAATGCACCTCCTCCGAGCTACAGCCATCCTAAGTTGCGCGAAAAATATCGATCATGTTGAACTGTGACTACAGTTGCTCATCAAATTTCGTGAAAATACACAGGCCCATATTACTTTAGCGTGACGTGAATCTAATTTTGGGGGGGATTGAGGGGGGTTTACAAATTTGATGGACGAAATTTTATGTTGCTGCCGAGGTTGCTGCCGATAAATCTAATAATTAAATAACACCGTCTAGTCAGTCATGAAAAAATCTAAAATGTTGATCTCTTGCATTTTTTTGATACAATTAACCGTTTTTGAGAAAATCGCTGGGTAAGGAAGGGGGAGCATGGGGAGCATTATCAAAATACCAAACGAAAAAAAGAGTAGGCTGTGACTGCTTTTTTGTTTTATCAAAATACCAAACGAAAAAAAGAGTAGGCTGTGACTGCTTTTTTGTTTCTGTTTATTAACTTCTTTGACGTTTTGTGTCATATAAATTACATAGCGTTTGTCATTGTTGACATTTAGATTTAGTTGAAAATTCGGGTTTTATAGTCTCATCGTGTTTTTCTCTTTAACACGCTTTTATTAGCTTGGTCTGTATAAACGAAATCTTGCAACGTAATTTTAACCACCTCCAAGACGTCTGATTAAATTGAATATTTGCATAGGCATTAAGAACTGATGTCAATACAATAATTTGACAACTTTGTCCTGATGTCCTCACCAGGATCATCCTTGGTTGAAGCAGTCACGAGGTTCCGCTAGTCACAGCAGTCGCTAGGTTCCGCTAGTCACCTCTTTTTCCACAACGTAAATTTTTACAGAAATTCACCCAATCCAATCTCATACAGGGTGAGAAGAATGATAATTTCAGGCGTATTATAATACGCCTGCCGCTTTTTTAGTCTTATTGTTAAAAATATAGTTTAAAAAAACTGAAAAAACACGTTTTAATTGCAAACCGAACTAAAAAATAAAAAATAATAGGTAATAGCAACCCGAATTTTATTGTAAAAAAGAAACGTGGGATACATCATATCAATTGTTATAAATATTTCATTAGTAGCTATTGATAAAAGTAGAGTTATCATAAAATATAGTAAAAAGCACCCACGCTTCTTTTTTACAATAAAATTCGGTTTGCTATTATTATTTTTTACTTTTTAGTTCGGTTTGCTATTAAAGCTTGTCTTTTAAGTTTTTTTAAACTATATTTTTATTATTAAACACAAAAGTGGAAAATGAACCATATTCATTGGAATATCTCGCTGACATCCATTTTGTTTATGGTCTGGCTGATGGTAACGCACTTGATGCTCGAAGGTTGTACGCAATAAAATTTCCTAATCGCCGGCTCCCCAACGACCGAACAGAAACAAAAAAGAGTCACAGCCTACTACTTTTTCTTTTTCGTTTGGTATTTTGATAATGCTCCCCTTTCCTTACCCAGCGATTTTCTCAAAAACGGTTAATTGTATCCAAAAAATGCAAGAAATCAAAATTTTAGATTTTTTCATGACTGACAGACTTTGTTGTTTAATTTTAAGATTTATGGGCAGCAACATAAAATTTCGGCCACCAAAAGTGTAAACCCCCCTCAATCCCCTCCAAAATTAGATTCACGTAATTTTTGACGCAAAAAATGGAGTAACATGGGTGTGTGAATTTTCACGAAATTTGATGAGCAACTGTAGTCACAGTTCAACATAATCGATTTTTTTCGCGCAACTTAGGATGGCTGTAGCTCGGAGGGGGTGCATTTTAGAACAGATGTTTATAGGAGAAAAAAAATGTTTCACCTCAAAAATACGCCCTTAAAATCCTTGTACCTAGTGAATTTTGAAACACCCTGTATATTTATATTTTAGATTTCCAATCCGGAACCCAACCGGAAATGCCCGCGCTTGGGCATTGCTTGATCTGATCATGAGAGCGAAATTCACGAATTTGATGATTCGGAGAAATAATTTGATTACAATGAATAAATATAATTTTTTACACACATAAATTTTTCAATATTTATTTCATAATATCCTATTCAATGTACCTAATTAAGACAATTTCAATTATTTACAAAATTAAAAATAGAAAAAGAGACAATAATAATTATTAAAACGTTGGCAAAATATGAATGTTGTAGGTTAATTAAAAATAATTGCAAGGGAAATATTTTTTTGTAATAAGTTTTTTCGATATTTCGACAAATACGTAGCGTTTTGGAACTTGTTTTTGTTAAATGTATAATTTGACAGTTGAGGCAAGTCACGTGACCAGTTTTGCAGACGTCGTTTTTTATCTCTGTACAAACACAAACTGTTGGCAAGGTCAAATTTTAAATAGTTCTGCAAACAGAAAATTCTTTTCCTTATGATGCAGACTGTACACAAATAGTTTTCCGTTCTTACGATAGGTATCCAATTCTTCACCAAACTCCACCAAAGGAATATAAAACGAGATCTATTTAGTATTCAATAATCATAATCAATAATCATAATATTAATAAGTTTATTCAACAAATAATTATTACACATAGTAACCACAATATAATAACATGAGATAAGTAAGTGAATAGATCTCGCTTCGTTTGACCGGAGGTAAGTATTATAATATTAAATACCTAGTAAAGCTAATTTTGACTTTTTATTCCTGTTTTCCTGTTTGTGTTGACTGGATAAGTGTTGTTGTTGATTCTAGGTAGGCATGTCGTATAATGAATTTTTGGGTTGTTTCGTCTAACTTACTATTAAAGCGAAGGTTAAATAATTTTAGTGATTCTATGAGTTGTTTTTACCACGTTTTTATTAACTCGCTTTCTTGTCTGTATGTCTGTTATGAAATTTTGCAATCGATTTTAAACTAACTTCCCGATGAACTAGAGACTTGAAACTTTGGACATAGCTCAGAACAGGACGACAATGCAATATTAATTCGCTTTCTTGTCTGTTTTTTAATTGCTTATATTTTCCTTTTACAAACACAGAAATAATTTAAGATTTTTGTCTAGCGGAAGTTCAGACCCGTCATCAGTAAAAGGAACATGCCAATTTAAAAATTGCAAAATTTTACACAAACACTACTAAAAAGCAGAGAATAATTATTTAAATATATTTTTTTAATATAGTTACCACTTTTTTAAAACGAACTAAAAAGTATAAAATAATTTAAAAAAAAACGTGGGGCGCATACTGCTTCGTCGTTGGCCTTTTAATGAAACATCTACTGGTGTGTTTCAAGTATTTATTTTAGTATTAAAACAACTTTTAAATTACAACCAACTATGACCATCATCCACTCGTGAGGCCATCTTCTGTTCATTCACTCTCTAAAGGTAGGTTAGAAATGCCAACCTAAATATCTTAAAACTAGTAATCTTAACTGAACTAATCTAACCTACACAACACATACAATAGCCAATTGATGCATGAATAGTTCACCTAAGTCACTAACAATTTTACTGAACTGCAAATAATATGAACTATTGGGTGAATTTTCTCAACGACAGACACTCTCTACACTCCTTATCTATTGCATGCGCCCCACCTGTTTTAAAATTATTTTATACTTTTTAGTCCGTTTTAAAAACGTGGTACATTATTTTTCTTATGTAAATAATTATCCCGAAGGAATTTTGCATTGATATTTTGGCATTTATGCATGAATGGAAAACAATTATCATTTTCCAATGTGTTCCTACTTCAATATTGCAGCGTAGGTAGATGAAAGCTGCATGCCAAGTTTCATGATTTCTTCCGGATGGGTATTTCCAGTTAAGAAGCTGGACTAAAAACGAAAAACCTTTTTCAAGGAAGATCATTCCCCTTTAGCTATTTTTTTACGGGTACTGAAAGGTACCGAGTGCGGAAGAGCCAATTTTCGACCAAATATTGTTTATTTAAGCTGAAAAATATCGTTCTATATTGATTTTATTATGTTAATGGATATCTTTTACTTTTTGCAGAAAATTACACATTCCTCGAACATGAAAAAAGAGCATTTGAAAAAAAGTTGAAGCAGGTGTCTGATCTTGGAGACGACGAAAATAAACCCAATCCTAGCGAATATTTTAATATTACTTATAACCATTCAATCCAACCAACAGTCCTCATTGAACAACTTTCTGAAAACTGTGTGAATTCCGTCGACACTTCTGCAGCTGCAAATAAGCAATTTTCTAAATCAGTAACTCATGTTCAAAATGGATATGGCTCAACTGGCATAGAATGCATGAAGAGCTCCGATGCCGCACCTCTCGCCATTGAAAAACTTTCTTTAAAATGTGTTACTCATTTAAATAACGAAAACACAACAAACGAAGATTCTGGGAATACCATCGCTATATCTTCAAAAGCAAGTGACCAACTTATCCACTTACCAACTATTGCTTTACAGAACGAAAATGAACCAAAGCTAATAGAATGTATGTATTCTACAGACAGCCAAAAAGTGATTCCCGAAGAATCCATTGAAAACATTTTTACTTTTGAAGTTATTTTGGATGCGCAGAACCAAGTAGGCACATTAGAGCTGCTCCCAGTGCAAACTGTATCCGAAAAAGACAATGCCCCGTTCAAAACCAATATTTTGGAAATTGGTCCAGACCAATTAATCACAGACGACGAACTTGAAAACATAATAGACGAAACAATAGATTGCATAAAATTAAATACCAATCCCGATAGTTTAAATATCCAAGAAAACGACGACACCAATTTTCCCAATTTATTAAGTTCTCAAGCAATCGGATGTACCAATGCTGATGCTATGTATATCGAGGAAAATGACAGCAATATTCTATCCCCATCCAAGAATCAAAATTTGAGTAATAATTATTTAAGTTCCAGTCAGGAAGAAGAAATAGTACAGAATCTACATGAGGCAAGTAATGAAGTCGATGATACCCAAGTTCTGCCTCGCCCAAAGGCCAAAGCCAAAAAGCGAAAGCGATCACTACCTGAAAAAGATTGGGTATGTTCAAAAAACGATGAAAATATGTTTGTCTCGGTAAATAATAAAAAACCAAAACGATTGTTTTGCATGTTTTGTAATACTTTCCAAAGTAAATTTGCAAGACATTTAGAGAACGTTCACAAAAATGTAGCCGAAGTGAAGAAACTGGCCAACCTACCAAAAGGGTGTAAAGAACGTAAAGAAATAATTGATATCTTAAAAAAAAGATCCCAGTTTGACTTTAATACAAAATCAGAACTAAATGACGGAGAACTAATAGTATCCAGAAGACCAAATGAAAATGTAAAGAGAACTGCTAAAGATTTCACCGTGTGCCACAACTGTAAAGGCTTTTTCACTAAAAATAATATACGTCATCATGCCAAACAGTGTTTTTCTTATAGTGGAAAAAGGAACAAGAGCTTATTGATAATGGGTCGAAGTGTTCTTGGTCGTATTCACCCCGAAGCAAGCGACACGCTGAGAAAGCAAATTTTCCCGATACTGCGTGAAGATGAAATTGTCAGGACGATAAGATATGACCGATTAGTTATTTTGTATGGTAATAAGATGTGCAACAAATACCGTCTTCAGCACCAACATGATTTAATACGTGGAAATTTGCGTGTTTTGGGAAGATTTATCTGTGCTTTGAAGGGAATAAATAAAAATGTTTCAGAATTCAAAGATGTATACGATCCCCAGAATTACGATGATGCTATTTTAGCCATTAACAAAGTCGCGGGGTTTGACGGGTTAAAAAATACTTATTCGGCCCCTTCAACCGCTTACAATCTTGGTTCTCTTTTGAAGAAAGTAGGTACCATTTATATATCCGACTGCATCAAACAGAAAAAGCCAATTGAAAAGCAAAATACAGAAGACTTTTTAAAACTTTTGGTCGAGGATATAACTACAAGCGTTAACAAAACAGTCACAGAGACACAAACACAGCAATATAGGAGAAAAACAGTAGATCTTCCATCAACTGACGATATTTCAAAACTGAATATTTATTTAAAACGAAAAAGAACCAATGCACTCGAAGAAATAGAAAGAAAATTTTCATATTCTACCTGGCTTACCTTAGCAGAAACTACACTCTCCTCAACGCAGTTATTTAATCGAAGAAGGGCAGGTGAAATTGAACGTATTTTTATTGAAGATTTTAATACTTATCAAAGTATTAGTGACGATATGCTAAAAAGTCTTCCGCCCAGTTCCTTCGAAGTAGCAAGGAATTATATCAGGTTCGAAATACGCGGCAAATTGAATCGTACTGTTCCGGTACTTCTGCCACGCGAATTAGCCAAAGCTGTTGAGACAATTATTAAATATAGAGAACAAGCTGGTGTATCACCTAATAACAGATATGTTTTTGGTATTCCTGGGAATTTACAACATAAGTACCTAAGAGCTTGTAATTTACTGAGAAAATTTTCTGTTGAATGTGGTGCTGATATACCTTCAACCCTAAGAGGAACCAAGCTACGCAAGCACATTGCTACGAACTGCATTAATTTAAATTTATCAGAGCACGAATTATCAGATGTGGCTAATTTTATGGGACACAGTGAAAAAATTCATATGCGGCATTACAGACAGCCAATACTAACGAGAGAAATAGTAAATATATCTAAAATACTGGAAAGTGCTCAAGGTAACGAAGAAATCAGCGATAATGAATCTATTGACGACGACGACGAATTTGACGGTGAGTTAACTAATTTCCATTTAAAGCGCATCTATCTCGAAGTTGTTTTATTATGTTTTAGCTCTCCCATCACAAGACCAAAATAATTATTTTATTGTTGCCAATACTTCAGAAGAGCCACAAATATTAGGTATGTACGAGTTATCCGACGAAAAATATGTTTTCCAAAAAATAATTGGGCATTGGGGGTCCCAGTCATCACTATATTTTTTTAAAGAAATACCGTGTAAGGACATTTTTTATTTTTGAAATATATATCTTTTGTGATTTATAAATAACATTTCTATTGTTCCCAATACCGCTAAAATCTTCTAAAGTTTATACTTTCGTTGCAAATAAGCTTGAAATCTAGTAATTTTTTTCCGCTTTGGTTATCATTAAATAAACAAAAGTTACAATTTTTTCTTTTATTGTGTCAATATTTTTCAATTTCTCTTTACATTATATTTCATTTTCCAAACGTGTCAAACGAACTTAAATCGGGACTATGGCTAAGAGCTTTTCTTTATTTTCAGCTCGCCCATCACAGCAGAGAGAAAATTTGACGGCCATAAACAATAATTCTGGAGAGTCAGAAATATTAGGTATGCATTAGCTGCTTTTGAAATTATTGAGCGGTAATAAACGCACGTATTTGTTATAGATATAGACACACACGAAACTTTTGCTGTTGCCGATTCTTATAAGACATCTCCAACTGTTAAGCCAAGGAAAAGATCAAGTAAGTAATAAGAAAAACGTCGTCAGAGAGGAGGTTCTGAAAGCAAAATAATAACTAATTTAATTTTTTATTGCGATTTTCGCCCCAAGTTTATAATCAAACTATAACTATTAACGTTAACTCAAAAATAACTTCAACATCTTTATTTTTTCTGAGCTTCCGGACAATAAATCTTTCTCCTTTCTCAAAGAAAATGCCAAGTCAGTGTGACATGATAGAGTCTTTTTTATTTTGGGATTTCCCAAGCAGTATGAGATAAAGGGGTAGTTTATGAAATACTTACCCTGAAAAAAAAAAAAAGAAAATTGTTCATTTCTTTTTCGTCATATATTTTTTATTACAAGATCAAACAACAAAAATTGGCGTGGGCTTTTTAATGGTATTGTGAAAAATCTTCTAGGCCTGCTAAATTTCGAGTACTTAACTGACATCAATTCCTTATGGCTGCCATATACAATAAGCATATTTCAACGGGTAAAACACATGGGTAATAATATTTTGACGATATTCTCTGGGTAATAATATTTTGACGATATCCTCTAACATAACTTAAATAAAAATTAAATAAATTGCATTTTTTGGTTTTCATCAAGTTAAGTCATAAAAAAAGTGACATGAATTATTAAATTGCAAAAGGCAGTAAAATCATTATTTAGTACTAAAAACCTGCACTTTCGCAGTAAAAGATTTACTAAAAATACCTAATTTATTAACGTGATTTATGTACATACAGAGTGATCCAAAGAAGCTTTCCCCCCTCTAACTTTTTTATTTTTCAACAAATGTTTTATACGAAAGTTGTAGCAAATTTTCTCGTCATCTCAGGGCAAATGAAAAAAAAACAATTGAACATTATGTTTCCGATATATAGGCTAAACCAATGTTTTTTTAAATTGAACACACTGAAGATTGTTTGATATTCTAAAACTACACGCTTCTCCACTTCAAATAATATAAATATATCATACATTTGGCTGTGCATTTGGCGAAGCCGTTTTCACACAAATACATCGAAATTTACTTCTGAAAAATCAAGATTGCCATGGAAATGACAATAAGTCGACACTATGATAAACTATATATAGCTTACTAACAACAATTTTCTGTTCTTCCCATGACAGCAAGAAAATCGTCGATTTATCTAATACAGAAATATACAGGGTACTGTTCTCTGAGCCATCCAAAATGCTGAATTTATTGGAACTTTATACGGGGCAAAAATCGAGTAGATAAATTCACTATAAAACGAACTAAATCTAAAAATATAGCCAGTAAGTCCATATGAGTTAAGGTGGCTCGTGTGCCATGACAGGAAACGCACAGAAAATGTATAATCTTAGACAGTGAATTTATCGAGAAAAGGTTCAATCATTTAAATTGTTTTTTATTTGCTGGTTGGTATTATGTAAAGAAATAAATTATTTTCGCGTTTACTAACATTTTTTCAATAATTCCAGAGCACTCTTGACCCGTATAAAGGTTCACAGAAATTTATCATTTTGAGATGGCCGAGAGAACAATACCCTGTATATTTTTTGACGAGATTCCATTGCACACTTGACTTGCCAGATGCCTTTGAAATTCCTATTTTGCTTAACTTTGACAACCTGCAGAATGAAACTCCTTGTATATTTTTTGTTCAAGTTTGGTATACGGGGATCCTGGGGTGTCCTGATTAATGCAGTGGTGCCAAATTTTAAATAAAGAAATCGCTAAATGATTCTCCTCATTTTTTGCTAGAAAAAATTTCGTAGTAGGCCTGGAAAATTGAGATTGAGACCTGAAACTTCGCACCAGAATAGAGTTTATGTGACCTATTTTAGAAAAAAGCCCGGCTAAAATCGGATGAAAAATAAAAATTTTATGGGGTGTTTCCATTTCAAATGGGCCACACTGTATAAAACATTGTTTTCTAAGTTGAAAAATAAAAAAGTTAGAGGGGGGAAATCTTGTTTGGATCACCCGGTACACAAAAAAAGTAAGCAGTATCAATCATTTATGATATCTAATTATAAAAGTACTATCCTCCCTCTTGTAATGTGCAATAACAAAATAAATTTCATTTTTTGGTGCTTATCAAGTTAGCCATGAAAAAAAAAGTGATAGCCGAAAATTGTACCTCGCCATGTTAAATTAGCAAGGCGGTAAAATTCAAGATTCACAAAAAGATAATGGGTATATCACCCAAATTTGTGGCAATGTCATTAGAAAGCCCGCACCAAAAAATAGAGAGATAAGTTTTATTCTATGCTAGCCTGGATTTTTTGGGAATTTAGAACGAGCATCGAAATGCCTATGTTTTCTCTAAATCAACTACCCCTTTATCTCGTACGGTTTAGGAAATTCCAATGGTATGGAAATTTGTATGGTCCCCTTAAGTTTCAAAATAAGGCCCCAAATGGAAAGTGGCATAAGAAAGGTGTCATTTTTTCGTTCAAGAATTCTATGGTTAACGGTTTAACCTACTTTTCTGTAAAACCCTGTATATCCGGTGTGAAGGTTGCTAAAGATTTCATGTTGTGCCAAAACGTTCGTTTGATTTTTCCTTAGAGTATGGAAGGTTGCATACGCAACAGGAGACAGCGCAATCGGAATGCAAGTGAAGCAAAACCGCACCAAACGGTCTGCCATTGGCGTCGGTTGGGATAAAGCTTACACAACTTAAAATATACAACAAGACCCTTATAAGTCGACAACTACTCGTGAGATTTTTATGAAATCGTTTGGCACCTTATGCCATGAGAAACTAATTATGAAAAAGTGTCAGTTACAATTTTAAAGAAATTAAACTCTCGACGTCTTTTGTCCGCGCGCCACTGGCGGTCGCTTTTTCACGCGATTTCCAACTTTTAAACAATTATTTATTTTACAATAATACGTGAATATGCAATTTATTCTTTAAAATCTTTCCCTTAGAGTGTTATCTATAACATATTTTCATCCGAAAAAACAATACTACAGTATAAAGAAGTAAATTGGATATGTTTATTTAGATGCATTTACACATATTTTTTTATTTACCTGTGATACATAAACCACGTTCTTTTTTCCTCCAGTCACTCTTGCACCCAAAAGCCACACATTTCACCATTGTTCTGGCATCAAAATATAACTATTTTCCATTCAGAAATAGCAGAAAAGAAAGAAAATTGTAGTTATCTGCAAACGCCAAAACCGCACCAAACGACCGACAGCCGGCCGAAAATTTTCTTCACTTTCGCTCACGGCGGGAGCACTTAGCGCTGTCTCCTGTTGCTTATGCAACCTTCCATACTCTAAGGATTTTTCCATCCCCCGTAAAATTAAAACTATAGTTAAGGCAAGGAAGGGTGTGATTGTTCCTTGTTCCTTGACACACTCCCTACACTTATATTTTTTTAGCATCGCCATTCGGCAAAGTCAAATCGAAGAAGAGGTGGACTGCAGCTGAAAATGAATTGGCAAACACATTGTTTGGAAATTATATTAAAACACACACGTATCCGTCTTTAGCTCAAATCCAGAAATTAACGACGAGATATCCAGTTTTACAAAACAGAAGCCCACCGGTCATAAAAACGTGGATTTCTAATAAAATAAAGAAAAATAGTGGAATAACTAATAATAATTAGTAATCACTACCTAGATTGTTATTATTTTCATTTTCAACCCATCCATTTTCCAGTTATTATTGGCTCCCAAAAAATTACCGACATGATTGGAAAAACTTTTAACGAATTTATGAAGAAAACAAAAATTGTTTAGAAGCATTCAAAAATTATCTTATTATCGTTACAATGTACATAATATTCTACCGATTGGCAGCTTTGAGGACACAGATATGCAGTGGCGTATTTAGTGGCCGGGGCGCCCTCCCCGGAAACCATTTCGGAATTTGAAAATATTTAGGCGCATTTTGGTGACCAAATACTTATTTTTTTTTAAATACACCTTTTTATTTCAAATTATTTCTTTGTATTTTTGTGATTATAAATATATTTCAATCTCACGAAAGCAAAAATTAGGGTCCGGGTATTATAAAAATGTTATGATTGTGTTTGAAGACTGGAGTAGCAAAAAGTAATGCCAATGAGATTTTTTTAGGAATGTCCTAAAAACTGCCATTTAACAAAATATGTAGGTATAGAGTATAAGTGGATAGTTAGCAGTTTTGTAAAGCTAGGGATATTAAAGGGATGAATAATTGATTTAATTATTATAATTGGCATGGGTATAGTATAGTAATAGATGAAGATGGGCGTCATTTACCTAAATGACCAAACTTAAGTTAAAGGTAACCTTACCTCGGTCAGGTAACTTATACCCCCGGCTTTTCTAGACAAATTTTGACATTTTGTAGAGCAAGCTATCTTAGGACTAAAAGTTCCGATGCAAATAATTGTATAAACCGTTAGCTTTCGAGATGGAATGAAAAGATATATCGATCGACTTCAAACTCGGCATGTAAGACGCCTACACAGATTTTACAACAAACTTTTCTCCTAGAAATATAAATATACTAGAAATGCAAAATTAACCGAAATTATTCAAACTCATTGGTGTACAAATTATGTTTCCAATAAGGCTGCTACTATTAGCCGCCAAGCACGCCACTGATTAATCTAAACGGACAGTTCTTCGGGGTACCTGTGTGCCTTGAAGACTTATTAGGTACTACATACCGAGTTGGAAGTCGATATATTTTTTCATTCCAGAGATAAGAAATAAAATATGAAAATTACATTTTTAAATGCTCTAGATCTTAAAAGCTAATAGTCCGGGACGTAGAAATCCAAACACTGCTGAAGATGACCCCCTACCCCTAGGTGGGTTGAAACATATGCACAGTTGAAAACTGTGTTTGTGGAGCCGATACTGTAAGTTGTACACCTCCTTTCTATCATATTCCACTCCACTTCAAGACATGCACTATTTCCTCAGTTTAAACTTGAAAGGTTAGGGAGTTATTTTATTCTAAGAAAAGGCCTCAAAAAGACAGATTAAAAAAATGTGTCAATATGTCACTGTAAAGAATAAAAATACATTTTCTTGTTAATTTTTGGTGTACAGGAAATAGTTAAAATTATTTCTTCATATGCAGTATGTTTTTTATTATTGATGGCGTTACAGATAGGTTTCAAATTATTTCCAATAAACCAAAAATTAACAATTTTTTTTATTATTATTTATAGCTTAAACGGTGATCTTTTGGCATCCTAATAACCTTTAAAGATAGACTCTTAATACCCGATATCAAAAAGCTCTATTCTTTAAGGGCTATTCAAAGATATAATAAAATGCCGGGTGATTTAAAAAAAGTAAACTTAGAATTCGCGTAAGTGAATCACAGGGTATGTTCTTCACTATTTCATAGCGATATCAGTCCAAAATCGTTAACTAGGCGTAAGAAGCAATCTCCATTTCTAGTTATACCTAGCCGAAAATCTTATTTGGTGTTTGAGTAATAATTTTCCAAGTGACCCTTTTTTCGTTTAAAATTAAAATGACTCCATAACCTTTGAAGTTAGACCCTTAATACCCTATATCAAAAAGGATCCACTCTTTAAGGAGTTTTCAAAAATAAATCATATATATAATAATAAATAAATAATAAACTACAGAATGTTCCATTTAAAAAAAAAACATAACCACTACTTATTCGACCACCCTGTATATTTGAAAATATTTTCAGAATGTAGTACCTACTAATATTTCTCTACAAGTTTTTTCTTTATTTTTTATCTTTAATAGTATAGAAGGTATGGACCACCGTGGCCTACATAACTCACCCTGTGTATGTTATCCATCCCATGATTATACTCGTATTTAAGACTTGGCAAAAGTCATGCCTCAAAATAAGTCTATATTCAATATAGTTATGCATTGCATAACATTTTATAAAAATGTTCTCAAAACTGCCATTTGGCAAAATAAATGTGTAAGTGTGTAGATTGGCAGTTTTGGGAACGTGGTAATCTTTTTGAAAAATAACAAGTAAAATAGTGATAGTCAAATGTTTTTGTATGGAACTTTCTTTTCTATTTTGTACCATCCGGCGATTGATATTTTGTTGGACAGTTCAGGGCTCACAAAAATACCCGTGCCATGATTTAAAATATTTTTTCTGCGGCTTCTCTAAAAATGCCTTACCTAAATGATATGTCAATGTAAATTGTTTATTTCAAGCAGCGTGGATAAAAAAACTGATGCTATTTGCGTCCATAAAGGACTAACGACTAACCTCAAAATGGACGTTAGGATGTAAATATTTTTTGTTTCAAAAGGCATTTAAGGTATACTTAAAAATTAGTATGTGTGTACTTTTACTAATACACACTCACTAGCTATGAAATTGCCACAAATAAATAGTATTTCGTAAAATCGCTAAGCATATGTTATGCCATATTAAATTTAGAATGACATGACAAGCGTGCTGAAAATGTAAGGTGGAGTAAAACAAAGATTTTAGTGTATTTTCTAACATTTTAGATGAAGATACTTGAATTTGTAGAAAAAATATAGATTCAACATGAACAAAAACATCTTTCCATATTGTGTTATTTTATAACACTCGCTACGCTCGTATGCCAAAATCCCACCTGTATGAAAAACACTATTTTCAACACTTTGTACAATTTATCCAAATATTATTGATAATATTGCCGGTAATTAATCATTAATCAGGTAGCTTCACTAGTAATAGATATTTTTTCCGACCCGTGGTTTTATCTATTACCCCACCGTTGGCCAAAAAGTCAATTTTCAGTATTCATTGCAAATATCTATCATTCATAAAAAAATCATTTAAAGAGAATTTAATATAAGCAGGAAGCAGAAAAATGTTCTCAAAGCTGCCATTTGACAAAATATGTAGTGTAAGTGGGTAGATTGGCAGTTTCGGGAACCTGGGAGTATTTAAAAAAAATAAAAAGTAAAATATAATAATGATACCCAAACGTTTTTTAGGAATGCAAAAAAATGAGGACTTGGGCAAAGTGATGGTTTAGAATAGATATTCTCCAATTCCGCGATTGTTATTTTGTCCCACAGTTAAGGGCTCAGCAAAAAACCTTGTTTCATTCATTAATAGCCGATACAAACAAACCAAATGAGTTATAAAAGGGAATTTTGCAGTGTCAAGAGACACATCACATATTTTTTAATCGCCAAAACATAAGTTTGATTGTGCAAAACAATTTAAACAGCGCGGTCACGCCGGGCACCCTTCCATGAGCCGACTCCGGGCCGTTACCGCCCCTTCCATAATATCGTTCATGCTAGATCGAGCGAGGTAGACTACCGTACATCTGATCTGGGAGCGACCTGTGATCAATCTTGGTATAGGTATATACCATATAATCATCAAGTATTTCAAAATATAATTATCAAGTATTTCCAATGAAAATTTCGGCATAATTAATTTGATTAGTTAAAAGATTTATAATTGTTATACTAGTTTAAAAGCATAGTGCAGAAAATATAGACAATGCGTCTTTTAGCTATAAATATAAATAATGATTTATTAATAAGTAATAATGCCTTTATACTTTCTCTCGGGCATGTCGGTGCATTGCAGTACTTTCTTCTGCATTGTTGGTTTGTTGGCAGTTTTGGAGACTTGGTGGTAGTGGGGGTATTTGCCGTGATTCCCCTCAAATGTCCCGATACCTGCCATTATATAACAAAACTTTTTATATATTTAACAATAAACAAATATACATTATTTAATGGCGATATATACCATCTGGGGGCCCAAAAGAAGATTTTTAGCATAAAAAAATAAGAGTCCCCAAAACTGCCGTCTGACATATATATATATATATATATATATCTATATATATATATATATATATATATATATATATATATATATCTAATCGCTAGTCATGACATTTCATGACCTTTTCTAGTCCTTAATCACTTCAATTGCACCAAGTGAACCTTTTTTTTTGTGATTTAATTTAATTTATATTTTACATGTGATCCCCTGTGCACTACGGTACTCATAACAAGGGTTTACAAAGATTTGGTTATCAAACACAAGACAAGGTTAGCATCTCGAATGCTTATTATGTAAACCGCACTCACGTGAGAAAGGTATTCAACCATTCATTCATTTATGTACAGACCTACATTTATTTTGTCTTGTCTAGGTAAATTTGGTTAACCCTACCGTTACATACCTAAGATATTTTTCATCACATAACGTCTCTATATAGCGACGTACGTCAACCATAGGTGCCACACCAACACGTACTATACCTTGTACAACTTTACATTAAATAGTTAATGCATTTTGTTTAATATCTGTCATTTATTTAATTCTGCAACCACCAACCCCATATGAACCCACTCCCCACGCCGACCCAGCTGGCCAGTGGGCCGTTTTCACTTATCTGGCCTTAAACGGCGCACTATAAAATAAATTTTGTTCGGGTTGTCGTATACAGGGTGGTCATCTTTGGCCCTGATCTAACATTATTAATTATTCAATTATTTATTTAGGCCAATTTTTTTTAAACCCGTAACAAGTTGTTTAAATAACATGGTTTCAGATCAAGACTCCATTCAGAACAACCAAAATATCGAAGATATAAAGTCTAAACTGTTTTCCTCTCCTGAATGTGATCTTGCTGTACCCAGTACATCTGGTATCACTCCAAAAATGATCATACCTCTACCAAAGGCAAAACACGAACAAATTAGAAGTGGTCGTTCTAAAAGGTAATATTTAATGTCTAATATTATTTCATAATTTTTTTAGGTCCGAAATATTATCGTCCACGTCTTATAAGGAAGCACTGCAAGAATCTGTTTCCCAAAGTAAAACCAGCGCAGCGGCGTGAAAAGGAAACTGCCCATTGATAACAATAAACAAATGATCGAAAATAAGAAAAAAATGCCTTTTAATACTGAAAACACCATCAAAAATCAAGAAGATGCTGTCTGTCCTGGGTGCAAGGAAAACTATATTGATTCTTACGGTGGAGGTGATTGGATCAAGTGTGCAAGATGTCATTCCTGGTGGCACGAAGATTGCTCCAGCTGTCTGGGACAAAAACAGTTTTACTGTGACCTCTGCAATTAAGTAGTGTTTCTTAATAGTTTGTATATGTTGCGTATTCTTAGCCTACCCTGTGCGTACTCTTTGGCAGCTGAGGAGCCAAGAGTACGCATTTTTATTTTTTTTTAAAGAACTGTAGTTTTTTTTTATTGTAAAAACAATTTCATTTTGACTGTATGTTATGTTAGTCAATAGAGTATATATTTGGTTGCTCAATAAAAAAATATTTATTTTTGTTTATTGCAGTTTTATTTAAAAAATAATATTAAGTGCGTACTCTTAGGCGTTCCTACCCTATCAGTGTCAGCTGTATAGTCTTTTAAAATTCAGTTTTTTATTATACCGATTCACCCTCATATTGTGTTTCTTTTGATAATTAATCTTTCCCTGTTGAGGTTAATTTGACATTTATAACTTAATAAAGAAAAACAATCAATAGAGTGGTGCCCAACTCAACAACTTTTAAAAATAGTAGAGAAAGAAATCCTAACCTGCTGCCCAGGGCTCTCCGAACAAAAAAAGTAGCGCCGAAGCAAAATAAAAAGTTACAAGCCCTTTATTAAAACAAGAAGAAAAGGAATTCAGAGAATGTTTTTCTAAAAAAAAGAAAATGGCTATACATCCAATTCATTTGGCTGCAAATATATTAGATCCCAATTAGATCCCAGCTTTAATGGAGTTCATCTGAGTAGGGTAGAACGAATTCAGGGAACTGAATTTATCGATGATATGAGTTCTTTAAGACTCTGCAAATATAATGGTAGATTTAGCGCAGTATCGGTCTATAGAAGGTTTTTTTAGTAAACCATATTGTACTGTATCTCAACAATCACAGACCAAACTCGATGCCTTGGCTACCAACTTTATTGTTTAGCCTTCAAAAATCTCAAATAAACTTGTCAGATTACTGTCACTGTCCAAGAATATTCTTTCTGCTCCAAAATTCGCACAAAATCGCTTTATAACCTTTCACTTCCCTTAGGCCCAATTCCCAGGGCTTATATACTAAAAAGGAAGACTGGAGAATACTCAAATCATAAGTTCTAGCAAACTTTCTAGAAAGTTATGGAAGCTTTACAGGGAAAACCATGAAAACTAAAGGAAAATGGGGCACTGGGGGCCTCAGGCCAACAAAGATGTGACGGAAAATGCCTCTAAATTAATTACAAAAAATATAAAACTGTAAGTAGAATACCCAAACTTTAAATTTATCTGCTAAATCTTTGAGTAGGTTAGAAAACCGTGCAGACATATTCATTGAAAGCTGATATAACAACTTTAGAGGCATTTTTCGTTACACTGCCCCCTCTAACATTTGATCGTCCCGATCAAGTTATATGACCTACATCTATCTTCTCATAGTACGGAGACAACCTGACGATATTTACTATCTTCATCTTTGCTGTTGGGCTACGTCTTATACGATAAACGACATCATTAATCTTTTTCAAGACGACGTATGGTCCTTCCCAACTTCTATCGAGTTTCGGAGACCGACCTTTTGTTCGCTTGGGATTGTATAACCACACTTTGTCACCCAGATTAAATTCAACACTGGTTGCTGTCAGATCGTAGAGGATCTTCATCCTGTCACTTTCTAGATGTAACTTCTGGCGAACGTCTTCATGAACCAACTGGAGACGCTCTCTGAGGTGACTCAAGTAGTCATCAGTAGATTCTAGATTTTCTGGCCGGCCGGTTATGATGTCGATAGGGAGCCTTAGATAGAGACTTTCCCGTCGCTTCATGCACAGCGGAACGGTAGGACAATAGAAAAGGTGGTGTCCCAATTACTTTGTTTCTGATTCACTACCATCTTCAGGTATGTTTCTAAAGTCTTATTGAACCGTTCCACCAAACCATCAGACTGGGGATGCAGGGGTGTTGTTCTTGTCTTGGAAATCCCTAGCAGGCGGCAGACATTTTGGAATACCTCCGACTCAAAATTGCGGCCCTGATCAGAGTGTAGTTCTCTTGGGACACCAAAACGACATATCCAATTTTGGAACAGGACCTCTGCGACTGTGGTGGCCTCTTGGTTGGGGATTGGATAAACTTCTGGCCATTTGCTGAAGTAGACCAAAAGGAGCTCCGACCAGGTATTGCATCATTTTACCCGTTCCTAGTTTTTGGTGCTTTCGCCGAAGCACATTTTTCACACCGGCGGCACCATTCTTCGACATCTTCCAGAGAGTTTACCCAGTAAAACCTCTCTCTAACTTTATTTAAGGTCTTACTAATGCCAAAGTGTCCACCTCCAACGCCTTCGTGCACGGCTTTCAGGACCTCCGACACTCTCTTCTTGGGAAGTACTGTCAGAAATAGCTTTTCTTTTCCATCTGGACTTTCCCAAACCCTCTTTAGTACACCATCTTTAATTTCTAACGAGTCCCATTGAGCCCAGTATGCCGTCATCGCTGGTGATTTGTCCGATACATCTTTCCATTCCGGTTTGGGTATGTCTTAATTTTAGGTCAAATATTATACCGAATATGGGATCTTCGCTTTGCTCTCTGGCGATGACTTCCGAATCCCAATTTTCAGGTCCACGGACAGAAATTCGTTTACATAAAATTAGGTCCGGGTTTTCTCTTAATTCCTGTCGACTACAGTGATGACAGTCTTCAATACAGGGTCTTCTTGACAATGCATCAGCATTCTTATGGTTGTCCCCTTTGCGGTGTTCCACTTCGAAGTCATATTCCTGCAGCCTTTGAAGCCATCTTGCCACTTGTCCTTCTGGGTTCTTGAACTGAAATAGCCATTTTAGTGATGCGTGATCTGTTCTTAATATGAAAGGTTGGCCATATAAATACTTGTGGAAATGTTCAACGGCCTTGACAACTGCTAGCAGTTCCCTTCTTGTCACGCAGTAGTTTCTCTCTGGCTTTGACAGAGTTTTACTGAAGTAGGCAATAACTTTTTCTTGCCTTTCTTGCTCCTGGGATAGCACTGCCCCAACACCAAAGTTGCTGGCATCTGTATCCACGATGAATGTCTTTCCAGGAACGGGAAACGTCAAAATCGGTGAAGAACATAAAGCTTTCTTCAAGGTCTGAAATGCTTCTTCACAATCTGAGGTCCACATATAATCGATCCCATCCTCTGTGAGCCTATGCAGCGGCCTGGCTATGTGGGCAAAGTTTAGGACGAATCTCCTGTAATAAGTGCACAGGCCCAGGAAGCTCCTTAGCTCATGTTTATCTTTCGGTCGCGGCCCTTTTTCAATTGTCTCTATCTTTTCTGGGTCTGTTTTAACTCCTTGTTCTGAAATTACATGCCCCAAATATCTAACTTCCTTCTTGAAGAAACAGCTTAGTTTTAGGTTAGCTTCTCGTAACTTCTGGAATACCTCTCGGACATTCTTCAAGTGATCTTCAAATGTTCTTCCCAAAATAATGACATCATCCAGATATACTAGACAGGTTTTCCATGTCATACCTCTTAGTACAGACTCCATGAGCCTCTCAAAGGTTCCTGGTGCATTACAGAGGCCAAATGGCATAACATTAAATTGCCATAAACCTGTACCAGTAGAAAATGCAGTTTTCTCTGTATCTTGAGTGTGCATTTCGACTTGCCAGTACCCACTCTTCAAGTCCAACGTGGAAAACCATTTCGAACCAGATAGAGTGTCTAAAGTGTCATCTATGCTGGGTAGAGGGTAGCTGTTCTTCTTGGTGACATCATTTAACCGTCGATAGTCTACGCAGAACCTCATAGAACTATCCTTCTTCTTCACTAGGACAACTGGAGAAGTCCATGGGCTCTGTGATGGTTCAATGATTCTCTGTTGTTCCTTCATCATAGCTGAGACCTCTTCTTGCTTAGCAAGGGGTATCCTTCGAGGAGCCTGTTTGATCGGAGGGCTATTACCAGTATTTATCCTGTGCTGTACTAAACCTGTCCTTCCGAAATCGCATTCAGACGTAGCAAACACATCATGATTTTCTTCAATCAGTTTTCGCAGTTGGTACTGCTGCTCCATTGTTAAGTAAGCAGCGGCTTCTTCGACCATATTCTTCAGACTCTCTGGTAGGGGCTGTGGAACTTGCTGTGGTGCAACCTAATTTCTCATAACTGCCTGAACTTCATGGCATAACCCAATCTTCTCGCCTTTGCTCAAATTTTGATCATAGTTCTTTAGGTTAGCAATCTACACAAATATTACACGCCCCCTTTTGGTGGTGAGCGTCTTTGCAGGAAATATACCTCTTTTATACAGTCCGAATTCTTCTTCGGGTTCCACAATAATTGTTTCGCCATTCAGTCCATCGTAGGTGGCCTTGATAACCTTTTCTGAATTAGCCGGAACCGTGGTATCCTCATAAGCGGTCACAGTTCGGGTAGTGTTGCCAGCCATGTTAGGACGTGTCATCAGAATCTCTTCTGTCTTTGTCCTCAAAATCCTCTCGTGAACTTTTATCTTGAACCCCTGTTCACGCATGACATCTAGTCCTAATATGACATCGGTTATTTCGGCCACAAGGACTCTGTGCTTGAACTTATTAGAGCCTATGGTTATAAAGGCGTCGTGCACTCCTTTAACTGGAATTTCTTCACCATTTGCCAATTCGACGATGTAGTTTGGTGGTGGTGCAATCCTGCAGTGGGCTATGATGTTCGGCCTCACGATTGTATGACTAGAACCAGTGTCCACCACAATGTCACATTCCCGGCCGCAGATCTTTCCTGGTACTACCAAGCTGTCTCCTGAATTCAACAGCCGGTTAACTTTTATCCTAATAGGTAGGGCTTGGTAGCACCCAGCCAGCTTTCGCCCCTCAAAGCTGGCTACTCGGAGTTTTTCTGCGTCTCATCATCAACAGGATTGGGGCACTGGCGTTTCAAATGCCCCTCAACTCCGCAGTTCCAACAGCGCAGTGGTGTACTTCGTCGAACACCCATCCCTTCCTTGGAGGTCGTAGCACGTGAAAGGATGTTTTGGATATCCCGTACCATTTGTTCTACGTTGGCATTACTGGTACTGCTTCTGTTTTGCTGCGCACCTGTCTTAACCTCACTTGTCTACGTGCTGCCTGCGTGGCGGCTTCGAATTCCAAAGCATGTGCCAAGGCCTCTGAGATGTTTTTGTGGCGGGCTAGCCGAAGCGCTTGGCTAGTCTCGCTGTCACGCACGCCATCTATGAAGCCGCTTACCGAAATTTGTTCCCGGAATTCGACTGGAGCCGATGGATAGGCCAGATTTACTAGGCGGGCAACGTCGGGTTCAAATTGTTGCAGGGTCTCATCAGTGCGTTGTCGTCGACCTTTCAGTTGCGCCTGGTATACCTGTTGTAGATGTGCTTCCCCATATCGCATTTCAAGTGCTCTAACCAGGGAACTATAATCATGCTGAGCGTCGGCCGGTATTGTTCGCAACACTTCGGTGGCCTGACCTCGTAGACATAACTTCAAATTCCGAGCTTTCTCTTCTCCTGTCCAGACGTTTCCTTCCGCAGCAGCCTCAAACTGGTTAAGGTAAGTGCTCCATGCCACTTTTCCATCAAACTTGGGAGGCTTCATTTTCATAGAGGATGTGGTCATGCCTACTTCTAATTTTGAAACACCCTGTAGCGACAGCTGATTCATCCTCGCCTCCAGCTGTTCCATTCGTCCTTCACTGTTGTCAAATTTTGTTTTTATTTTACCAAGTTCACTTTGTAGCTCATTTTTCATTTCTCCGACTTCCGTTCGTACTTCCTTCTTCATTTGTGTTACTTCTTCTTCAACGACTACTTCAAACTCGGTAATCTTCTTTTGTAACTCTATTTTTAGATCTTCCTGCATCTCCATCATTAATCTGGGTTTCCAGCCGTGTTGTTGTTTCTTCAAACTTCCTGCTGGTTTCGTCAAATTTTGTGTTGAGGTCACTCATCAGTTTTTCTTGTTTCGTGTCCCTATCTTCTTCCCTCTTTCGCCTTTCTTCTTCTTTTTCTTCTTCATTCTTGCGCCTATCTTCTTCTTTTTTTTTTTCATTCTTGCGCCTTTCTTCTTCATTCTTTTTGAATTCGTTCTTCATTTCTTCTTGAAGATTCTTCACTAAATCTTCTTGCTTATTGTCCATTTCATCGAATTTCTTCATAAACATTTCCATCAACTTTTCCATTTCCATTGCGGTCTGTTTTCTGGTTGTGGGCATTCACCTCAGGTTCCTCTTAAAATCGCGCTTCTGACACCAAATGTACTGTATCTCAACAATCACAGACCAAACTCGTTGCCTTGGTTACCAACTTTATTGTTTAGCCTTCAAAAATCTCAAATAAACTTGTCAGATTACTGTCACTGTCCAAGAATATTCTTTCTGCTCCAAAATTCG
The DNA here is from genome assembly GCA_963920635.1 of Pseudeuparius sepicola. NCBI lineage: Eukaryota > Metazoa > Arthropoda > Insecta > Coleoptera > Anthribidae > Pseudeuparius > Pseudeuparius sepicola. Next base: position 39,932,415 of record OY987301.1, on the reverse strand, counting down.
CACAAAATCGCTTTCTAACCTTTCACTTCCCTTAGGCCCAATTCCCAGGGCTTATATACTAAAAAGGAAGACTGGAGAATACTCTAGAATATTCCTGGCCAATGATAGTTTACAAATCATAAGTTCTAGCAAACTTTCTAGAATGTTATGGAAGCTTTACAGGGAAAACCATGAAAACTAACGGAAAATGGGGCCCTGGGGGCCTCAGGCCAACAAAGATGTGACGGAAAATGCCTCTAAATTAATTACAAAAATTAAGTAGAATACACAAACTTAAAATGTATCTGCTAAATCTTTGAGTAGGTTAGAAAACCGTGCAGACATATTCATTGAAAGCTGATATAACAACTTTAGAGGCATTTTTCGTTACAATATGTTTTAAAATCAATTGGAAAACTAGATCCCATCATCTGGTGGAAAGGCATGTGTTTTGGATCCAAACTTAGTAAGCTAGCAGTTAATATACGAAGTATGCCTGCATCGAGTGCAGCTACTGAGAGGAGCTTCAGTACTTATGGATTTATACATTCAGCAAAAAGAAACCGACTTACGGCGGAACTGACTGGTAAAGTTACTTTTATTGGAAAAAAAAATTTTTCGGAAATATTTTAGAAATAATTTTAATATTTCCCTAACGAGCCGCTCAGTTTTATTATCGGGTAGACGCTTACCCAAGGCGCGAGGGAGAGGCAAATTCGTTTCAGGTCTTCCTTAAGACGTTGCCAGATCGCGGCGCCAGGCAACGAAAACACTCAATATTTTTTATCTTTTCAAGGTATCTACTGATTTATCTAAATGTGCCTACCTTTTATTTCCCTTTAGGATAATCATCGCTGACAGCAAATGAAAGGTGGTTTAAAAACTATCCTCCTCCGGTAAGTTGAATGGTAACACCTCGATAAGATACGCACTCACATTCGCACTTGCCATATTATCACAAAACTCCCGGTTTCGAAAAGAAAGTTCGGCGGCACGGCAGCACCCGGACGATATGGTACTGCGGTTTTCCACGGCGCGGCGTCCACCGACGGAATTTAGACCTCAACTCGCCCTGCGTCCGAGGGAAATTGTAGTACCTTCTCCGCGTATCTTTTCGCGTTTTGGTTTCTGGGTTTCTAATGGCCGACTCGCGCGGTCGCGCTCTGCACTCCCTCTCGATGTGGCGACTGTCGTTTTGCTGGCGGTGCGACGTTGCCGATACAGTTCAGTGTCTGATTTTTTACTACTAACTAGATTTATTATTTCAGTATTTATTACTATGTACAGTGAGTGTCCTCCGATAACAGGGATAATCTTTAGCAAACAAAAAAATAAAAGCACAAAACACGGCACTTAGTTAAGGTTTTATGATTTTAAAGGCGACACGATAACAATTAAAAACTAAACTGGCATACGGCAGATAGATACATGATCGCCCCCTCTCCTGCCGGGCGGAAGGGCCGCGTCCACCGCCTGATTTCATTAGTCAGTTGCTGGACGGCCATAATGGAAGGAACGTAATTTTAATTGAATTGGCCTTTTATGAATGCATAAATGGTAAAATTACTTAAAAGTATTTAAAATCGGGGAATACCAGCTAAAACCGGCAACATTGCACGTCGCCCAATAATGTAGCTTCTGGCCGGCCCACTTTGCGGTTGTTTCCTCGCCAGTGCCGTCGTTATTGTCTGTAAAAAATAGCTTCCTTAAACAATTTTTTCTGGCTTTATTATTAACTTTTAATTTTTTTAAATTGCGGATTCGTATTAAGCTCAATTTTCTCCACATGTGGTTAAAATTATTGTATTTAGGTCTGAAACACCCTGTATATAAATATGGTCGAATACTAGCGGCTGTTGCAGAAGCTGTAAAAAAGGGCGGTCCACGTTGGGGTATGGGAAAAAGTGAGAATGGTTAGATGAATGCCGAATGTTTTTTCGAATATTTTCCCAATGTGTTTCATCCATTTCTGGAAGAAAGTAGCATACAATTGCCAGTTATTGTTTTTGTAGATGGCCACCGGTCTCATCTGACATTACATTTAAGTAGATTTTGCCGTGATCATCAAATTATTTTGATCGGTTTTCCTCCAAATGCGACTCATATTTTGCAGCCGCTAGACGTTGCAGTGTTTGGCCCCTTAAAACAAAATGGAAGGAATACGTAAAACAATGGAGATTAGAAGCTGGGCAAAGAACCTCGGCAAAGAACTTACTAAGTTGGATGTTCCTCCAGCCTTATCTCAGTTGATAAAAGACCCAAAAATGTCCACAAATATCCAGTCCGGATTTAGAGTTACTGGATTATATCCATTCTCAGAGGATAATGTTGACTATTCTAAAATTATACTTAGAAAATCCGATGCAGCTTCAATACCTGATTATAATCATGAAGTTAAGAACCATTTACAATATTTAGAATCGAAGATTGACTATGTCTTGTTAGATCAATTTAAAATGACAAAGAGAAGAAACATAGAATGGGAAGGCGATACAAAAGCTTTGTTCCTATATAAAATATGGCTGGACATAACGAAAGAAAACGAGAAAGACGAAGATCAACTTACTGAAACACAAGAACCAGTGTCTAAATCTTCAACATCACATCCACAAGGGGATGAGTCAAGGAAAGCACAAATTATCCAAACACCAAAACCCTCAACATCAAAAATACAAGAAAAATGATTGAGCAACTAAAACGAAATATTCTGTTCACTAAAAAATCACCAACAGCAATTGTTAAAGATATTCTAAGATGGCCGGAGCAGAAAACCCCAACATCATCTAGAAAATCATGCAATGAAAATCCTGTTCCATGGATGATTACATGTGATAAGTGGATTGCAATTCATGAAGAAAAAGCTAAGATTAAGCAAGGTAAGGAAATGGAAAAAGAGAAACGAAAGATAAGTAGAGAACTGAGAAAACAAGAGAGATTCAGAGATTCTCAGAAAAAGAAATCTGAAGGAAAGAAGAAGAGTGGAAAGAAAGTGGAAATAGCGACGATGACATAGACCTTTTTGAAAAGACGTCTATGAAAACCGAGGTCGAAACAACTCTTCTGGATAAAAACAAAAACAGGCCCTATGTAGAGATTCTCAAAAAAATCTAGGAAGAGAAGCAAGAAAGAATCTGAGTCTACATCATCTGAAGAAGAGTGTAAAGAAAGTGGAAATAATCACGATGGTGCAGACCTTTTCGGAAATCCAATGTATGTCACAACCGAGATCGAAACAACTCTTCTGGATGACATGAAGCCTGGTGAATTCATTCTAGTCGAATTCAAAAGTAAAGTTCCTGGCAAGAAAGTAGCCACAACTTATAGATATGCCACGGAAGTACTGGCTACAATGGATGAAAATACTTTGCTGTATCTATACATTTGACTTTTATTTAAGTAAACCTATTATTATGGTGCATGGCCATAAGTGGGTATAAAATTATCCATAAGTAATGACATGATGGCCAAAAGTAAAGAAAATCGACAATTTTCAGTATTTATTTTTTATTTTTTTTTGTAAAATAACTTTAACCTCATCGCAATTATGTAGTTTACTAAGACATACTTCATACCATCTCTAACATTTTTTTGTGATTTTTATACAACTAATATATTGGACATATTCGAAGTCACAAATGGAAAATACCTTAAGGTGGCCATAAGTAGCGCCTCTACCCTAATATGTATTTTTGTGAAAAATAGAATAATTTATTTCTACAGAAAAAAAAAACAAAAACAAAAAAATGTTTATTTGATTGAGGAACTGAGGAAAATACCTAATAATACTCCGATTGTAATAAATGGTTGCAGAAAAAGGGGGGACGGTCGTCCCCCCGCCCCCCTGTATCCGCCACTGTATGTGGTATGCAATAGTATTTTTGAAAATAAATAGTTTCTTGTATAACATTTTCTCCAGAAAGGCCTCGTTTCCACGTTAAGGGTGTTAAAATTTTTCTAAAAAATTATTGTTTTATTTTATAATTTATAAACCAGAAAATGTATTTTAACCAAATTTGGTAGAAGGTGTACCTACCTATGGAGAGATTTCCATATCATGAGGTACGGTTAAGTACCTTTTGCGACCAGTGGTGGAGACACGGATAATCGACTGACTAAATAAAAAAAATAATTAGTGGCAATTTCAAGCGAATTAAGTAAAATTAAATTTGCCGCGAAACAGTAAATGTCTGGAAACAAAAATTAGTTTACAATTAAGTATTCTAAAGGACAACACAAAAAAATTACACATTACCTTATTATTTTTTTTTTATTTAGTTAGTGAGTCGTATGCATACGGAACTCAACCTTGCGTCATAATATGGAAATGTATCCAGATATACTCTGTACCAAATTTGGTTATAATACCTTTTACTGGTTTAGAAATTACGAAATAAAATAATATTCGTAATGATGCCTTAAAAAAAGTTAAATAGGTAATTAACATAAACATAAACAACTCGATTGAACATGACACATTTGCAAACTCCTTAATATTAAGTCAGGTGAACAGGTTAGCCCAAGATTCCATCCCCCATCTCAACTGTGTTATTGAAGGTGATATTGAAGGTAATATTGAAGGTGATATTGAAGGTGATATTGAAGATGTAGATAGAGAAGATATGTCTCTGAATTCTGGGCTAGATTCTATAGTCTTCATTCAAGATGGCAATTTGGGCCAAGATTTAATATGCAATTCTAACATAGAAAATAATAGTATTATTAAATGTGATACTGAAAGATATATTAGCCCAAAATAAACTAATATTATCAGCATTTATTTCAGACAGTTCAAAAATAAATTGAGTACTTTATAAAAACCAATTAATAGATAAAAATGATATTGGCAACACTATTAATTCTATTATATACGAACCTGAAATAATTACCAACCAGATTGAAAAATATTTTACAAACGAAGCATTTCAAAAATTTAATGCACTATTTGAGAGTAATAAAAACTCCTCTAAGTGGTTTTGTAAAAGAAGTGAATGTGTTGTAGAAGAAAATTCTAGAAGGTGTGACCCTTGTTTATTTTGGTTCCATGTGACTTGCATCAGTTTAAATAAAATGCCTAAATCTAATAAGAAAAAATGGTTCTGTGCTGACTGTTCACGTTCACTTTGATAATACTAATCGCACAATGTAGGTGTATAAATTGTAAATTTTGACTTTGTCGTTTCCAACAATAAAAATTGTTGCATTACCATACGTGCTTTTTTAACCACTTTTTAACCATTTATTTATCAGATGCTTAACTACTGGGTATTTTGTTAAACGATCGGTAGAATATCAAATTAGTATAAAGATCCGACCGGTCGGCATTTAAAAAAAAAGTATGGGAAACCGACCGGTCGGTGTACGTAAACAGGGTATAATTCTTTTAAAATTTCGGGAAAGTCCATTACGCTCCTTATTTCAACGTTTACTTCAGACGTGTATGGAGTTAAACTCGGAGTTAAATATGCGCCAAAGAAGTCACGTGACTTAACTCGCCAATGAGAGCACAAGACATATACCATATCTTTTATATACGTCGGACGTATAAATAGCCACTTTGTTTTAGAATGCCTAGTATCCCAACAAACAGTAGAGGTGCGGCAATCAGCCGGCCCAATGCTTCGAATGCCGGGGAAATGAGTTTGCAAGCAAGAATGCATGGGCCCATTTCTATTTTTCATGCACTAGCCCATAGCATTACAAAAGATGAAGGCCCGATTTTTTGACTGGTGGATACTGGATGCCGGGCCGTTTCTGGCCATTAGCCTTATATTTTCTATTGCTAGCTTCATATGGTCTTCCTCCGTGGCTAAGTTTATCATGTAGAAGCGCGCATGAGCACAACGCGAGACTAATAATGCAAATGGCGGAATAGCGGAAGCGTGGTTTTACCTTTTTGCTGCATTAAAATAGTTGTTTAGTGGTGTTTTGTTTTGTTTAAAAGATGGAGAAGAGACTACCCGTAGACAAGTAAGTTATCAGCTTTTTGGCCTATAGTAGGTATAGTAAGTAATAATTCTATTCTGTTCCGGAATGGATTGAAAATGCATTTGGAGGTACAATCTAACCTGTGTGTTCCTGTGTGTAACCTCAATTGTGTAAAGTAAAGCAACGCGTATT